>JAXRKP010001407.1:20000-76476 GCA_037039925.1 Doris montereyensis
CAAATATTACTGTTATGCAGTGATTTTCTTAAGAAACATTGCTTTTCATAAATAAACAAATTGATTTTATAAATTCAATGAATTTTTATTTTCAGTTTGGTTTTTAAAAATTAAATAGTAACAGTATGCTTGACATCTATCAAAAAGTTATTGAAAAATTCAATGATAACCTCCTGAACTCACATTGAGTATTACTGTAGGCCCATGCTGCCAACAATATAATTTATCTTTTCTCTGTTTAAACAATTTCAATTGTACCTTTGTGTTTCCATTTCCATAATATTTGTTTTGTGATTTCATCAATTTGTTTCTCACAAATGAAGTGACAGCATGTATTTTGTGCGGGTACACTTTGTCTCCTGGCAACCAATATTTTTACTCAGCCCCTCCCCCCGCCCCCTGCAGGTGACACGAAGAAGAAACTATGTAACAGGTAAGAAAATAGAATAGGTCTACTTAACTGTCTGTCTAGTACTTTAATCTAATCTCTAATTCTGCATGGCACACCGTCAGAGTGGGTTTGATTACTAAGTGTATGCTGTGGGACTCTTCTACCTAAAAGTGTATTCTTTTAAATTTAAAATGTGTTTTTTTGTTTTTTTAATTGTGTGTATACTGTTGATTTTGTTATGTGAAATTTGGTCTAATTTCCTTCTCTCTGTATTTTCTTTCTTTGTATGTGTGTGGGTCTATCTTTCTGTGGGTGGGTTGAATTACATGTCTCAATATTGATTAATGTTGTGGGGAGGGGGGGAGGGCTTTACAGACAGGTATAACATCCAATTTAAGGACCCTGCCCCTATATTTATTTAATTTGCAGCACTTTACTAAGTTGTGCAACATGGGAAAACAACTTTTTTTTAAATATTTCATACAAATATAATATGTTCCCATTATGGCATCTTTGCAGTGAAAGAATAAAGAAGAGAATGTGAAGTATGTTCAAGTTAATGACTTTAATTAAATGGATACATGAATTTGTTTCAACTGCTGATAAAAGAGAGACACAAAGGAAACTTTAATAGAATTAGGTCAATGATGTTCCTTTGTTCAAAGTAAAAGCTTATATATGTGGTATGCACTGGCATACAGGTCATCAAAGTTGTCACCAATGTTATATTTCTTTTATCAAGAAATGACGACCAAGCAGTTATCTAGTAGATCTACGTCAGTTTCAGACTCCATGACAAAGAAAACACAGTTCAATGAAAATCAGACATAATCTAGATTGTAGGTCTGGTCATTATATCTATCAACTGTTTATCACATACAACCATTGCACCATTGTACGGATATTATTATTATTATTATTATTATTATTATTATTATTATTATTATTATTATTATTATTATTTATTATTATTAATCCATGGATGGGTTTCTAAGTAAATCAAGGAATAGTGGGGGTGGGGGAGAAGAAGAAAATGTATGGAAAGAGGGGGAAATAATTATTCTAAGAATAGAAGGAGGAGGTGGAGACGAGGGGGGTGGTACATTGAATGCAGTTACGAGTAATTAGCGCCACGTATGGTATTGCCCTCAAGCAAACATAGCACTCAATAATAAATCTAATAAAAACGTACTTTGAAAGTGGGCGTGTCGATGTCATCATTACATTCAAGAAGCGAATCTGAATCCTCAAAGCCAGCGCAAATGGTATTAGCCATGACTATTCTAAACTTAAAAGTTAAAGATACTCAATTATATCCGTCACCACCACACAGTACTTAAATAATGGTATCTTTTGTTTTCACAAATTTACAATCCATAGCAGACATAGCTACGGGAACGTGTTTACTTCCTGCTCACACGGAAAGTGTCGGAAAGCTACTTTCGTTTCTGCCGGACGGATAACAAGGGGAATAATCGTAACAATGAAAAATACCAGTAGAGTACAGAGTTATACAGAAGAACTCCGATTGGTCACTTGAATGTCTAGCAACCAATCGGAGTGCAACGGTTCTTTCGCTGAACGAATTTCAAATGACGACATCAAAATAATCGGATCTCGTGCTATGCTTATATAAACAGATTTCACTTCGAAAACATTTTTCCTTGGACAGAAATTGACCCATCTTGCTCCCTTTTCGTAGGAGTGGATCAAACTGTGAGCATCAAAATGTTTTCGAGGAAGAAAGCACATGAGAATATTGATCCTCTTTCAAGGGAGTTGCATCGAAAAAGGTCATGCGGTGGTAAGGGTCACTCTTAGTCAGTGAAGAATTATTCATTTCGCTGTTTTTGAAATAGATCTAAAATCTAGCTCTAGATCTAGAATCAATACAATAAACAGTCGTGATAAGTTCCATACATCTAGTTGTTTAACGATTCGAAGCAAACTGTTAATGATTATATATATTTTGAATGCGATCCATGTCTACTAGACTAGAAAATAGAAAAAGGCGTGTCCAAAGGGGGGAGGATTTCCGTAGCCGCAGGTCTGATAGTCATAGTGATACACCATTTCTTTGTTGCCTGTGAGGCAAATTCAGTGTAAAAAGTCAAATTGAAATATCTCAAACCTATATTAGATAAGAAATTTCAATTTCCATTGAAATAGATCTAGATCTAGAGCCTTTTTAGACAATCCAGATCTAAGAGGAGTCCTTTCTGTGACTGATTTTTTCTTGGGATGAGCAGACCTGCTGGACTGGAGGGATTTAGTGTGTGTAGCAAGTCATAATCAATTATTCAATATTATAAATTGTCATGTCTACTTAAAAATTTGTATGGCCATTTTAACACTTTAATATCCTTTGTCACTTATGTCTGAGGCGGTAAATTGACAATTTGGATCTTTGTCAGTGCCGAGCTCTATATTACCGCCCAGTAACAAAGCCTTTAGGATCAGATAATGAGAGGAACCTGACCTTGGGTTTGATGCGGGGGGAGAGGGGGGTGTGAGAGGGAAAGGGATTCAGGTTCAGCCTTCATGGATTGTAGTAAAAAAGTAAGAAATAGGTTTGTCATTTTTGTCTTGTTTTGTATTTTCATGTTCTCACATTATCCATAGAATTTCTTTTAGAAACAATAGTTTATTCAAACATGGCATTTACAATGGAAACCAGGCCGTGCAATATTTTATTTGTCTTCTATTTTGGGGGGGGGGGGGGGGGGGGTCCAGGGTTCTTTTTTCAGAGTTGGGGGTTCAAGGTGTCTTGTTTAGTCTATTTATAGTTGGGGTCCTGCCATTATTTTAATATCTCCATCACCTAGTCTTGAATGTACCCGACCACGTAAGTCTTTCCCCATTATCTTAATCTAAAAATGTGTTTGATATATCAAATGAGGCATTCAAAATTAATCCTGCAGGTTGGAAAAGTGAGGGCAGATCCAGCCATTTAGACCTACTCTTTGCCTTCTCATAGAACTTTAAGAGTTTCTTCCTTTAGAGAAGCGCTAATATGCAGTAAGATTGGGAAATATCAAGATCTATCGCTTGTATAAAGGCAGGTTTCACAAATGGTCCATCCCCGTTTCCCTCTTTTGTCAAAATGTACATGTTATATTTCTTACAAGTGTTATATACCATGTTAAAGCTTAGAACCTGAGGATTCCAGATATATGACTTTAAGAGATAGCAAAGGACTGAGGCGAGTAAATTAGTTTTTAAAAGTCATGTTTTTCAGTCAAGGGGCATATATATCTGAAAATTCTAGGTCCAATGCCAGTGACGTAATGTTAAGCGAACTGCACGAGTCCGTCGACCGAGGTTTCCCTGGCATTTATTTAGTGATGTAATGCTTGGGCATCTGGTTTGGAGAGTTCCCTGACTTTTCCCTAGTCCTCAATAAGATGTGAAGTCTGTGTTTGTGTTTCCCGACACCTCGGGCGTGGAGTCCACAGCCGGTGCCTTCCCGTTGATCAGATGACTCGCTTGGCGTTCTGGATCATGTGGATGGATGAAAACCGATGCTTTTTTGTCCGTTTTTTTGTAAAATTCTGTGACTGTACGCCTTTATACTATCCTTATTACATGTTACAGGTTTATCGTGTGTACCATTCTGCTGAAACCGGTGCGGTAAACTTCACGATTTATATAACGAGTGAGGATGCGATATGTAGGCCAATATTTGCCCATAGAGAGAGAGGGGGGAGGGAGAAAAAGAGATGCACCAGCAACAAAACCTTCACCGAAAAGAAAGTGCTTTTGACGACAATGGGTTTTTTTTTTCCCATTACGAGCCCCCCTCTCCGACTATCTACAGTCACATAGAGCGCCCCACTAGACTAGCACAAACTTGTCTTTATCAATCGATAATTACTTCGTGGAATACAGGACGGGATGGGAGCGGCGGCTGACAAATCTTGAACTCTACTTAAACCTGTGCTGTTAGTATTATTTTCTCTCTCTCTCGTTTAAATGCGCTTTTAGTAATATTGTATTGTTATGCAAAGAAGACATAGTGCATAGTGGAGACGTAAAACCACTATCGTTGTAATGGACTTGTAAACTTCCTGTATTGCCAATTATCTTGTCTTTATTAGAAAGTAATAAATCATGAAAGCCTATTGATTGCCAGACTTCTTTACATAAGTTTCACTCACGATAAACCAAAGCAGGTTTTGCTAATGCAACCGAATCTAACCTGATCACTGTCTCCTTTCTGATGACCGATCATCGTCTACATTTTTGTGCGGACGTAAGCACATGGCCTGTAAGGGGCATCCCAAGACAAAATATTCCGCAAAGCCAACCGGACAATTTAAAAACAACAATTTAAGGATTTCTCAATGGGCTTACACAAGATGAACTATGAGAAAATAGCTCGACGCAATATTACCGTTATTAGATCTCAGATTGAAAAAAATATTTTTTGTCCGACCATACGGTTTTGCAGACTGATAGTAGTCTCATGGTATTCTCACTCTTATTTAGAGATAGCTATGATTTTTTTCGTGTCTTTACGGATATATGGTCGTAGGAATACGTTTTCTTTCACTCCAGATTATAAAACAGCGCTTCTACATATTTTTCAACTTTTTTTTCAGCTCTTACTGTGTGTTCATTTGTAGACCACAGTTGTTACATAATAATGAAAATCTGAAACCTGCCTCACATGATCACTGCAAAAAGGTTTAGAACTCGCCAAATTTTCTTTGAACAATTCTCTTTCATATGGAATTAAAGAAAACAGAATAAAAGGTCGTTGACTTCACCTACCTTAAGGTGAAAAGGGACTTATTAAAAAGAGGGAAATGCCGTCAGTCACAATTGCTGACGTTCGCACCCAAAATATTCACAAAACACAAATTGAAAGCAAATTTCACAATATTGTGTTTTTTTTATCTGCGATGTCAAATGTTAAGAAGATTTATCAATAAGACTTTGAGACAGATTAATTGAAGAGTTCAAGTTATCATTGGGTCCCATTTTTGTGAAACCTGCCATAATAGGAAAAACTCCTCAGGAAATGTTTTTTACGTCTTTGATTTTTCACATCTTTTTCACTTTGAAACTCCTGTAAGATTATATACCGTGTATGACTCCATGGGGTGGATGAAAAGAACATATATACGGCTACAATTCGCGTTTTGATTCTTGTGAGATCAACTACTCATCAAAAAAAGTCTGATAGAGTAGACCAAACATTTTCAAAAGTTGGAACAATTTTAATAAAAATGGAGGGTTTGATTGAGTCAGAAATGGTCAAGTGTAATCAGGTGTCGTTATCCCTTAATACTTATAAATGTTTTTGAACCCATCCAAAAGGACATTCAAAATACTAGACTTTAGAACATGAATAATGGAGTTGGGTGTGATCTGAAATGTAGTGGAGGGACGCGATTCAGTGGTCTTGTAAATATACTACCTGCTGTCCTGCAGCGGAAGTGACCCAGGATCGGTCCCGGAAAAGACCATTTAAACTTGATGTATATCATAAGTTAATGTTAGTTTGCGTGTCCAATTATTTTGCTCCATAATTTCATTTCAAAGTTGATAATTTTACAGTTACGAGTCAGAGGGTTTGTGAAACAAATAATTTTTAACTTTTTATTTTTCTTTCATTTGAGCAGTGGCTTAGCATGTTAAGATCTTATAAATTACACTGATAGAAAAGCTTCATTCATGCAAGATCTTAAGTTATCAGTTATTTATCTACCATTTCATTGTTTATCTTGCTAGAATGGCCAAGACGTCCTTTGAAAGTTGTGCAAGGCAAAGTGAAAAGAGCCATTGCTGGGAACAAGAGGTCAGCTTTTGGAGATTTGACCAATGTAAGATCTTTTTTCTTATATATATCATGTACCCATTTTGTTTGTCTGTGGTGTTTTTGCCATGGTTTTAAGTAAATCATTTAAATGGTTATTATAATGGCCGTAGAATTTGACAATGTAATCTGGTTTTTATGCGGCAACCGAACATCTTTAAAATCTACGTGTACTCTCAAAATCAGGTGGTGGGTTGCATGGGCCTTTTTCATTTTCATTGATTTGAAAGGTTGAAAATGTAAGTTACATTTATTAGCTGTACCTATGAATAAAAGAAACTCCATAATTTTTATGTTAACGAACTAGTAAAAAATGCAGAATCGAAACCTTTAAAATCTATTATATCTAAATCCAGAGCATTAAAATGCCCTAAAGGACGTCTCAAGGATCATAAAACTAAAGGAAGGGACAGATGAGTTCTGTTCAGGCCTTTTGTGAGCGTCCGCAGAATCAGGATGTAGACTAAGATCTAGTTCTAGAACCTACTCCACCAAAGGGAGGCATCTCAGCTTGTATTTTATTATCTTGAGAAATTTCTACAAATTTATGTTACAATATATATATGTATATATATATATATATAAATAACGAAAGGAGTTATTTTTAGATCTTGCTTTCGTAAAAACTTTTTTTCAATTTCATAAAATAAAAAGTAGTCTTGTTTATAAAATGACTTTCTTTTCCCTCTGAGATAATTCAACCCTTTCAACTACACTTTCGGTTTTAAAATGCAAATTTTATTTTTGTCAGCTCAATCAGGTAGTAAATTAAGATATCACATGGTGCATCAGAAGCTACTGGTTTCATAATCTCGTCCATTCCTCATATTTTCATGGGTCAAGGCTACAAAAGAGAAGAATGTGGTACTTGAAGGCAAGAAGAAAGTCGTCAAAACATCCAAAACTAGCGCCATTCCCGTGTCAAAGCCTGGCAAGACAAAGGAAGTCAAAAAACCCAGTCGCCAGGACGCTGGAGGCCAGTGCCATTCATCTCAGGAATCGCTTGAAACATTTTCCATCTCTGGGTCTAGTGATGTCACTTCCTCATCACAAGAATCGGTTTCTGGCAATCTACCGGTGACAGCAGAAATTGTTGATACAAAGTGAGACATGTTTGTTGTTACAAGTTGACATAGATTATACTTATTTGCTTTTCTTTTACTGGACGGAATTTCCTTCTCTGTTGAAGAATCTGTAAACATCAAAAGTAGATAGTTGGAAGCTCATTCCCCACATCGATGCGCCTCTCCTTTGGTTGGGATCAAAATATAATTATCTGGGGTTTTTTACTTAGCTTCAATAGAAATATGCAAGGAAATTCATAATACTATGCATAGCTGAAATTTGAACGTTGATTTAGAGAATTGCATAAATATGTACCATTTTAAAATTAACATGATCATTTTATGCTTCAATTGATGACTTCAGTTGCCAAGAAAAGTCACAAAAGTTTTTGCTTTTATCTGATTGTTAAAAGTTTGGCTTAAATGTGTATTAAGATTTAACAGATCACACGCTTGACTTATTTGACATGAATGTATTTGCTTTCTTTACTTTCAGTTTGCATGAGGAAGAGTTGGAAGTACAGGTATGTTGGAGGTAGAATTACCTGTATTTTGTCAATCATGGCATCTAGGGGTTATTTTCTGTACTGATCCTAGCGTCCAAATGAAACACGGTTGAAGTATTTTCCAAGGAATAAGAGAGATAATCTGTTTCAATTTCAAATTGTAAATTGATTTAGCTGTCTTCATACGTAATATCAGAGCATTTAAAGTATCTTTACATCTGGACATATATGACATATGGTAGAGCATGTAATATAATAGGTTTGTTTGGTTTAGTGTTTTTTCGGGGGAGTAGGGGGGGGTATTAATATGAGAACTGGCTCAAGAGGAGTGCATTTTCATGCCTTTTTAGCTTTTCTGATAACTGTTAAACGGGTAAGCCAGAACCTGGTACAAAGTGTTTATGATAAAATAACCATAAAGACACTGCACGTTAATGAGAGAGAAGGGCAGTCTACACACACATGCCTCATTCAAACATATTTACACATGCGTTATACAGACCATGTCCCATTTATATATATTTATATATATATATATTTATACATATGTATATATATTTATATATATATATATATATATGTATATATATTTATATATATGTATATATATATGTATATATATTTATATATATGTATATATATATATTATATATATGTATATATATTTATATATATTTATATATATTTATATATATATATATTTATATATATGTATATATATGTATATATATGTATATATGTGTATATATGTATATATATATATATATATATTTTATATATATGTATATATATATATACAATATTTACAGTTGCTAAAGCTTCCACTAACATGACTTACAAGTCTGGATTTTTGACTCCCTGTCCAAGCAGATTTTTTATCATGACTCTCCTGCTAGCCTGGCAGTAAAGGTCAGACTGTGAAAATAAAGTAATTGTGAAAAGCAATGGCAAACTACCATATAAGGCCGTGTGCAATGTGCATCCCTAAGCTGTGCACGAGCTCACCAGGGATAAAAGGTGCGAACACCAATGAAAACCAGCGTGCAGAAAATAAAAAAATCAATTATTTTCACACAATATGGGATTTTTAGGCACTTCACGACTAGAAGAAATTAGAGGCACTGCTAGCTGTGTGCCCAGAAGAATTTGGGACCCTGCTCTATATTTGCCTGTACCCAACATTGAGTATAGGTTCTTTAAAAAAAAAAAATTCACATCCATGTAAATAATTTCCTCTTTCTTGAAAATAATCTGCTCAGGGGACAGAGCCCTTTGACTTCAAGGAGATTTGGTGGAATTTGACAAAGAGCACTTCGAAGATGTTTTCAATGTTGGCCGCTATGCCCAAGACATTTTTGACTACTACAGGAGAAGAGAGGTAGATTACAATACATCCATTTCAGGCTTTCTTCTTTGTTTATACTTGGGAAATCTATATATAGTTTCTTCAAATTGGCAGGGTGTCAGTTTCTCAACTAAGAGGTCGTGGGTTCAAGCCCGGCAGGTTGAAAAGTTTTTTCATAATTGTTTTCGTTTTGTTTTTAAAGTCAAATCTACCCCCTAGTTCAGGTAGGTGGATCGACACCTAGTCCCATCGGAGACAGACGATGAAAACGAGGTCCCATGACCAGACCACAGCACTTTGTGTACATTAAAGATCCCTTGGCTGTTTAAGGGGCAGTCTGGGCAAAATTTTAAATCCTACCACGTCCGGGATCACCGTAGTTGTAGATGTGGGTAAAATCAAATAAAATTTTCTTATTTTAATATGAAAGGCAAGAAATTAAGTGGGTTTTCTTTTCAGTTCCGTGTTCGTTTCTTGCATTTTCTCTTGGGTATGCTATGCATAGAATTTTGTATTTATCTCTTTTTTTTTAATTTAGAGCATTTGGAAAAAAAATTAAGATTTGAAAACATGCCGGAATTTGTGTGCTTTTGGTGTGCACTATTTTGTTCTGCTTCGGAATAGGCAGATCCGTTTCCTTATATCCCCTGTTGGACTTGTTTGCTACTGTGCGTGTGTGGTTTGCACTACTGGTAGATGGTAGATCCTATTCCTACTTCTTTCCTTTCACTCAATTTTTGCAGGCGGTTGGCGAGTGCTACTGGTAGGTCCTACTTCTTTCCTTTTACTCGTTGACTTTATCTTTTATCTTTACTGTTACCTCTTAATTCACCATGAGATGTTGGTAGGTCCTTCTTTCACCAATCTTTCGTCTTATTGTTTCCTCTTTATACACACCCTGAGATTGCCGCTATTGTGGGCGGTATACTTTTCAAAGAAACCAACACACACCCTGAGATTGCCACTATTGTGGATGGTATACTTTTCAAAGTAACCAACACAACACACACCAAAGAAACCAACACACACCCTGAGATTGCCACTATTGTGGATGGTATACTTTTCAAAGAAACCAACACACACCCTGAGATTGCCACTATTGTGGATGGTATACTTTTCAAAGAAACCAACACACACCCTGAGATTGCCACTATTGTGGATGGTATACTTTTCAAAGTAACCAACACACACCCTGAGATTGCCACTATTGTGGATGGTATACTTTTCAAAGAAACCAACACACACCCTGAGATTGCCACTATTGTGGATGGTATACTTTTCAAAGAAACCAACACACACCCTGAGATTGCCACTATTGTGGATGGTATACTTTTCAAAATTTTGGCTACTGGTAGGTCCTATTTCTTTCCTTCCCTTCTTTCATCTTGCTGTTTCCTCTTAATTCACCCTGAGATCATCGCAATGGTGGACGGGGTGAATTTCAATGAAACAAACAGGTTTACTTTAAACTGGCCCTGTGATCAACGGATATGATGGGAAAAGTAAATTGCATTGAAACTGCTGGTGCTGCCGATAGGTCCTACTTCTGTCCTTTCCTTCTTTCATTCATTGTTGGCAGTTTCCTGTTAATTCACCTTGAGATCACTGCAGGGGTGGACAGGGTAAATTTCAATGAAACAAAGCATTGAAATTGAAACCAAACTTCTTTCCTGCTAATGTTTTGTGTCCTATTGCCTCATGCCAGCGCATGTTCCCAATCCCTGACTACATGAACGCCAAGCACCAAATCAACCCAGGCATGCGGTCCATTCTGGTCGACTGGATGGTGGAAGTACAGGAAAACTTTGAGCTCAACCACGAGACGCTGTATTTGGCCGTGAAACTGACCGACATGTATCTGTCAGTAGTCAACGTGAAGAAAGAGGCTCTGCAGTTGGTGGCGCTGCTGCTGTGTTCATTGCTGCCAAATTCGATGTGAGTACATACCACATTTGAAATGTCCTCTGATTTAACTTATTTCACCAACACGTCTTCATCCCTTATGATCAAGGTATTTGTCATATATATCTGTATATTGTTGTTATTAACTCTTTCCCTGCTTCGGAAGGGAAAATCAGCCCACACCATTCGTTGCGGCTGGACTTCGAGCTGCAAGGATTGACTTGATAAGTATACTTTCTAATATATTTCCTGTGTTCTGGTTGTATTCGGCGACTTTAGACTTTCCGGGTCGTCTTAAAGTATCCTTTACAAAGTTCGAGGTGTTTACAAACTTTGACTGAATGTTTGTCAAACGTTTTGCTACACATGTTTATTTTTAAAAATTCTTGACAAATGGGCATGTCCAAGCATAACCAATCAGGGGCTCCAGATCAAGTCGGGAAAGAGTTGAATATAGCAACTGTTTAAAAGATATTTCATTTGTTACACATAGCCTCTTAATGTAATGTTGGCCATTCCTTGCTTTCCCTGCCTTATCATTCCATTTGTCAGAATTTGCGTATCTGTTGTAGTGCAGTGTGTGGGTGGGGAGCTGGTGCTACTGATAGATCCTACTTCTTTCCATCCACTGCAATGAAACAAACAAGTGGCTTCTTCTCTTCCCACCCCACCTCTCCCTTGTGTTTTGTAGTCTTATGTCACCCTGAGATCATTGCATCTGTTGAGGGAATCGGTAGTCCAGTGGCATGGTTTCTGCATCTCAACCCAAAGGTAGTGAGTTTAGGCCCCATCGACAGTTAAAAATCTTTCTCAGGTTTTTCGAGTAAAATTGACACCTAAGTCCCATCGGAGACTGCCCATAAAAAGGGGGTCATGTGTGCAGATCACAACATTCTGCATGCTTAAGACCTCTTGGCTGTTTACAAGAGTCTGGGCAAAGTTTAAAATTCCCTTAGTTGTGGATGTGGGTAATTCAAATCAAATCAAAGCGTCTGGTAGATGGGTACATACCAATGAAGTAAAGTGTAAAACATAATGGTTTATGTTCTCTGTTAAATCAATCCAGGAATAAGTTGACATGGATTTTCAGTTGTATGACAGTTTAGAGTACAGGGTCTGAGGATTAGTTTGCCAGATTTGGGGTCTTGGGTTCGAATCCTAGCAGTGCCAGGTCAGATGTAATGTTCTTTGGGAAAGATACCCTAGTATGGACTTCCCCTGTAGACTCAATCCAGATGCAAATGGGTCTGAACAACAGCTTGGGTTTACAAAACCTGCAAAAGGCTCGCACCCTGTCCGGGGTGTGATTATCACATGTTCCGCTTCACACTTTAGAAACTGGGAAACGCTCCAGCTCTATGGGCTGTAAGGTCCTTGAAGGAAGTTTTTGCCCTTTGTCAATGAAACCTGCTTGAATGATCTTGCTCTTGTTGCAAGCATACTAGAAAAAGCTGTTAAATCAACCGTACAAGATTTAATTTATATATATATATATATATATATGTGTGTGTATTACAAACAAATCTATTCTATGATATTCCTCATAGGAACGCTTTCCTCCACTCATTGAGGACTTCACCTACGTTTGTGACAACGTTTTTGATCGGCAAGAGTTTCTGGACATGGAGATGGAAGTGCTGCGCGTATTGGTTTCGACCTTGGCATTCCCATATCATACAGATTTCTACGCCGTTATGCCAAGGTATTTTATATAACCAGTCAAAAAATGTTTGTGTTGTTTCATATCTTATTGACTAGGGTTACAGCTCCAGAACCAATCTATGTTGTAGCTTACAAACTAAGTTTACTATAGTTTCTCTTTCTCCTTTCCTCCACAGGGTTGCCACGCATTGGGGAAATCAGGGAAAACAAAAAGTTCCGGTCTGGGAAAATGATATATCAATGCCATACATCAGAGAAAATCAGGGAATTTTACACCAAGCACATTTATTGGCGCGGATAATTTTTGGACACCGATCTGTCTTTGCCGTGAAATCGCATTGGCCTATCTTTTCGATCTAGATATTTGTACTCGTATTTTTTCGGTGAACTTGGCGCACAAACAAACTATGGCCCACAAAATACTCTGGTGTGCGTGTGTTTGTGGGTTTTCTTGTTTGCCACACAGGTTGAACGTGTCGCGGTAGTAATGAAAAACTGCACAGTTATTTTCTTGAGCAGAAGTCAACACTGGGCATGAAAGCATTGAAGGAGCATGTGCCCTGTTTGCCGAAAAATGTTTGTATGGACCCAAAAATTAGATTGCCTACTGAATATAAGTCCTTTTTGATCTTTGAATGCACGATGTGTTTGTGTAGGGGAGGTTTTTTTTCTTCTCTATCTCTGATACTACGTACAGAGTAAAGTGGTGAGTCTACAGCAAAGAAGCTACGGCTTCTTACTTTGAAAATTGCAAATCTTTTCGTGATTGACCTCTCCTGAAAATTGCAAATCTTTTCGTGATTGACCTCTCCTGAAAATTGCAAATCTTTTCGTGATTGACCTCTCCTGAAACTTGACACAAGAGATGAGAGAGGGATGGGAGATTTACAATGGGCAGTCCTTGAAATGGCCTTCCAAACTTTTGTTTCTTTTTGGTAGACTAGTGTGAGTATCTGTGTGTGTCTGCAGATACAGGGCCTTGGTAGTCCAGATGCAGGGCGTCAGCTTCTCAACTAAGAGGTCGTGGGTTCCAAGCCCGGCAGGTTGAAAAGTTTTTTCAGAATTGTTTTTGTTTTGAGTTTAAAGTCAAATCTACCCCCTTGGTCCAGGTAGGTGGATCCACACCTAGCCCCATCGGACACAGATGGTGGAAAGGAGATCCCATGACCAGACCACAACACTCTGTGTACATTAAAGATCCCTTGGCTGTTTAAGGTGCAGTCTGGGCAAAATTTTAAATCCTACCACATCCGGGATAACCCTCGTTGTAGATGTGGACATTGTAAATGTTGTAGAATCAAGTAAAAATTCTTATTTTTTATATGAAAGGCAAGAAATTAAGTGGGTTTTCTTTTTAGTTCCGTGTTCATTTCTTGCATTTTCTCTTGGGCATTCTATGCATAGAATTTTTTACTACTCTCTTCTTTTTAAATTTAGAGCATTTTGAACAGATTTTAATATAGTTAGCGATATTAACGGGAGGCAGTGTAACTAAGTTCGAGTCTATTTTTGGTCTCTCTTCTCTCCTCCCCCCTCGTTTTTGCACCGTTCACATTTTGGGGAATGATATGGCTGTGTCGCTATCAGGGAAAATCCCTCTGCAAGTTAAAGGTCCCTCGGCTGTTTACATGGAGTCTGGGCAAAACTAAAATTCCAATCAAAAACCCCAATATCACCCAAGTTGTGGATATGGGTAAAATCAAAATGAAAAGCTTTGCAATGATGTCGTAGAAAGAGAGTTGGGGGAGAGGACTGCATGCTTTGTAAGGCGCACGCCACAGTAGTGTCATTCACATGATATGAAGAGAGTTATTGCCCGTTACTTAATTATGTTAAAATGAGTTTATCACATTATTGATTCCATACATTGTTGACTCAATAGTAGAGCTACCTATGCACCTAGAGACTTACCCTTGTAGGAATGAGTGCGCAACGAAAATGTACATTATTATTGTTATTACAAATGTAAATCCTCAAGTGAGAGAGGTTGAAGAAGTTGGGCGGCGAGGTAAGAGATGGGAAAGGAAAAGGGCGTAGACATATGAGGTAAGCTTTTGTATATAATATGTTAGATTAAGGATGAAAACAGGACTTATAAATGAGGTTGATTAAAAGGATGTCAATGCGTGTGGTATCCATTGTATTAAAGCTTTTATTTAGGGATTTTCTTTTCTTTTTTTTTTATGTTTTAAATGCTTTATGCAGACAATAGACAATGGTCACTTCTGAGAGGGTTGAAGATCAAGCAAATCAATGAGGCGTTGAGCTCCTGCTGCCAGTCTGTCCCATGATACATTACGCGATATCTCAGATCGGTGTTACTCTTTTTGCGTGGCTGTTGTTTACTAGTGATATTCATTATATAGTGACAGCGGAAGACGTACGCGCTGATTTTAACATTTACATGTTATCTATTTAAATGCGTGAAAACATATATGACTATATTTATTTAGATATACATCTTTAAAATTGTGGGAAAATAGTTGCTATGGCATCTTCGACATCCTATGCATGTCATTTCACAGCTTATTCTTGTCAGTGCCAGCCGGAGAGCAGAATGCTAGATCTACTTATTCTTACGTGCTTGCATTTTCACCCTTACGAATTTTAGAAATCTAGATTGCTCAAATCCGACTATCTTGTGTTGCCATATAATCTAATTAATAATTGACGTTTTTATATCACTCTTTTAAAAAAATATGTTGTATCTCCCTATGTCTATTTATATTAGGTTCTAGTTCTGGATGATATTCTCCTGTCCAACGAACGATTTGAAAGAAATAGTACACAGAGAAAAAAATAATAAATTTGAACTTGCAGTAGGATGAGACATTTAATAACTTGTTAGAGAATTTGATTGAAAATGAATTCACAAAATATGAAATTACATTTTATGACTATGAATCAAAACGTAAAACTACAGGGGAATTTAGCTTATTTCAAGTGTTTCCGAGATTGGCCGTGGTAACACTTTTGCGTCACCGCATTTCCTCAATGAAAAATCCTATAATATTTTCGCATATAATGTGAGACTAATAGATAATATATTAATCTTCTTAAGCTCCAGTCAATAAGTTATAAAAATAGGAACACGTAGAATGTTGTGTACTACTATTCTACAATTCTTAATTCTAGATGTAGTTTGTTGTCATTTGGTTCCTTTTCCTTTTTCTCTTTTTTATTATAATAATAATCATCACGACAAATGTTGGTATTTTAATTTACAGTTTTAGAATAATTATTAACAAGAGTATAAATGGTAACAGTGGGTATATTGCTTTTGTTTCAACATTATTATTTATGAATGACGACGTGGGCTACTCATTGCCCTCGTATTTTACTCTAAATTAAAGAAGGGCTTCAGGCTCCACACAAAAGAGTTACTACTACTACTGATCTGTTTCTAAAACAAGGGCAGATAATTTTGCGCTCTGAACGCTCCATTTGTCCTGTGGTTGTTTTTCTCTTAAATTGTTGAGTGATCACATGTTTTTGAGTAGGATAAATCAATAACATTCTAAAATGCTACAAATGAAAATTGAACAGGTGGTTTACGGGTGCTTCTGGCACTCTTGGTAGGTCCTACTTCTTTCCTTTCCATCTTTCACTTTATATTTATATTTCATCTTGCCGTTTCCTGTTAATTCATTCTGAGATCACTGCATATGGCAGACGGGATAAATGTCAATGAAACAAACTTTCATTTATCTTTCAACTTGCAGTTTCCTCTGATTTCACCCTTAAGATCACTGCACAACGTGGTGGTGGTTTACTCCGATGAGCCAAACATCACTCTCCCTACATTGTATTAGTTAGAAGTATGGTCTACAGTCATTTTTGTTGGCGGGAGATGCTGTTAGGTCTTACTTCTTTCCTTTCACTCTTCTACTTTTTATCCTTTCATCTTGCTGTTTCCTCTTAACTCACCCTGAGGTCTCCGCAAATGGTGGACGGTGTAAATTCCAGTCAAGCAAACCATAGTGATTTTCTCTTTCTCCTTCAGATTTCCAAAGTGTCCATGAGAACCTTGACTCTTGCTCGCTACATTTTGGAGTTGTCTTTGATGGAATACGACCTGGTCATGGAGAGAGACTCCAGAGTTGCTGCCGCCGCCCTGTTTATAGCCATGCGCATGACAGAAGAGGGTGAATGGGTAAGACGTCTGAGACGTGTGCTATTTTGTGTTTCTGTAATGTTATGTGTGGGCAATTGGCGGGACGCTTTTCATCCGACTTTTTCCTATGAATGCGGGCGATTGGCTGGGTGCTGCTGGTAGGTATGCAGATGCTTAGAAAATTGAAAAACTGACATAGCATAGAGGGACTGGGTAGTTCATAGGCAAGGTGTCGGCCTCTCAAACAAAGGGTTATTGGTTCACAAGCTCCAGCTGGTTGAAATTTATTCTCGAGTTATTTGGAGGAAAACTCATCGGCCTGGTCCAGGTAGGTGGATCGGCACCTAGTCTTATGGCAACAGATGATAAAAGGGTCCCGCTTGCAGATCACAACACTTTGCGTACATGAGCGATCCTTTGGCTGTTTACATGGCAGTTTGGGCAACAATAGGATTCCAAAAGAGCGAGTATCTGCTCTCCAAGTCCAATCAGTGATATATCAGCGATCAGCAATTTCCTGTACATTCTGAAGCAAACCTCGTATTTTCTCCCCTTTGTTTTTGTATTATTTTGGTTTGCAACGTGACAGGATTTCATAACATTTTGCGTTTCCTACAGGCACTTGAAAAAAAAAGACCTTGCTCAGGGATGCAACTTTTTCAGTTTAAACCCGGTTTTCCGTTCTTTTTATTTTTGGCTCAGCAAAATTTTCCTGTTTTTTTTTGTGTATAGAATTAAGAAAATAACATGGAATTTTTACACTGGAGGTAAGGTTACCAATGCACCGTATCACTATCAGAATAATCAGATGCCAGAGCTGACCATTCACAGGCAAATAGCCTGGCATTGAGTTTAACTATGCCCTCATCTTTCTTCTTCAAATAGCCTGTAGTTGTAACGTAATGATATTATTATATTCTCTTGTCTGTGCCTTTGTAGGACGGAGACGTGGTCAGAAGCAGTGGCTACACCTTGGCCAGCTTGACAGATGTGGTGAAGAGGCTCAACACAATGCTGCTAGGCGCACCAGTGCCTCAGCTTCCCACCATCCGCAGCAAATACGCCCACAAGTAAATGCAATTTTTTTCTTCTTACAATTTAAATGTCTTATTATTGGCCTGATCAAAACAGGGCTCGTTAAAATTATAGTTCCTTCAAGGCGGCCATTACGGCCCATAGAGCCAGATACGTATCCCAATTTCTGTAGCATGAAGCGGAACAGGTGATAATAATCAATTCCCGACTAGGAGGCTAGTGCTTGTACTGTACCCCCATTTGCATGTGGGGGAAAATGTGTCAAATGCCTTTCCCAAGGAACGTGTCAGACCTAGCTTTGCCTAGGATTTGAATCCGTGACCTCATCATCCCAATAGAAGCCAAATAAGACAACAAAAATTTATCTACGTTCCCCCATTCTTTTTTTTTTACACAGATAGCGACTTGTACTGATGTTTCAAAGCGATTGCTTATCTTCTCTCCTTTTTTCTTGTTACTTTTCAAACTTTTTTGTGTCAATCGTGGGGGGATTCAGCGCAAAGGTCATGACTTCAAGCCCTGCCAACAGTTGAACCATTTTCTCACGTGTTTTTTTCCCCAAGTAAAATCTACACACACACACCGTCCCCCAGGTGTAGTCTGTGGGGTCGCTGTGCACGGTAAAGGTACCGTGGCTGTTTACAAGGCAGTCCTGGCAAAATTAAAAATCCTACCGAAAGCCCCCTAGATCACGTGGGTAATTCAAATCAATTGATTTTAAACGACAATCATGAGCAGCCTCTTTACTCTTAAACTTACAACCGTATTTTTCTTTTGTTTTATTTTATCACAGAGTCTTTCATGAAGTCACTAAAATTGAGGTTTTGCCAACTGAGATGCTTCTGTCTTGACCAGAGACGACTTCACCGGCACCTTTCATTTCGCTTTCATCAGTTCTCATGGGAGGCAGTTTCTGTCGGAATTATCGTTTCCTGTCTTCGGCATGTGCACGCTCTTTCTTTTTGTGTCTTTTGTGTTTGGCCATGATCGATCCGATTCTTGTGATTTCTTATGTCACTTTGAAATTGTCAGGAATCTTTTTTTATTTTTTACGTGTGTGTCTGTGTGCATATCTGCTTCATTGTAGCGCTGTATATTTTCTATTCTATTATAATAAATACCATTGTGTATAAAAGAAGAAAGAAAAAAAGAAAATGTAAAAAGAAAAGTCTATGTAAAAAGTGTATAAAGTTTTCAAGGCGTCGTCCATCTTGTTTTGTCATTGCTTGTAAATTTCATCCTTTCATCATTTTATCATTGCCAGTTCCATCTCTTGAATGACAGATGAGTGTGAAGACTATAACTTACTATAAGATTGTGAATCATTTGGTGCAATGAAAATGTGTAAATATTTTTTCCAACTTTCATATCCATATCAATATTATCAATACATTAAATGAAATGAACAGATTGTGTGCCGCTAGATAATGAATGTACTTGCTATACAAAGTCCATCGCTTCATCATTTCACCATTATTTTATTATGCTATAGCGTTTTTAAAGTTTGTGACTGGGTTATATGGATACATGTTTTAAAAGATTTTAGATGCAGTTTTACTGAAGCAGATAATAAACGTTTGTGTAAAAATAAGCTTTTGATTTATTCATTTATGAAATATAATGTTCTGTTTTTGGGGGAGGGGGGTTTAATCGTTTTGACTCCACATACTACTACTACTTCACAGTGATAGGAAACGTAGAGCAATAGTGAAATAATCTCGAGAAATCTTATTAAGTTATCCCAAACCTGATAGGTAAAATATGCATATGTACGTCTTGGCAGTGACAGCTTTTTGTTCGTATGATGAAAAGCAACAGAATGCATAGCTGCCATTCAATTTCAATACGTCAAAAACTTATAACTATGGGGGTTTTTTTCTCTTTTGAGTTGTCCATAAGTACCTTGAAAAGCATGTTTCTGAAGGTTGACTGTAATTTTTGTTAAAGGAAACCCTAAGTCAACAGCGGAGACTCCCACGCCCAAAAGATTGTAGTGAAAGTCTAGATACACCATTTTGAGTTCACAAAATTACCATATCACTTTGCCAGAATGGAGGGAGTTCGGTAGTCCATGGGCAAGGTGTCGGCCTCTCAACCCAAAGGTCATGGGCTCAAGGCTTGCCAACAGTTGAAAATATTGAGTTTTTTTCTAGTAAAATCTACATCCCTAGTCCAAGAAGGTACATGGACACCTAGTCCCAATCCCATCAATTAGGACGATATAAAAATACTGTGTGCAGATCACAACACTGCACGTTCAAGATCACTTGGCTGTTTACAGGAAAGTCTGGGCCAAAATTTAAAATCCTATCCTACTACTAAACTAACCCCACAATGACCTTGGTTTTGGATGTGGGCAAATCAAATCAAAAGCCCTGAGATCACCGTAGTTGTGAATGAAGGTAAATCAGCCATTTTGCTAATATGAATACTCAAAAATTGTTTTCGTTCCAATCTATTAAAAAAAATGTACATGTGTATGCTTAGATGAGCAGTTGGTGGCTGTTGCTGGTATGTCCTACTTCTTTCCTTTCATTTTCATTCTTTCACCATGATATTATTGATATCAATTCAATAGTTTCTTTCTTTCTTTATCAATCAGTTCCAATTTTCTACCTTTCGGTGTATGGGTTCAGATGCCCGAGATGATCTTTCTCCAGGATGCCCTGTCCTGGCATTTTGTTTCCTTCAAAAAAAAAGTTAAATTTCTATGCTTCAATTCCTTTTTATATCTTCTTCCCACTTTCTCCGAGGTCTGCCTTTTGGTCTTTTACCTTGGGCTTTAGCACTGTATACTGATTTAGCTATTCTATTCTGTTTACATGCCAAAACCATCTCAATTGATTTGTTTCTATCTTAGTTTTTATGCCATTTGTTTTGATCTCTTAAGGCCCCTTTACACATACAGTTGATTCATCGACAAACTGTACGATATCAAAAGGATGGCGGGAATCCTATCAACTTCTCGATAAACCTGAGCGGGGGAAACGAGCAATCCTCTCAATATCGAAGGGTTCTCAGTCCAGGCGGCAGATATTTTCCCGCAGGCAAACTGAAGGGTGAGCGATGAGTGGCGTCGAGGGAGTGACTTCTTTGATGTTGCCGCAGGCGGAGTTAAAATTGCAGTCTAAAAATTACCTAAATATTAGTCAAATAAGAAAAATATAATTTTCTTGATCAGCAAACCAAAATTAGTGAAAATCACGCAGGGAACGCAATTTAATGCCGGATTACCAAGTTTAAATTTGTTTGTTTTTTGTTTTTTTTTGTTGACGTTTTGAATTTTGTGCAAACTAGCTACAACTAAAGTACTGTACAACAGTCGAAGGACAGTTAAACAGCTTGTACAGATTTATAACAAATTTGTATATTACATGTACATCCTGTCTATGGTGATAAAGGTGGTGTCAGTGGCCGAATGTTTAGGTTGCCAGACTTGGGATCATAAGATCCGGATTCAAATCCTGGCAAAGCCAGATCCGACGTTGTGTTCCTTGGCAAAGATTCTTAACACGCATTTCCCCACTCAACCCAGGTGCACATGGGTACAATTTAGTACAAGCACTAGCTTGGGAGTAAACACCTGCATCAAACTAGCGTCCTGTCCAGGAGGTGATTATTAACACCTGTTCAGCTTCACGCTATAGAAACCGGGATATGCTCTGGCCCTATGGACAGTAATGGCCTTGCAGCACCTTTACTTTTACTTTTTTATGATGATAAACACAACAATCAACAATCAAAGTTAAAAATGTACACATACAATCTGTAACTAATGCAATGAATCTTTTCAAAGTTGAATAACGCAAAGTGATAATCAGTGCAGATAGAAGTTAGATATAGAACTAGAACCTTATTGTTTTCAGGTCGCACTGTCTTACATATCGTGCCAACAACAAAAAAGGGAGAAATTTATGATCAACTTTAACTGGTGAACGCAACTGAACTGTGATATGCAGGCCCAATGATGAACGATCTTCAAATATCTTTGATTTTGATTATTCACTGGAATTTATCCCTGTTCATCATCTGTGGTGATCTCAGGGCCCATTGATGGTTTTTGTTTTGTTTGATGTTTCACCAAAATTATGGTGAATAATGGGGAAACAGTGAGATGAAAAAGTGAAAGGAGAGAAGTAGGACCTACTGAGTGGTATCTCCATTGACTTGTGTTGACATGTCTGAGATCAAGAAAATTATTCACCATTATTTCAAAAGGAAAAAAAAACAATGTTTCAGAATCCTCTTGCATACTCCCAACTCTGGTCTTCTAACACTAAAACAACACACAGAAACAGAAACTCGATCAAATGTTTTCCATTCAGAAGTATCCATTCCACAGAGAAAAGGATAAAGAAAAGAATATACAATAAATACATGAATCATTTTTTTTTCATAGAAAAATCTGTATATTTCAAATTTGCTTCATTCAAATTCAACTTCAAGTCACACAACATGCTGTCAGTGTCTGAGATTGAAAGGATTTCCATTCCATTCCATTGCAGCAAAATGGTTGGTTCAGGTCCACACATCAGCAGAGTACAAAGCAAAATAGGAACAAGGTTTTAACATTATTACACATACTATCACATTCAGAACCATTTGTAACAGGACTGGTCACAGTCACAGCAGGAGACGTCTCTTATAAAAAGTACATCTCTGTTACAACAAGGACATCCCTCTTAAAAAGTCTTATAAAAAGTACATCTCTCTGTTATAACAAAGACATCCCTCTTATAAAAAGTACATCTCTCTTATAACAAAGACATCCCTCTTATAAAAAGTATATCTCTGTTACAACAAAGACATCCTGTCTTATAAAAAGTACATCTCTCTTATAACAAAGGACATCCTCTTATAAAAAGTACATCTCTCTTATAACAAAGACATCCCTCTTATAAAAGTACATCTCTCTTATAACAAAGACATCCCTCTTATAAAAAGTATATCTCTTTTATAACAAAGACATCCTTAACTTATAAAAAGTACATCTCTTTATGACAAAGACATCCCTCTTATAAAAAGTATCATCTCTCTTATAACAAAGACATCCTCTTATGAAAAGTACATCCTCTTATAACAAAGACATCCCTCTTAACTTAAAAAGTACATCTCTCTTATAACAAAGACATCCCTCTTATAAAAAGTATAACATCTCTCTTAACTTATAACAAAGACATCCCTCTTATAAAAAGACATCTCTCTTATAGAAAGGATATCATAACGACATCCTCTCTTATAAAACAAGTATATCTCTCTACAACAAAGACATCCCTCTTATAAAAAGTATATCTCTTTTATAACGAGCGTAAACAAAGACATCCTTATGACAAAGACATCTTATAGAAAAGTATATCTCTTTATACAAGGACACCTCTCTTATAACAAAGACATCCCTCTTATAAAAAGTATACCTTTATAACTTTAACAAACAAGCCTCTCTTGTACCTCTCTTATAAAAAGGATATCTCTCTTATAACAAGCTATCTTAACTTATAACAAGGACACTCTCTTATGAAAAATCCCTCTTATAGAAAGGATATCTCTTTATAACAAGCGTACCTATCTTAACTTATAAAAAGGATATCTCTTTTTATAACAAAGACATCCCTCTTATAAAAAGGATATCTCTTTTATAACAAGCGTACCTATCTTAACATATAACAAGGACACCTCTCTTATGACAACATGTATAACATCGGGGACTCTGTCCATTGCCAATTCCCCATTTCCACCTCTCTTTAACTACTCCATAGTAAGTAAATAAAATTATCCTCTACATTCAGGTGTCTGATTACTCCGCCTGTTGTAACACAAACAATGACAGGGATGTTGAAACTCATCACGTAAAGGGAAAAGAACAAAATAAGAGTGAAACACATTGCCTATGTGATTTATATTATTATGCATGTCACTTTGTGTGTGTGTGTGCGTGTTAAGAGAGAGAAAAAATAAAGGCAGAGCAACCAACCCTGGCCTGTGGTCAAAAGATTTGCGATTTGTAGCAAAATGAATTGTTCTGTTATGGGTTGGGTTCTTGTTTTCGGTGTTATTGGAGGGAGGGGTTTTTTTTTTTATTCTCCTTTCATTTGCGTTAACAGAGACATGATGCCCCTAGCTCCAGCAAATCTTTGACTAGTATGTCAACTTTGCTTAGTCACTTCCATTCCAGTTACTACTGATGTTGTTTTTTCTAACGTTACCACAAAATCAAGATAATTCAAATAACACACAAAGTCAATCGTGGACAAAAGCAATCAGGATAAACGAGGTAAAACTGTTAATTTAAAACAAAACACACACGAAAATCAAATTCAAGGAAAGAAAACCATTGGCAACAAACCCTGGCACTGTTTCATGGATCAAACTGTTGTCCATGTCCTTTCACCAAGGACTCTTGATATTAAGGACGATAACCCTTCAAGATAATCAGGCCAACGACCAAAGCAAAAACACTGAAGGAACCATAAGGAAGAGGGCATGTGGGGACTGAAGCGATGCCATGTAATCAACATTGGTGCTTCCTAGAAACTAGGTGCTTCAGACGTAAGTTGATTTTGTTTGCCTGACATGACATTGACAGCAAAAGTCCCATTTACAACAATATTGCTTGCACCAAAAACCCATTGTCTTACTTTTTTTAAATATTAAAACTCTAGCTATTTTTAGACCGCATTACTTGATCCACTGAAATTTTCTACATTCCATTCAGTCAGGAATATCTACAAACCAAATCACTACGATAATTTTGACTCATGCTACAAGCAAATAGTGCTACTACTAGTGTTGCTATGTATGTACTTCTACCAATGATAAGTCACATGACAGACTGAAAAAGGGGAAGGGACATTGTATAACTTTAAAATTATAATGTCGTCAAATTATGTTTTGTGACCAACGAATAGCTCACCTGTAAAAAAACATGATCACCACAAAAAAATGCTACAAATTATTTTTAAACCTCAACCTCTGTGACATTACAATAAGCGTAAATAAATTGCAATGTTTGCAAAATGTATTTGAGATTAAAGCGTTGGTTAAGCTAACATTAACAAAGAAAAACTTTTTCCTGTAGTAAAGTTACATAATATCCTTCATTATAAAGCTTAAGCATATGACCTATATATATAACCTTGGCATATATTATAAATAATGGTTATTTGACCCGTAACCAGCCACTACATAGGACACGTAATAATCAGGTGTGACGATGATTATGTACAAAAACTTGCACAGCTCGGGGCGATGGTTCTTTCATACAACCGTTAATATCTGCCTTACATTACGCAGTTTTCATTGACTTAGTATTGGGGATTGTTTGGGCCTTTTATGGTACTTGTTTTTGTTAGTTGGGTTGTGAATGGTGGCAGGGGGAAGGTACCATACCAATGTTGTTGGGTTGTTTCGTTGTCTTGGGGTGTGTTTTAAAAAAATTATTTTGTGCTTAATTTAAGGTTTGTGAGACGCCGCGGTAGCTCAGTCAGTACAGCGCCTGACTACCATTCAGGAGGTCCGACTAGTCCGAGTTCGATTCCAGGTCCGGGGCAAATTTGTCTGGCCCTCCTGTCGACCCAGCAGTGAAATGGGTAGTTAAGTCTTTTTAGACTCGGCAAAGGTGAAGGCGGGCGTGGAAAGCAACGGCAAACTACCACATTATGCCAATTGCCAAGAATAATCAGGACCCTACTCTTGATTCTCCTACGCTCAACTCCAGGCATGGAGCTCACTTGAAGTCACTTCTTTTTCTCTCTTTTTTTTTTTTGCATGGAAAAGTGAATAACAAGGTGCTACTTTTTTTCCTTTTATTCAGAAAGGGGGCGGTTTTGCATGCAAAGGTGAATAACAAAGGTGCTCCTTTTTTCTTCCTCATGTATACCTTTATACTTTTTTAGACACGTGGTGGGGGTGGAGAGGAGAACCAGTTTATTTCTTGCTATTTGGTGTACAGTTATCGTTTAACAAAAATGGTGTCCAACATTGCAACACTATACCTATGGTGACGGGCACGGTGTGTTCAAACTCCTTCAAAAGTTCAAAACTTTAATTTTCTCCTTGGGGCGTTAAATCAAATTTGTCACCTCCCTGTCTTTCAATCAGGATTTGTAAAAAAAAACAACATTTGTATGCATATCTCATATTTGTGTATAGGGAGAGAATTAAACATTAACAAATTTGAGAAATTTGAACACTCACTCCCCCCCCCCTCTTCTAAAACAGACTTATATTGACTTAGACACTTTGTGACCGTCACCATTGATATGTACATCTCAGTCACCTCTCTCTTGCACTTGGAACACACACACATACATACACCCATAAAACACACCCATATACACTATACGTACACACCTACACCCATAAAACACACCCACATGTTAAACATATACACCATCCACAGCCATAAATCACACCCACATATTATACATGGTTTGTGTACACAGACGGACAGTCTCACCCACGCCTGCATAATAAAATTAATCATCAAAACAACAAAATATGAACAGTGGTTTGGATGAACAAAGGCATTTCTCCACTCTGGAGCATTCAGAACATGGCCGTGACTGCTAAAACTAAAACCTAGCGTAAAAAGAGCTTGCCGTGTCAGTGACTGCAATATCGTACATTGGCAAAACCTTCCGTCAATGGCTGGGTGATCAGCCACACCACTCAGTGTGCTGCCCAAATAACCACTGCGTAAGTAAAAGAAAATAATTTATACAATAAATAAATAAATCACTGTATAAAACTGCAACATCATCAAACTTTTAACTTGAAATGATTGCTGCAACATCATCAAACTTTTAACTTGAAATGATTGCTGCAACAAGCATTTTGATCATAGCGTAATGAACGCCATTGGATAAAGAAAGAGGCAATAAAATATCTTTTAAAACAAAGTTACTAATGCTTGTTATGACTACAACTGTATTATCATAATCATTCAGCAAAAAAAAAAAAAAGAGACTGTAATAAATCTAAAACTAAAACAATTCACAAGGCCTCATAGAAGTCATTTTAAACTATAAAATCATCGTTTCATTTCTTTCCACTCGATATACAGGTAGTAACACTAACAGTCATGTATGAAGATGTGAGAGAGATTTTCAACCAATCGTGTTTTACTTCTTGTTAAAACTGTTTATCTAAATCTAGGGTTTTAGCAGACAGGCCAGTATCTATCAAACAAGCCAACAATGAGATATTTTTTTACAGACAGACAAAATCCTAAAGAGCAAACATTCGTTAATTAAAATTAAACTTGAACGAGAAACCCCCTGAGCCGAATGGATTGAACCCTTGGTGGAAAAATGGATTGCCGTGTCCTCCCTGTTGGTCCTCTGGGTCCAAGGGATCCTCTCCTGCGTCAAACCTCTGTCTTTTTTCTGGGGGGGACAATTAATTCAATTTTAGGTATGACCTCTTTCTTTACATCTTTGTATCTCAACGCAATGGGCTATTTATGACATCTTTGTATCTCAACGCAATGGGCTATTTATGACATCTTTGTATCTCAATGCAATGAGCTATTTATGACATCTTTGTATCTCAACGCAATGAGCTATTTATGACATCTTTGTATCTCAACACAATGAGCTATTTATGACATCTTTGTATCTCAACACAATGAGCTATTTATGACAACTTTGTGTCTCAACACAATGAGCTATTTATGACAATTGACATCTTTGTATCTCAACACAATAAGCTATTTATGACAACTTTGTGTCTCAACGCAATGAGCTATTTATGACATCTTTGTGTCTCAACGCAATGAGCTATTTATAAACTATTTGTACCTGAACACAGGTCTACAAGTCAAAGTATGTAAAACAACATCTTATCATTATTCTTAGATTGGCGCTGGATATTTGAGCTCCACGAGAGCCCTTGAAACGGCAACCTATGTTGCTTATATGCCTCGGTTACTTCATTTAAGGTGATCGGGGATCCCATAGTCACATTGGGTAACACACCCCCCCATCCCTCCAATGGCAAAACTTGCTCATCTCCCTCTAGAGGGCAGGTTTACTGTTGGTCATATACAGGGAGTGGCGTCGGTGGCTGAGCGGTTAGGCTGTCAGACTGGGGATCATGAGGTCCCTGGTTCGAATCCTGGCAAAGCCAGGCCCGACGTTGTGTTCTTGGGCTAAACACGTAACACGTATTTTCCCCACTTGACCCACAGGTGCAAAATGGGTACAAGTAGTAACTTGGGAGTAAAAACCTGCATCAGACTAACGTCCTGTCCAGGAGGTGAATTATTAAATTATCACCTGTTCCGCATCACTATAGAATCTGAGATGAGATTCAGCTCTATAGGCCGTAATGACCTTGAAGGAACTTAATATACAGGAAGAAAGGGAGCCTAGCTATTTGCTGTGCTGGGCTCCCTTGTTTATGACTGATGGCGGGTGCTACTGGTAGGTCCTATTTCTTTCTTTCTTTTTCCATTCTACCTTTCGGTGCATTGGAATGGGAATATTACTATTAGTTTTACTATAGGGAAAAGCATACTTCTCGCAACATAATTTTACATAATAGAAAAAAATGAATGACAATAGAATAGCTAAATCAGTATACAGGTAAAAGACCAAAAGGCAGACCTCGGAGAAAGTGGGGAAAAGATATAAAAGAGGCATTGAAGCTTAGAAATTTAACTTTTTTTGGAAGGAAACAGAAAATGCCAGGACAGGCATCCTGGAGAAAGATCGTATCGGGCACCTGAACCCATACACCGAAAGGTAGAATGGGAACTGATGGTAGAATGGGAACTGATAAAAAAGAAAGAAAAAAATCAATATGATCTCCCTATTATTATCTTATTCATATATATATCCTCCCCACAGATCAAATGACATCAATTTATACAAATCATCAACTTTTTTTTTTTTTTTTTGTTCTTGACGTAGAAACAACAAAAATAAATTTCACAAACAAATCAGTAATGGTAGAGCGGTGAGAAGAAGAGAGCTTGAAAGAAAGAAAGAAAGAAAGAAAGAAAGAAAGAAAGAAGACTCTTTGGAAGGTGTTGAATACATACCAGCGTCGGTCAAAACTTCCTTGGCAGCAGCTATATCCACAAACATTTTTTGTGCTTTCTCTTTTTCATCGCCCTCCCCATGTTTGTCTGGATGCCATTTCGCGGCAAGTTTTCTGTGTAGGCTTTCAATATCTCCTTCTTTTTTGCCGTCCTATGCAAATAATAATAAGTTTTGTTTTTAAAATGACTCACTTTGCTAGGAGACAATAAAAAAAAAACATGTAGGAGTAGGAGATTCTAGGAGTTTCTAAAAAGGACATCTAGAGGAAATTTAAAAAATTGTAGAAATTTCTAGGAACAAAACAATATTATGACATTCCAGGAGGACATCTAAACAAAAAGTAGGAGTTTCTAAAAAGGACATCTAGAGGAAATTTAAAAAATTGTAGAAATTTCTAGGAACAAAACAATATTATGACATTCAAGTAGGACCTTTTAGGAGTTTCTAAACAAATCTAAACAAAAAGTAGGACATTCTAGAGTTTCTAAACAAATCTAAAAAGTAGGACATTCTTCTGGGTCAACATTTTTGCCTAAACATTGTCAATGACATTTTTCAGTTCTTCCAGACCTAGGTGCATTGAAATTTCACATTGACCTTGCAAATTATTCAGTTTTCCAGACTTGCTTTTCCATCTTCAACAAGTCTGTGATCTTACCTATGCAAATTCTTAGGTGCAAATCAGCATGACCTCAAATAATGATATGTATCAGAATGACCTAGGTGCAAATGAGCATTCCCTACATGACCTAGGTGCAAATATGTATCAGCATGACCTAGGTGCAAATATGTATCAGCATGACCTAGGTGCAAATATGTATCAGCATGACCTAGGTGCAAATAATAATATGTATCAGCATGACCTAGGTGCAAATAATAATATGTATCAGCATGACCTAGGTACAAATATGTATCAGCATGACCTAGGTGCAAATGTATCAGCATGACCTAGGTGCAAATATGTATCAGCATGACCTAGGTGCAAATATGTATCAGCATAATAATATGACCTAGGTGCAAATAATGTATCAGCATCAAATAGGGACTAAGTAATAATATGTATCAGCATGACCTAGGTGCAAATAATATGTCTTCAGCTAGGACAATAATAATATGTATCAGGACCTAGGTGCAAATAACATCAGCATAACAGGTGCAATGTGTATCAGGACTATGTGCAAATATGTATCAGCATGATGTTGTATCAGCATGACCTATGTGCAAATATATCAGCATGACCTCTGTTTATCAATGACCTATGTAAATATATCAGCATGACTTATGTGCAAATATGTATCAGCATGACCTATGTGCAAATGTATTTGACCTAGGTGCATACTGACCTCTCTTATGATAGGTGCAAATAACAGCATTATTTAGCAATGTATTAATAATGAATAGATCTATTATATTATGATTTTGTTTAGCAATTTTAATAATGAATAGATCTATCTTTGGATTTTTTTAAACTTATTATGAGGAACAGAATTAATTTCTTTCTTTTGGATGAATAAAGCATTATTATTATTATTATTACACACGCACAAAAAAATAAACAAGGGCCTCTTACCTCTTAACCCCTAATATCTTGTAGTAATCTCTTTTCCTTGATTGTTTTTGTAACTTTTGGGCTTTGTTCAAACCTTCGCGCACTCGTCTGTTGTCTTGATCTATTTCGTGAGCTGCCTGGAATTCTCGAATAGCTGCAGACAAGAAATGAACATTTGAGTTTTCTTCCAATATTGACTGACAAGCGATAGTATAATGAACAACACTCATTTTGCCATCATGAATCTTGGAGATATCAGCTAAACTATCTGTAAGTGCATCTGATTCTGAATCAGCAGATACTAATCTTTTCTATATAGTGTTGGATCATCTAAAGTGAAGCAAAACACTAGATATATGCCTAAATCTAATACTGAAACATTCATTGAAGATAAATTAAAAGAAGTTCTTCTATTTCCCATTATTTTCTCGGAATAAACAAAACTTTCCATGCATAAACTTTACCAACATCATCTGGAATATCTTTATTTTTTCTGAAGAGAATGCCTTTTGATTTATAAAGTATCTATTTGAAATAGAATAACTGCAGCGGGATTTTTTTAAAAATTATGTACACAAATGCCACACTTCTTAGTCATCTGAACCAAATGTACTCAGTAGTGAAAGCGTTCATCCTCTGAACAGATAACAGTTGCTTGCATCATGACCATACTTACATCGGCTAAAAAAGAACACACACACACACACACACAAAAAAACAATCTACACAGAGAACATTTAAAGTTCTGAAGCACTCAAAAGAGTTTTCTAGTATGCTAAAAAGTACTCCTTTCCAGACAAGTGTTTACATCCCCTTATATATGTATGTCAATGTGAAAATTTCCAAAAACCGATCTGTCCACACCAAGAAAGCTTTGGGGTAAAGATTTGATTTGATTCTTTATCCCCAAAACCCAAGGTGATCTCACTCCAAGCTTTTATCACAAATTTAGCCACGGCACCTTTAACGTGCATAGAGTGGTGTGATCTGTACACAGGACCTCCTTTCTTATCATTCATCTCCAATAGGAATAGGTGTCGATGGACCAATCCGGATGAGGGGGTGAGTTCAACCTGTCGGGCACAAACCCCTGACCTTTCAGGTGAGAGGCAAACGTCAGCTGGACCAGCGAGTCCCGCTTTGAGGTAAAGACAAAACGTCAATCTGCCACTGACCTGCATCGTAATCTTCGTTGGCTATATGCGCTTCTGCTTTGTCTATCATGGCGTTGATATTTTCTGGGTCCATCTGTAAAACTTCACTACACTGTTTCAGAGCTTCGTCCACATGACCTGACTGTGGACAAAAGTTACACACCCGATTTATAACACACTTCCTGATTTATAACACACTTCCTGATTTATAACACACTTCCTGATTTATAACACATTTCAAAGTCTTTCAACAACAGCAACAAAGATAAATGCAAATCTTTTTAAACAACTATAATATACTCCTTACGCTTAACAAATTCAAAATTGAAAATCATAAGCGATATCTATCAAATGGAATGATTTCTTTTTTCTCTCTCTCTCTTGTATATAGGGTCAAATTAAAGGTATGTTGTTCTTGGCTAACAATAATTTTACAAGATTCATTAACTACTCTCTGCATAAAATTACTGCTCAAAAAGGGGGGAAAGTCATGTTCGTAATGGATGACCTTTAAAACCACATCCATCCCTCTGTATTTACTGTTTTTATTGTTTGCCTGGTACCGTACACATTTTTTTGGTGGTTTTCAAACTGGATTTCTTTCCATTTCCAGTTTGGTTGTGTGTGTGTGTATCTGTGTGTGTGCTTTGATTTCTTTCCATTTCAGTTTGGTTGTGTGTGTGTGCTTTGATTTCTTTTCATTTCCAGTTTGTTTGTGTGTGTGTGTGTGTGACTGTGTGTGTGCTTTGATTTCTTTCCATTTCCAGTTTGGTTGTGTGTGTGTGTGTGTGTCTGTGGGTGTGCTTTGATTTCTTTTCATTTCCAGTTTGGTTGTGTGTGTGTGTGCTTTGATTTCTTTTCATTTCCAGTTTGGTCGTGTGTGTGTGTGTGTGTGTGTGTGTCTGTGCTTTGATTTCTTTTCATTTCCAGTTTGGTTGTGTGTGTCATTTCCAGTTTGGTTGTGATTTCTTTTTGATTTCTTTTCATTTGGTTTGTGTTGTGTGTGTGTCTGTGCTTTGATTTCTTTTCATTTCCAGTTTGGTTGTGTGTGTGTGTGTCTGTGCTTTGATTTCTTTTCATTTCCAGTTTGGTTGTGTGTGTGTGTGTCTGTGCTTTGATTTCTTTTCATTTCCAGTTTGGTTGTGTGTGTGTGTGTGTGTGTGATTTCTTTTCATTTCTTTTCATTTCCAGTTTGGTGTGTGTGTGTGTGTGTGTGCTTTGATTTCTTTTCATTTCCAGTTTGGTTGTGTGTGTGTGTGTGTGGGTGTGCTTTGATTTCTTTTCATTTTCAGTTTGGTTGTGTGTTGTGTGCTTTTTCATTTCATTTCAGTTTGGTTGTGTGTGTGTGTGTGGGTGTGCTTTGATTTCTTTTCATTTCCAGTTTGGTTGTGTGTGTGTGTGTCTGTGCTTTGATTTCTTTTCATTTCCAGTTTGGTTGTGTGTGTGTGTGTCTGTGCTTTTCTTTTCATTTCCAGTTTGGTTGTGTGTGTGTGTGTCTGTGCTTTGTTTCTTTTCATTTCCAGTTTGGTTGTGTGTGTGTGTGTGTCTGTGCTTTGATTTCTTTTCATTTCCAGTTTGGTTGTGCCTGTGTGTGTGTGTGTGTGTGTGTCTGTGCTTTGATTTCTTTTCATTTCCAGTTTGGTTGTGCCTGTGTGTGTGTGTGTGTGTGTGTGTGTGTGTGTCTGTGCTTTGATTTCTTTTCATTTCCAGTTTGGTTGTGTGTGTGTGTGTGCTTTGATTTCTTTTCATTTCCAGTTTGGTTGTGTGTGTGTGTGTCTGTGCTTTGATTTCTTTTCATTTCCAGTTTGGTTGTGTGTGTGTGTGTGTCTGTGCTTTGATTTCTTTTCATTTCCAGTTTGGTTGTGTGTGTGTGTGTGTGTGTGTGTGTGTGCTTTGATTTCTTTTCATTTCCCATTTGGTTGTGTGTGTGTGTGTCTGTGCTTTGATTTCTTTTCATTTCCAATTTGGTTGTGTGTCTGTGCTTTGATTTCTTTTCATTTCCAATTTGGTTGTGTGTCTGTGCTTTGATTTCTTTTCATTTCCAGTTTGGTTGTGTGTGTGTGTGTCTGTGCTTTGATTTTCTTTTGCTTTGGTTGCATTTCCAGTTTGGTTGTGTGTGTCTGTGCTTTGATTTCTTTTCATTTCCAATTTGGTTGTGTGTGTGTGTGTCTGTGCTTTGATTTCTTTTCATTTCCAATTTGGTTGTGTGTCTGTGTGTGTGCTTTGATTTCTTTTCATTTCCAATTTGGTTGTGTGTCTGTGTGTGTGCTTTGATTTCTTTTCATTTCCAGTTTGGTTGTGTGTGTTTCTTTTCATTTTCCAATTTGTGTGTGTCTGTGCTTTGATTTCTTTTCATTTCCAGTTTGGTTGTGTGTGTGTGTGTCTGTGCTTTGATTTCTTTTCATTTCCAGTTTGGTTGTGTGTGTGTGTGTCTGTGCTTTGATTTCTTTTCATTTCCAGTTTGGTTGTGTGTGTGTGTGTCTGTGCTTTGATTTCTTTTCATTTCCAATTTGGTTGTGTGTGTGTGTGTGTGTCTGTGGGTGTGCTTTGATTTTTTCTTCTTCTTCTCAAAAATCGTTATAACATTATGGGGCCCGGGGCTTGTGGGATGGAGTCAGGTATGTGGGTGTATTTTTTCCATGGTTGTTCATCGCGACTTCTTCTCTCTTCCTTTACCTTTTCTTTTGCCTATTTGTGAAAGTAAGAAAAACCTGAAGGCAAAAATGACTGTAAAAAACCGTTACTTACTTATGAAAAGAAACAGATATATATACACTAAACATTACAGTGTTGTAATAAACACTGCGTCATCTGGCAGTGGACACAAACCTGAGAATGACAATGGCACAGGTTGGATTTCGCCCTCAATCTGAAAGATATGATCTCCGGCTCTGTTTTCATGACCTGCTCTGCTTTAGAAACACATTCGTCGTACTGTTGTTGGTTGCGAAGCTCCTGTAAACTCTGCAGCTGTTTATTCAGCTTTTTCACTTTTTTTGTAATGGCTAAAGCATTCTTTGTGGTCTGGATCAAGCTTGAGACATTCCCTGATTTGTCTGTGGACAAAAAAAAAAAAGACAAGTTTTAAACAGCAATTTTGACAGTCAAAAACTTAACATCAGTAGTTTTTTTTTATTATTTGATTTGATTCTACCCATACCAACAACAAAGGTGATCTCAGGGTTTTTGGCAGGATGTTTTTAATTTCCTTTGTCAATCACACACACATACTTTCTCGTATTTTTCATCCGTCTTGCTCTTCTGGCACTAAAGAAACTGACGTAATATGGGGAGACTGAGAGGGGGATACATTCCAACTGGAGATTTTGGGAAAATTATTCAGTCTCTTAACAGGTTTGTTTGGAACATAATTAAATGCGTAATTTTCATATCAATAGAGGGAAGTTTCCCATCCCATTCTCCCCTAAAAGAAAAACAATCCAGCCACATATCACAGTAAAAATCATGCAAAACCAGGGAACATTCAATGGCCATAAGTGACTACATATATGATTTCCTTTTCTGATTATTATCCAAACTTCAAAACATTATGCTTATACTTTCCAAGATTCCTCAAGTTTGTTGGCAACCTTATAAAACAAAATGAAAACCGACTTTTTTTAAAATAACAAAATTCCATCCGATAAAACAGGCTACCAAATACACACACAAAAAAGAAAACAACACGAGATGTATAAAAATATCCCCACGTACAAAAGACTGTCCTCCTCTTCGCCCATCTGGTAATGTAACAGGCTCATACGTAAGTAAGCCTCCGTGTTGTCGGGAATCAACTTGGCCACAGGCTTCAAGTCGTTGATGGCCTTGAACAGCTCCCCTGTGCCTGGTAGCAGTCAGCGCGCAATTCCGCAAATCCGTGTCCCAGGGCACAGCTGTAAAGACGTGGAGACAAAGTTGTTTTGGGGTTTTTTTAAACATAAATGTACATATAAACATGTAAAACTCACATAAAAACTTGAAGTGAGAAACTAAGGAGAAAAAAGACATGAAAAGAACACAACCAAACAACACCCCCCCCACAACCCATTTGTAGATGGGTACAAGCACTCACTAACTTGAGAGTAAAAATCTGCATCATCGGAATTGACCCTGTCTACCACATGTGGTAGAGTGGTTAGGCTGGAGGCATGAAGCCCCCGGTTTTGAATCCTAGCAAAGTTAGGTCTGGTGTTTTGCTCCTTGGTAAAGCACCGAGGAGTTGAAAACCTGCGTCATACTATCATCCTGTCCAGGAGGTGACTTTTATCATCTGTTCCATTCCACAACTAAGGAAATATTGGAGTTTTACCTACGTGATATTTGGGGTTTTGCCTACATCTACAACTAAGGAGATCTTGGAGTTTTACCTCATTGATATCTGGAGATCTTGTTTGCCTACATCTACAACTAAGGAGATCTTGGAGTTTTACCTACGTGATATTTGGGTTTTGCCTACATCTACAACTAAGGAGATCTTGGAGTTTTACCTACGTGATATTGGGGTTTTGCCTACATCTACAACTAAGGAGATCTTGGAGTTTTACCTACGTGATATTTGGGTTTTGCCTACATCTACAACTAAGGAGATCTTGGAGTTTTACCTACGTGATATTGGGGTTTTGCCTACATCTACAACTAAGGAGATCTTGGAGTTTTACCTACGTGATATTGGGGTTTTGCCTACATCTACAACTAAGGAGATCTTGGAGTTTTACCTCGTAATATTGGGGTTTTCTACAACCTACATCCACAACTAAGGAGATCTTGGAGTTTTACCTACGTGATATTGGGGTTTGCCTTCCACAACTAAGGAGATCTTGGAGTTTTACCTCATTGATATTGGGGTTTTGCCTACTTCCACAACTAAGGAGATCTTGGAGTTTTACCTACATCCACAACTAAGGAGATCTTGGAGTTTTGGGTAAGATATTACATTTTGCCTCGTAAACAGCTACAAGATCTTAAATGTGCATAAAGTGTTATGATCTGCACAAGCAAGCAACCTCCTTTTTATCCTCCGTCTCCATTGGAACTAAGTGTCCAATTTATATACTTACAAATTCTCCAAAGTGCGTCTATAAAATATAAAAGCTTTGGGCAATCCCAATAACCCCATTCTGTGCATTAAAAAGATTTTACACAAAGGTCACATTAAGAATAAGAGTCTACGACTCAATGGCATGAGCATGAGGTACATGGTACATGGTACATGATACATGGTAGATATTAACACTTTACCAGTCTATCATTAAAACACAGTGTGGCATCTTCACCTCAATGGGGTTTTCCAATGTGTCTATAACGGCCTGATATTGATATTGCATGTAGTAATCCTTGGCCAGCTCAATGCTTTCACCCAACGGGCGATCATTGCAGCTTTCTCCAATGCTTCTTGGTTGTTGGAATCTCTGCTGGCCTGCACAGGGGAAAGAAGAAAATAAGAGAACAATGTTTTTAAAAACTACAGTGGTCTTCGTCTGAGAGGTCGGTCCCTGGGAGACTTTTGATTTGATTTTTTACTTCGTACGTTCACAACTAAGGTCATCTCGGGGTTTTGGTGGGATTTTTTTAATTTTGCCGTGACTGCCCTGTAAAACAGCAAAAGTGATCTTTAATGTGTAAATGGTCTTGTGATCTGCACACAGGGCCCCCTTTTTATTGTCTGTCTCCGATGGGACTAGGTATCGGTCCACTTACCTGGACCATGGGAGCTGGGTTCACTCAAAAAAAAAAAAACAAACAAACAAGAAAGTCATTCAACCGTTGGAGTTTGAACCCACGATCTTTTGGTTGAGACATTGACATCTTGCCTCTTGACTACTGAGTCCCCTGCTCGGGAGACAATAAGAAGCAGTCTCTTAGCTTGACAATATCTACGGCAAATACGTTGTATAAACACAAGATAGATGTAGTCATAACGTAATGTTAAGCGGTCAGCCTCTCAGGCCTTGAGCTCAGACTCAAAACAGGAGTGAGGAAGATGTGTAGAAAAAGTGGAGGAAGAACAAAGCGGTGAACATTTCTTTTAAAATTTTACTTCTTTTCTCTTTTCTTGCCCCGATCATAAAACTAGGCAGCCATGGCATCAAAGAATTAGGCCTAAATCAGTTTTAACCCAGACCATGATCAGTCCTTTATCAATAACAACATGCTTCCAGTTCGCATCAGTTATAATGGCAGTGCATTTGATCTGGGCAAGGCAAAAACCAGCCTCTCAGCCAAACTGGAAAACAATTTTTGAAGAGACCTCTCAGGCTCGTAATGCGTCAGACTAGCGTCATGTCAGTGGGGTGATTATTAACCCCTGTTCCGCTTCAAGCAATAGAAACCAGGATACGCTCCGGCTCTATGGGCCATAATGGCCTTGAAGGATCTTAACTTTCTATCCTTTTCTTACTCTATTCACTACACATCTTTAAAAATAACTTGAGTCATGAGATAGTAATTGCCACTGGCAACAAAAAATGAATACTGAGATTTCTTTTTATTGTTTATTTCTCATTTGATTTAATCACCTTTTTATTTGTTGTATTAATTTAACTATTTCTCCTTCTTGTTTTTTATTTGCTTACTTGCTTTCCAAATTTTATTGATTTATCAATTTCATTTTTTTTTTTTAGATCCATTTATTCAATTATTTATAAATTCCATTTATTTATTTTAAATTCATCTCATCAATTTAATTAATCCTTTGTTTATCTCCTTTGTTTAATCAGTTTGCATGTATGTATATCTCATATTTATCTATCTACCCATAATGACATAATGTGTTTTTAGGTTCTTACACTGATGGAACCTGGATGCTTTCACAAAAATCTCAACAACAACAAAATTGAAAAAACTATGAAGATGGAAATCAGTTTAATAGTACACAACTATGCAGCAAAAACAAACAACAACAACAAGGAAATGAGTAAATCTTTTTATCAAGGCATCAATGGAAGGTATGATTTCTCATCCCTAAATCATGTATTCTTAACAGCTGAGACTGTCTAAAATAAAAGCAGATAAAAGCTATTGATCTGTAGACACAGCTTGAACGGTCTACAAACCTAAAAATCTATACACACACAAAAGATGCTTGGTTAGCTTAATACACAGGGTGTGTCTTAATCTTATTATCTGTACGCCATAAAGGAAATGTGTGTAACATGTGTGGCCACTTACCACTTCTTGAAAATCTGCCAAAGCCAAATCAAGCTTCCCTTGTTTCAGCAAGACGTTTCCCCTTTGCATTCTAGCCTGAGTTTGGAGGAAAATTGAAAGAACAATTTTTTTTTCAAGAGCCACCAATAACTTCAAACGAGTGAATAACGTCTTTAGATTCATTATTTGAAAACAATCCAAATTAGATCAATAAGATGATAAAAGTACACGGAATATAATACTTCCGTCATTGGGGGAGAAAATGTCCCATTAAAATGAAAGGATGATCACAGTTTACCCATTTTCACTCCCGTCTTTGTGAATTCATCGGTAATTTTGATCTTTCTGTACGTTTTTACTTTGACACTGGTGTCATGAAAAGCGGAAAAAAAAGAGATACTTGAGACATCCGATTTTAACATTTCCCAGGACGTAAATCCGTCTCAATCTTCCTTTCACAACAATCATCAAATTCATCGAATTGTGACCTAGCTTCTTAAATGCTGTTGGGGAAAACTTATAATAGAGGTGAAATGTTGTTAAGCACAATAGCAAAACATACAGTATTGTATATTTAAAAATTGTTTTCATGAATATTTTTACATAGATAGATAGATGGACAGGTAGGGATAAATAGACAGACAGATAGATAAATAGATTCATAGACAGAAAGACAGATCAATAGAAAGGTAAATAAAAGTTCAAAGATAGATGTAACAGAAAGAGAGATAAAATGGACCTGTCAACAGTTCCAGTCAATTAGCTGCATAAAGATTTATAAAAACGTTGACCGATTTGTAGAAGACAGATACAAGACGAAGTTAATATTCCACTGGAAAGGAGGAACTACAATATCAGGTCAAGACAAAAACAGAGATCACATTCAAATTTATTTCATAGAATTTTACCCTGCAATGATCATCGGGTAAATTAAGAAGAAACAGCAAGATGAAAGGTAAGCCAAAGAGCTACTTAAAGGGAAAAGAGTAGGACATATTGAGCAGCACACACCAACCATTCTAAAACAAACACCTACCAATGACTGCTTCTGTGAACGCATACACACACACACACACTCACACAAATGAACACACTGAAATCTTATTGTCCTAGCTAGTATGGAAACAGACAGGATGTATTTCATAAGACTCAATGCACATCACAACATTTCATACAAAAGGAAATGAAAATATTGAAGATAAACGTTAAAAGTTGCAATCACTTACAGCATTGAAATCAGGTTTCAAATCCACGACCTTGTTGAGATCTGGAAGAGCAGAGCGAGACTTGCCCAAGGCCAGATAAACTGTTGCTCGTTTAAAGTATGTCAGATAGTTGTCTGGATCACCATCTTGACAAAAAACAAGAGAAAAACAAAATTTCAATGAAATTTTCATGAAACAATTACAAAGTAAAACTTTTTTTAAAGTCATTTAGTCACTACCCTTAAAATACTATGTTTCACATTCAAAGTTGGTCACTTAATGGTTTGAAAGGTTAAAATTGATTTAAAAATGCATGAAACCTCAAAAATAAACAAATAAATATTTTTAAATTAAGCTTTAAACCTTTTGTATAATATACACAACAATGTATGGAAAGACAGCGTTAGTGCCCAGTGACGATGATAAAAGAGCAACATTTTTCTTGAAAGATTATACATAAAATATATTCATTAATAATATGTCTTTTTAGAGTGTATTCTTGAAGAATTTGTAAAGTTATATCTAAAAAGCAAATTCTCTAAAAAGTATTCACAGGGTTCAATAAAAAATAAATAATATTACAACCATTTTTGAGCTTTTATGCCATTTTTAAAAAAATGTAAAACATAAATTGTCAGATATAATACAAGCCATCCTTGTCCCCAGTTAAAATTCATGTTATTATAAAAGTTACTTAAATTTTTCTAATTATACTATAAATGTGTTTTCTTTTAAATTGCCTGAGTCAGGAAGCTTTGTAATCCAGAGGCGAGGTGTTGGCCTCTAAACCAAAAGGTCGTGGGTTCAAGCCCCAACGGTTGAAAACTATTATTTTCAAAGTAAAATCTATCCATTTCCTGGTCCCAGAGACAGACAATCCATGTGCAGATCAGAACACTCTGCATGCATTTCAAAATATAATCCCTTTGCTGTTAATGGGGCAGTGCTGGCAAAATAAAAAATATCCTGCCAATACTCCTGAGTTAGTTGTGGACGTGGGTAAAATCAAATCAAATGAAAGAAAAATCAAGCCGTGGGACATTAAATCCAAAACTCACCGACAGCAGCATGGTAATGAGAGAGGGCATCTGCCAGCTGTCCAGCAGCTAACAATTTTCCCCATTTCCAAATGCTGTTCAACTTCTGCATTTAAACCCTCAGCACCTGTCAAAGATACAATAATATTATACAGTTCAAAGAGACAAGCACAGAGAAGCAATTCTTCGGCAACAGTATTGAAGATTTGTAATTTTAAAACAAAGGAGGAACTAAACAACATCACTTTAAATTTCGTGTCACTGGTGGACGATTGGTTAGGCTGCCAGACTTGGGATCATGAGGTCCCGGGTTTGAATCTGACAAAGCCAGGGCCGATGCTGTGTTCCTTGGGAAAGACACTTTTAACATGCAGTTTTCCCCTCGACCCAGGTAGAAATGGATACAAGCAGTAGCTTGGGAGTAAAAACCTGAGTCAGACCTGTTCAGAAGGTCATTATTGTCACCTGTTCCACTTCACACTATGGAAACTGGGATAATCTCCAGGTCTGTTGGTCGTAATGGCTTTGAAGGAACTTTACTTTTACTTTTATAATAATTTTAAAACATAAATTTGTAAATGTGTTTTGTGGTTAAATTCAAAATCATGGACTTGATGGTGATGCTCAAGAATTAAGTTGGTTATTACAATACAAAGAAGGAAGAGATTAAGAGATCTACCTTCTTCAAGAACATGATTATCTTGTCTTGGAACGATTTGAATTTTAAAGATTTTTCAATATCACCACCAAATCAGGCAACTATACTGAAACCTAATTATACCGCCATTCTCGCCAGCTTTTCATCATGGTACGGATCTGACACTATACAAAAACAATGAAATAACTCATTATACCACCACTATCTGCCAATGATTTCAGAATAACGTTCCTTCAAAACTACATTATAAATGTAAGTGATGCAAGCTGATAGAAGTAGAATCCAATTTAGCTTGGTCACAGATCACAGACTCAAACAAACAATACACACACAAAAAGCACCACTCTTAACATTTACGGAAATGACACTGGCACTAGTGACACAAGGCTTCTTCTTTAGGAGAATGAGAGTATTGAAGGTTTAGAGATGACATATTTGCCGTTCACTGCTTAGGCCTAGGTCAGCCAAATGGAGTAGCATTCATAAGCCTAGGCTCAGATCGCGTCATCCTGACAATAGTATGGCAGTGTAGGCATGGCTATGATTGGGTTCAATTGAGAGTAAAAAATTAGGCTACACAGAAGCAGTATCGCAACCTTTGGCTAATCCATTTTGAGTTAGGGGTGTTTCTGTCGATCTCTTTTGTTGTTGTTTTTCGTGGCTTTTTTTGTGGACTGCATTAAGAAGGGGCGATCCTACTATTTCTATGTAACACTACAATAGCCTTCTATTCATATATGACATCCATAGGGTTGAAATAACATGTCCCATGTGCAATTTGTGCAAATTGAACTAGTTACAAATCCTGTAGCAGTTAAAAAGTTGTATCCCCTCCTCCCCCTGATCAGACTCTAGCCAAATATTATCACTAATTTCTCTGACAACCCTTTATAACTTACGGTACCTAATTTTCTCTTTAAATCCCCTCTCCCTAGGACGCAATATAATACATTTCTTTTACTACTCTGTAGATATTTCTCTGCTCAACAAACGGCAATACATGGCGTAGTAACATACATGTATACATCTGTTCCTTTCTCTGAACGAAGACAAAAAAAACACTTGAATTGACTACTACTAGACTATGGAAGCGTCTCACTCCGCGACTGGATCTCTTTACTTGATAAATTGTCTCCAAAGCCCATACCATCATCAACATTATTAAAGCTATGCCAATGAAGCTACATTTTAAGAAAATTATGAATGCCATTATATCAGCTTGAGACATCTGGACACACATCTATTTCAGGGCTGTCCTAACTATTTCCCCCAACGGTTGGTGTGTTAATATGTAAACTGAAACAAAAACCGCTGTGCAGAAAAAACGGAAAATCCTGTTCCGAAATAGTGACAACTACCATAATCAGGCACACTTTGGCTCATTTGAAAAATGTTCGAAAATTTAAAAATCATAACTTTGTTTGATATTGTCTTAAAGAAATGAATTTGGTATCAAATTACCGGGGAAATAAGATTCTTTCCAGTAGTAGCATTGTTTTTGAGATGTCAGTTTGGACTACCTACTACCATAGTCTGGCACACACTATCACCATCCCCGAACTATCTCGTTACCCCCACCCCAACCTGACACCCCCACCCACATTTAACACCCTCCTCCCATCGGAGACAAAGGATCCCTCCAACATCTGATCCCAAAGCAAATAACAAAGTGTGCCTGATTATGGTAGTTGTCACTTTAACAGGGATTTTCCGTTTTCCCCAGATTTTCTGTTTTGTGATAAAAATTCATACTGTAAACTTGAAGTAGAACAGGCCCCCATTTTTCACGACTCTCCAAAACTACAAGAACTGCTTTTTATTGATGAAAAAATTAAAAAACGGCATAATTTGTCTCTACAGAGTACACACCGCACAAGCTGAGCGATTGATCAGTCCGGCCACTGATCTAGAAGGCTGTGATCAAATTTATCTCGTAGTTTCAAATGCAAAATTGAATGAGCTTTCTATTAGTGAACAACGTAAGTGGCTCTATGGAGAAAAACAGGGCTCGGGTGAGCTTTTACACCGGCAGGAGTTTTTATTTTTATTACACTCAGAGCCCTTCCCTATTTCGGAGAAAAAAATATCACAACATCTGATTGAAAGCAAATAACATTGGTTGGAAATAACTTTCCAATTGTATTATATTTTCTACGATAGAGAGAGTGGGGCAAGGTGAACAGCATCAAAATCTGCGACTCACGCTGTGGTGAACGGAAAAACAGGGCAGTTTGCTTTCACTTTCTATTTCAGAAATTATATCACAACCCGGTTTGAAACTTTGGCTCTAGACTTAGAGTGGGTTAATGATATTTTCAAAACCTTGTAACACCCTTTTAAATCTCTTTTTATATAGGGGAGAAGTTCCATAATCTAGGACAGTATTTAAATACCAGTAGTGGATGAGTCAATGAGAATTAAACATATATCAAACCAGGGGATGGGACAGGCGGGGGAGGGGTTATCAGGGATTGATGATAGATTGTGTTAAAACAATGGCTGATCCCGACTATGGTACTCGTTCTAATAATGTAGACATAACTTAACTTAATGTAATCATGACAAACCTTTAATAGGCTTCATAGGATGATAATAATTTTACATATATATAATATATAGATTTAGAATTTCTAATGTTTAAATATAAGTATAGATATGCAGTAAAATCATAAGTAAATTTGCTTTAGGCCTAGAGTAGGTAGAAGTAGAAGGAATATAAAAAATAATCTAATGACAATAATCTGCCTAATGAACGACTAGACCTCGATTCCGTTGTTTAATGGCTATTTACTAGATCTAGTAGTAGTAGTAGTAGTAGTAGCCTATATTACTTTTATTGTTATTTTTAACACATTCAGATTAAGAACAAAATGCATTTAAAACGAATCAATTTAGTCAATAAATTCAAGATAAAAAATCAAAGTTACAAATGACAAATGACTTCGAATATAAACTTATGTATATATATGTGCTATCATAGGGAAGTACACCTTAGTCGGATGAAAGAGATTTTTGCGAAAGCGAAAGTAGAATCTAGAGATTCAGAGCAAGTCATCAACATAGCAAGATTAGAATTTATACCAGTATCTTACCATTAAAGTAATAAATATCACAGGTAAGGAGTAAAATCATGAAAGATCGCACGAAGCGGATCCATTGATCGTGTGTATCCAACAACATTGGCACATAAATTTTGTCTGGAACACTCCGCCGAAAAAGTAGCAGGAGAGGTGTTTCCAGATCTAGATCACTATGCAGTACAACGGTGGTGACTCTCCGTTGGCTACTTTCTACTCGTGGTCTCTTGGCATTGGTTGGATAAAACACTTCCGGGTCGAGAGAAAATAATACTAATAGCAGCCTTATTTCTGTGACGTGTATAATTACCAGGAGGAGGTGAAACACCTGACGCTAAGCTAACACCGGAATAGAGAGAAATTGCCTCGTGTGCATGTTTATTTTACACTTGTCCGATGTATGTGCTGTTCATGTGGAAAAGGATGCTTAGCTATGAAAAGTATGAGAGTTTGAACGACATCACATCGCATATGATACTCTTTATTATTAGCTATGAGAGTTTGAACGACATCACATCGCATATGATACTCTTTTATTATTAGCTATGAGAGTTTGAACGACATCACATCGCACATGATACTCTTTATTATTTGCTATGAGAGTTTGAACGACATCACATCGCATATGATACTCTTTATTATTTTATCACTCTTGTTTGCACCCTTCTCACACGACTTGTATCAAGACCCTTTATATCTGTTGACACTATCTGTTAAACCTATATAGTCATGTTACTAGATCTAGATCTGGTTCAGAAGAAAAAGAGCCTTACATGTATGTAACAAGCTTTTATAACAAATATCCATGAATGAGCACGTTGAAGAAAGGGAGGGCACATCATATACTTAGCGTAATGAAACACTCTCTCTCTCTCTCTCTCTCTCTCTCTAGTCTCTCTCTCTCTCTCTCTCTCTCTCTCTCTCTCTCTCTCTCTCTCTCTCTCTCTCTCTCTCTCTCTAAACTTATGTCTATCTGCCCTCTCTATCTCTCTCTCTTAGTCGGATCTTTTTCGAAAGCTCTCTAGAGATTCAGAGCAAGTCATCAACATCAAGATTAGAATCTCTCAGTTCTGGGAATAACGATCTGCCTAATTATTGTTTTGTTTTGTAGAAGATGAAAATGACAGGATAGTCATAACAGAGGTCATGTTATAATGCTTTCATATACACAGACATGTTTATGACCATCAAAGATGACTTTGGTATTTTTTTTTCTTCTGAAGTTCCCAAACGTTTCCCACAAGTTTCTCTTCCACAAGGCTTCAATGAGGTTTTTGTTCCATCAATGGGGTTTTTGTTCCATCAATGAGGTATTTGTTCTATCAATGAGGTTTTTGTTTCATCAATGAGGTCTTTGTTCCATCAATCAGGTCTTTGTTCCATCAATCAGGTCTTTGTTCCATCAATTAGGTATTTGTTCCATCAATTAGGCCTTTGTTCCATCAATTAGGTCTTTGTTCCATCAATCAGATCTTTGTTCCGTCAATTAGGTCTTTTTCCGTTATCAGGTCTTTGTTCCATCAATTAGGTCTTTTTTCCGTCAATTAGGTCTTTGTTCCGTCAATCAGATCTTTTCCCGTCAATTAGGTCTTTGTTCCATCAATCAGATCTTTGTTCCATCAAATAGGTCTTTGTTCCGTCAATCAGGTCTTTGTTCCGTCAATTAGATCTTTGTTCCGTCAATTAGATCTTTGTTCCGTCAATTAGGTCTTTGTTCCGTCAATCAGGTCTTTGTTCCGTCAATTAGGTCTTTGTTCCATCAATAAGGTCTCTGTCCCGTCAATCATGTCTTTGTTCCATCACAGAGGTCTTTGTTCCATCAATTAGGTCTTTGTTCCGTCAATTAGGTCTTTGTTCCATCAATTAGATCTCTGTCCTGTCAATTAGGTCTTTGTTCAATCAATTAGGTCTTTGTTCCATCAATGAGGTTTTTGTTTCATCAATTAGGTCTTTGTTCCATCAATTAGGTCTTTGTTCCATCAATCAAATCTCTGTCCATCAATCAGGTCTTTGTTCCATCAATTAGGTCTTTTTTCCATCAATTAGTCTTTGTTCCGTGAATTAGGTCTTTGTTCCATCAATCGGTCTTTGTTCCATCAAATAGGTCTTTGTTCCATCAATTAGGTCTTTGTTCCATCAATTAGATCTTTTTCCATCAATTAGGTCTTTGTTCCATCAATTAGGTCTTTGTTCCATCAATTAGATCTTTGTTCCATCAATTAGGTCTTTTGTTCCATCAATTAGGTCTTTGTTCCATCAATTAGGTCTTTGTTCCATCAATTAGGGTCTTTGTTCCATCAATTAGGTCTTTGTTCCACCAATTAGGTCTTTTGTTCCATAAATTAGGTCCCTGTTCCATCAATTAGATCTCTGTCCCGTCAATCAGGTCTTTGGTCCATCAATGAGGTCTTTGTTCCATCAATGAGATCTTTGTTCCATCAATTTCTTTGTTCCATCAATGAGATGTTTGTTCCATCAATTAGGTCTCTGTCCCGTCAATTAGGTCTTTGTTCCATCAATGATATCTTTGTTCTATCAATGAGATCTTTGTTCCATCAATGAGATCTTTGTTCCATCAATGAGGTCTTTGTTCCATCAATGGGGTTTTTGTTCCATCAATGAGGTTTTCGTTCTATCAATTAGGTCTTTGTTCCATCAATGAGATATTTGTTCCATCAATGAGATCTTTGTTCCATCAATAAGGTCTTTGTTCCATCAATTAGGTCTTTGTTCCATCAATTAGGTCTTTGTTCCATCAATTAGATCTTTGTTCCATCAATGAGATCTTTGTTCCATCAAATGAGATCTTTGTTCCATCAATGAGATCTTTGTTCCATCAATGAGATCTTTGTTCCATCAATGATAGCTTTGTTTCATCAATGAGATCTTTGTTCCACCGATTAGATCTTTGTTCCATCAATGAAGTCTTTGTTCCATCAATGGGGTCTTTGTTTCATCAATGAGGTCTTTGTTCCATCAATGAGATCTTTGTTCCATCAATGAGGTCTTTCTTCCAACAATGAGATTTTTGTTCCATCAATGAGGCCTTTGGTCCATCAATGAGATCTTTGTTCCATCGATTAGGTCTTTGTTCCATCAATGAGGTCTTTGTTCCATCAATTAGGTCTTTGTTCCATCAATGAGATCTTTGTTCCATCAATTAGGTCTTTGTTCCATCAATTAGGTCTTTGTTCCACCAATCATGTCTTTGTTCCATCGATTAGTCTTTGTTCCATCAATGAGGTCTTTGTTCCATCAATGAGATCTTTGTTCCATCAATGATGTCTATTTTCCATCGATGAGGTCTCCATCAATGAGGTCTTTGTTCCATCAATGAGGTCTTTGTTTCATCAATAACGTCTTTGTTCCATTAATAAAGTCTTTGTTCCATCACTGAGTTCTTTGTTTCATCAATAAGGTCTTTGTTCCATCATTGAAGTATATGTCCCATTAATGAGATCTCCAATCTATCGATGATGTCTCTATCCTGTCAATGAGGTCTCTGTCCCGTCGATGAGTCTTTGTTCTATAAACGAGGTCTTTGTCCCGTCAATGAGATCTTTGTTCCGTCAATGAGATATATGTTCCATAAACGAGGTCTATGTCTCTTCAATGAGGTATTTGTTCCATAAACGAGGTCGTTGTCCCAACTTTTAAGCGCTTCGTATTAACGCTCTGACAATAGTGACAAGATCTCTCTACATATAGCTGGGTACTCCTTCGCACCTGAGTCAAGTGAGGAAATCAACGTGAGATACATTTCCTAAGAGTACAATCTGGTGGGGGAAACCTGCGCCAGCCATGAGTTTTGAACTGGTGTCGTCATGGTTACAAACTACGGTTTCGTTACGACGTCTCTAAAGCTTTCTTTAATCACTATTGGTTTGGTAAGTTTCTAATTATTGGTTTAGTAGGTTTCTAATTATTGGTTTGGTAAGTTTCTAATTATTGGTTTAGTAGGTTTCTAATTATTGGTTTAGTAGGTTTCTAATTATTGGTTTAGTAGGTTTCTAATTATTGGTTTAGTAGGTTTCTAATTATTGGTTTAGTAAGTTTCTAATTACTGGTTTAGTAGGTTTCTAATTATTGGTTTAGTAGATTTCTAATTATTGGTTTGGTAGGTTTCTAATCATTGGTTTAGTAGGTTTCTAATTATTGGTTTAGTAGATTTCTTTATTGGTTTAAGGTTTCTAATCATTGGTTTGGTAGGTTTTTAAATGAATCATTACTAATCATTGGTTTGCTAATTTTAAAATGAATCATTACTAATCATTGGTTTGCTAGTTTTAAATGAATCATTACTAATCATTAGTTTGGTAGTTTTAAATGAATCATTACTAATCATTGGTTTGGTAGTTTTTAAATGAATCATTACTAATCATTGGTTTGGTAGTTTTAAAATGAATCATTACGAATCAATCATTGATTTGGTAGTTTTTAAATGAATCATTACTAATCATTAGTTTGGTAGTTTTAAATGAATCATTACTAATCATTGGTTTGGTAGTTTTTAAATGAATCATTACTAATCATTGGTTTGGTAGTTTTAAAATGAATCATTACTAATCATTGGTTTGATAGTTTTAAAATGAATCATTACTAATCATTGGTTTGGTAGTTTTAAAATGAATCATTACTAATCATTGGTTTGGTAGTTTTAAATTAATCATTACGAATCATTGGTTTGGAAGTTTTAAATGAATCATTACTAATCATTGGTTTGGTAGTTTTTAAATGAATCATTATTAATCATTGGTTTTGTAGTTTTAAAATGAATCATTACTAATCATTGGTTTGGTAGTTTTAAAATGAATCATTACGAATCATTGGTTTGGTAGTTTTTAAATGAATCATTACGAATCATTGGTTTGGAAGTTTTAAAATGAATCATTACGAATCAATGGTTTGGTAGTTTTAAATGAATCATTACTAATCATTGGTTTGGAAGTTTTTGAATGAATCATTACTAATCATTGGTTTGGTAGTTTTAAATGAATCATTACTAAACATTGGTTTGGTAGTTTTAAATGAATCATTACGAATCATTGGTTTGGTAGTTTTAAATGAATCATTACTAATCATTGGTTTGGTAGTTTTTGAATGAATCATTACTAATCATTGGTTTGGTACGCATCTCCCCAGACGGATCGCGAGGAATACGTATTGTGTGTATTGGAGTATGGGTGCATGTAATTCTGGTATCACCACAGATTACCGACCTCCTTTAGTTTTGAATTTCCTCATATAATAAGATAGATCGCACTCTTTCATTAATCCATCACATGTTTTTTTCTCCGTGGTAAGTCGTGGCCTTACAAATATATCATGGAAAGATAAAAAATTGAAAAACAACTGAAAATCAAAATGGTACAATGTTTGGTCTGAACTGTGATGGCATACGGGGGCAGAGGGATGGACACTCCGAAACATGAAAAGAATATAGAATCTGCCAAAATATGGTTCTACAGACACCTCTTGAAAATAAGCTGGAAAGAGTGAAGAACAGACAAAAGTATCCTAAAAAAAGAGTTCAACGTTACCAGAGAACTTTGAACAAAATAAAGAAAAGGAAGCTCTCTTTCTTTAGACATCCCTGCAGAAATTTTAAAAAAAATGCATGTTGATGAATCGATATACTACAGGGAAAGGTGGAAGGCAAAAGAGGAAGTGGAAGACAGAACACAGATTATTCTGCCAACATCAAAGAACAGACCAAACAGCACGCAAATTTACACTGAATTTGTAAAGTATACCAACTCAGAGGGAAGAGAAGACCGGAGAGAGCAGATACAAATTGCGTTTAAAAACTACCAAACTAATGATTAGTAATGATTCATTTAAAAACTACCAAACTAATGATTAGTAATGATTCATTTAAAAACTACCAAACCAATAATTAGAAACCTACTAAACCAAAATTATAAGAAATATACTAAACCAATAATTAGAAATCTACCAAACCAATAATTAGAAACCTACCAAACCAATAATTAGAAATCTACCAAACCAATAATTATCCTACGTAATAAACGACAATCTAAATTGTAAGTTAGTAAGTAGACAATGACCATCTCTATCAAACTAAACTTTCTCAATTCTGTATTTAATGGGGAATACAATGTCGATACATTTTCCCCTCGTTCGATTGTAATAACCTACTGCATTTTCTGAGCATATCAATATATCACAAAGAAGCATGAACGTGCTATCGACTGGCATAACTGGCGAAGAAACATGGACATATGGCTCTCATTGGTTGAACTCAATGCCTGTAATACCGACTTTGCATCAATAAGAATGACTAGACCAAAATTTTGGGTCCCATCTTTGCGAAACCTGCCTATAAGAATTATCGCACCTTCAGTGTAAATTTTTTGGCTTGATTGATACTTCCTTTCATTCATTCTCTATCATTTCTTCTTTCTAGACCCAGTGAGATATAGATCTAGTCTTATATTTATCCTATTTTTTCGTTCTTGTTTACCATACTTACACGTCTCTCTCTCTCCCTTTCTTTCTTCCCTGCCTTTTTTCTTCCTCTCTCTCTCTCTCTCTCTCTCTCTCTCTCTCTCTCTCTCTCTCTCTCTCTCTCTCTCTCTCTCTCTCTCTCTCTCTCTCTCTCTCTCTCTCTCTCTCTCTCTCGCTCTCTCTCTCTCTCTCTCCTCTCTCTCTCTCTCTCTCTCTCTCTCTCTCTCTCTCTCTCTCTCTCTCTCTCTCTCTCTCTCTCTCTCTCTCTCTCTCTCTCTCTCTCTCTCTCTCTCATTCTCTCTATCTCCTTCTCACCTTTTCTCTCTCTTATTTTCATATTTTTTATTTCATTCTAGATCTGAACCTTCCACTCTCGCTCATTCTTCACAACCCCTCTACTACGTTTCTTTCATCACTGTCTTTTTTCTTTCTTTTTTTCTCCTTTATGTTTTTCTTCTAGATCTCTCTCTTCCACTCTCTTTCATTCTTCATTCTCTCTATCTCCTTCTCACCTTTTATTACTTACTTATTTTCATATTTTTTATTTCATTCTAGATCTGAACATTCCACTCTCGTCATTCTTCACAACCCCTCTCTACTACGTTTCTTATCATCACTGTCTTTTTCTTTCTTTCTTTCTCCTTTATGTTTTTCTTCTGACATCACATTGTGTGATGCCTGAGGTAGAACTTAGATCTAGATTCTAGATATTTCTTGTTTGTTTTCTGACGAAGTGTTGTACCCGAAATGTCACGTGTTTGTTCTGTCTTTATTAGTGGAGTTGTCACTTATTGTCATATTTCGCCTCTGATTTAACAACAATGAGAGGATAAATCACAGTGAGGTACAATAAAGTAAACATGGCTTAATATTTCAATATACACCGGATGAGTGGAAACTTTGTGATGTTTGCAAGACTTGCAATAAATACTATTATGTTTGATAAGAATACATTGAATTTGTGATTTTTTTGTTGCTTTTAAACATATTTGGGCAAAACAATTAAAAATGTACAAAGTATGGAGATGCATTAACTTATCTCGCCGATGTTTCGGGATGCGAGATGTAAACCAAACATTCAATATGGCGGACGTTTAAGTTGACAACGGCGCCTTCTATGCATGCAATAACTTGTTGATTGAGACTTCAGGTGAGGCGGTGCATCCCAGTCAAGATTGATATCTCTGCATTTAAATTAGTTTTTCCACATGAACGAAGCATATTATTCATCTAATTTAAGAGATTTCATTAAGTTTGCCATAGGAAAAGGTCAAATTACACAAAATTTGATATTTCTACTGACTGACTGACTAGACTTGGATCTGGAGCTAGAGAACTAGATCTAGAATCTAGATCTAGTACTGGTGAGGGATTCATGACACTACTACTACTACTACTACTACTACTACTACTACTACTACTACTACTACTACTACTACTACTACTACTACTACTACTACTACTACTACTACTACTACTACTACTGCTACTTCTACTGCTACTGCTTCTACTACTACTACCACCACCACCACCTACTACTACTACTACTACTACTACTACTAATAATAATAATAATAACACTGCTAAGGCCGATATTTGCCAATAGAGAGAGAGGGAGGGAGAGAAAAAAGAGGTGGAGAAAGAGAGAGAGAGAGAGAGAGAGAGAGAGAGAGAGAGAGAGAGAGAGAGAGAGAGAGAGAGAGAGAGAGAGAGAGAGAGAGAGAGAAAGAAAGAAAGCAACAGCAACAAAACCCTAATCAGTGTATGGCAAAATAATTGCCATACCACAGGCTTATTGTATATAAGCATACTAGTACTAGGCTATTCTATACTACCACTCTTGCATTCAGTAGACTGGAACCACTCAGTTCATCCATAGCCATAACCCCACCATAGCCTTCATCTGTTGCTTAATGTTTAATTTTAATGGCTCTATTATAATGGTAACTAATGGGAAACATTTGAAATGAACCAGTTGGTCATACAGTGGCCTTCTAAGAACAACACACCACCCATATTGGTTGGACAAGCATCTATTGATTTGACTGACAACAATTGACTCCATGTGTGTTTTCGTAGCAAACCAATGTTGAGCAATGAATTGATGAATTTAGATCATTGTTCGCTTTACCTACTAGACGCGAATGCGTTGTTATGCTGCGCTCTTTGGCAGGTAGAGGAAAATTCACTTTAACGATGTTATGCTAGACAATGATTATTGTTTCCTAGGCCCTGGTTGATGGAATTGACACCTTACTGTCTAGCAGGTAGAGAGAGGTCGCAGTCAGCACCGGTTTATTATAGCTGAGGGTGTGGTTTAATCATCTACACATCTGGTTAATATTTGAAATCTATGGGGAAAAAATCTATCTGTCTTGACAACTTTGGCAAGTTAGGAACCCTTACGTGTCTGTCAAAACTTGTGTTGTTAATCGGTTCAGGTGTGTTGTTGAAGGGCCAATTAAAATGGAAAAATTTGATTTCCTGAAATAGGGGACAAAGGAATAGGACAGAGAAGAAAAATACAATGTTGATTCGAGAGGCTGCTCACTGTTGCAGTAGTTGTTTGTGGGACGGGTTATGGTCATTTCGGCCAATCAGACATGGTACGAAACTGAAGACTTGAATGACAGCGAACAGAACAGAATCAGTTCAAGTTAGTGAGACGACTGAACAGGGACTGACTGACAATTTCAACATGAGCTGTTCAAATGTCAATGGATTAAAACCAACCATTCTACTAGCCATGGCCGTTTGATAAAGATGTTGCAAATGAGCGACATTGTAAACATACAGCTTGGTGAGGTTATCTAATTTGCTTAAAAAATAGTTATTATCTTTCACAATTGAAAAAAGAATGTGTCAGTTGTGATGATATACATGTCTGTTTACTGATACTGAATATTTTTTCAAAAAGAAGGGGAAAAAGACACTAGGCAAATTAAGTCTGTTTATCTTTTATAAAATATTCACTGTTGTTGAATTTGGCCTGCAAGTAAAATTTAAATGGTGTGCCCATTCGGAATTCCTACTTTAGATTCTTGGTTTTGAATAGATTCTAGATTAAGATTTGGGATTTAATGTCTTTGTTTGAAGTTAGAATAATTATAGACTTCTTCCAGATATTGACGTAAAATTAAAAAGTTGAAATATTGTTGGAGTTCTACTGATGAATACCTTCTTTAATCCTCCTTGAAAATAATTAAAATTGTGTTTTGTTTCACAATTCAGGTGCATGCTTAAAAGATGGCCACTCAGTACATGCCCGCTCCTTCATACATAGGCCCCCTCAAATGGAAAGCCACTATGGAGGCCTGTCAGCAGGCAACTGTAATGGTGGCTTAAGCCTTTGTCGTAAAGCAGCACAGTGAGGTTTGTTGCGTGTCGAGAGAGTAGATTGCAGTACCAGGAAGATAGCGTCTGTGGACATTGATCACATTTCAAGGACTCTTGACTTTTCCACACTCCAGAGTAACATTATGAACATCACCTTTTTGCAACCTGGAGGCTGAAATGGTGAGAGGAAAAAACATTATAATTTACTTGCTCCACAGTTATTGTTCACTACGTAATTTATTAAGTGTGTAAGCAAAAGAGCAGTCTTTGAAAGGGTATGGGTACAGCACATATAAAATCTCTTCACTGGCTGTGATAAAAACAAATGAAGTAATTTCGAAACTTTATCAAGTAATTCAATTATCTTTTGAAGTTTTGAAAATTTCCACAGTCACACATACTACATTTTAGATTGATTTATGGTTTGGCTTTTTTATAAGATACTTGTATCATGATTCATGTAGGTATTTTCTGGATGTTTATCATGATGCATGATAGTTCAAATGGAGTTTTTCAAAGGTTGATGAATCAATGCAAATATTTCAAGCGTATCTGTTTTAGGTGCGTAAATTGCAGATTGCTTGTATGATTCAAGCTCGTAATCACTTTAAAAAATTCACTTTCCTGCTCCCTTAATCTAGAGAAGAAAGTCTTAGCCCTGAGGTTTTTGTGTAAGGTTATTGAGTTTTTGCCCTGGGGAACTGCATGTGTGTGGAAATAATACAAAGTCCTTGTGTTTTTATCCTCTGCAGGATATCCGAGCCATCGATCCAAACTTTGTAAAGCTGTTCAAATTGGCACAGCTGACAGTCGAATACTTGCTGGTAAGTATTAAAAAAACCCAACCCAGTCATATACCATGTTGTGACTATTAGATTTCAGATGACTATTAAGATACTTATGAGCAGTGACATGAAATGATATTGAAGCCCCACAAGAGCAGAAACCAGACAAAGACGAAGAAATAGACAGAAACAAATTGTTGTGGGCACCAATAGTGTCGAATCTGCCGACTCCGCTTTGGGCACCCATCGCCTCGCCCGTGTGAAGGAAGAACTTTAACAACTAAGTTAACTACGCTCCTTATGTGCCAACACAGAGGTCACAGGTTCGATTCTATTGGTCCCCTATCTTTTACTTTGTATTTGTCTTGTCTTTCTTCCCACAGGACTTCATTATTATTTCATGTCACTGTTCACGCGCTTTCAGAAATGCCCCTTGCCTAACTGTTTGTCCTTTCTAATTCATTCACTTATTCACTGAAATGATATTATAATAAAGCTATAATCTTCTCTACTACATTTCTTAGACAGCGGCTGTTATTTAGATTTAAGGTCATGCTTTTTATTAACAGATTTTTTTTTCTTCTTCTTATTAGTACATATCCTCAAGACTCATGACAGCATATAAGTTTAAAAAGTAATGATAAACGTGTCTACTTTCAGCATAGCCAGGAATATTTAGCAGGTCTTTGTACATCCCTGGAGGAACGAGGCAAACAATCAGATCAGGTATGTGTGTGCAAGGAAAAAGCCTCTGTTTGAATTCATTGAGACCTGTATCATTCAAGCCTCTGTTTGAATTCATTGAGACCTGTATCATAAGCCTCTGTTTGAATTCATTGAGACCTGTATCATAAGCCTCTGTTTGAATTTATTGAGACCTGTATCATAAGCCTCTGTTTGAATTTATTGAGGCCTGTATCATATAACCTACTTTTTTGCAGTTCATTGTTTTGTTTCTCGCCTTGACAACATGTATTGTAAAGTTTTCCCCATTCCTTTGGTGTTTTGGTTTTGTCCTTGACAACATGTATTGTAAAGATTTTCCCCATTCCTTTAGTGTTTTTGTTTTGTCCTTGACAACATGTATTGTAAAGATTTTCCCCATTGCTTTAGTGTTTTGGTTTTGTATTTTTGTTGTCGTTGGATGGACAGACATAAACATGGATAAAACTTACCCAC
>JAXRKP010001407.1:78222-95722 GCA_037039925.1 Doris montereyensis
GTGGTTAAGCTGCCGGCCTGGGGATGATGCGGTCCCGAGTTCTCATTCTATCAAATCTAGGGTCAACGTTACGTTCCTTGGGAAAAGACACGTAACATGCATTTTCCCCCACTCTACCCAGGTACAAATGGGTACAAATACTAACGTGGCAGTAAAAACCTCGTCAGACTAGCGTCCTGGCCATGATGTGATTATCGTCACCTGTTCCGCTTCACACCAATGAAATCAGGATAAGCTCCAGCTCTATGGGCTGTTCAGGATAAGCTCCAGCTCTGTGGGCTGTTCAGGATAAGCTCCAGCTCTGTGGGCTGTTCCAGGATAAGCTCCAGCTCTATGTAACAGCCTTGAAGGAAGGAACTATTTTACCCAATGAAACAATTATTTCACCACTGAACACAAAAAATTGAGTGAAAGAAATCAAGTGTCTTGGCTCTGTTATCAGCCATGGGATCCAAATCTGTGCTAGAGTTGGCAAATGATAGCAGTGGTGAGTAAATTCAAACCAGTTGGGACGACAACAAAATGAACATCAGAACGTCATTTAAAATAAACCTTACCCAACACATCTGCTTAAAGTCTTGTCTTTCAATGAGGTCAATTTGCAATCTTTGTTCGTGCACTTTTGAAATGCCCCTAGCCTCATTGTTTGTCCTTTGTTATTAGATGAACTACTATCAACTTATTTGGACAAAAAGGGATGTAACTGTATTGGTCCCTCAAAAACCAGAGTTTTTTGTTTTGGCACAGACATGAAGAGGAAAAGAAGAAAAGGTACTCATTCACTTATTCATTGAAATGATATTATAACAGAGTGAGTTATCATAGGTAATCATTGGTTCCCTTCCCTTCTACTTTCCCAAATATCAATCATATATCCGCTCATGCACATGAATTTTTGTTTTTTTTTTCTCTTAAATCCACAAGGAAATAGAGAAGTTGAAGAAAGAGATGGAAGAGCTGCAGAGAGAGATGGAGAAGCCAAGAAGGAGAGCCACAAGAGGAAGAAGTTGTTGATAGCGCAGCAACAGTTGATGTTTGCAGGATCAGAAAACTACAAGAAGGTGACTGAAAATGAAAAGACTCTTTGTTTTCTGGTTGCTATATTTTTTAGTTTTCACTGTAATGATCCTTTAATTTTTGCCTTTTTTGTTCTTTTCATTTCTTTCCTTTTTTTGTGCCAGGGACCGGTAGTTCAGAGGCAAGTCTACGGCCTCTCAACCCACATGTCAACGGTTGAAAAATTTTCAGGTTTTTTTGGAGTGAGATCTTCCCCCTGGTCCAATTTGGTGGATCCACACCTAGTCCCATCGGAGATAGACAGATAAAAGGAGGTCCCGTGTGCAGATCACAACATTTTGTGCACGTTAAAGAACCCGTGGCTGTTCACAGGGCAGTCTGAGTAAAATAAAATATTGTACCTAAAACCCAGGAATCACCTTAGTTGTGGATTTGGGTAAATCAAATCAAATCAAAAACCTTTTCTTGCGTCGTTCTTTATATTTTCTACCACACTCCTCTTCTGTTGGGTTTCTTTCTTTTTTTACTAAAAATAATAATTTTCATGTCTCTCCTTCCTTGTTGTTTTCTTCCTTTGCCTTCTTGTCGTCTCATTCCTGTCAATGCTAGGCCTGACGTTGTGTTCTACGGGGAAAAGATACTTTTGAGAACATGCTTTTCTCCCTTTGATGCAGAGAGGTAAATTGTGCTGCTGGTAGGTCCTACGTCTTACCTTTTATGCCTTTCTTTCACTTACCTTTCATCAGCCTGTTTCCTATTAATTCATCATGAGATCAACACACACATGGTGGTAGGGTAGATTTCAATAAAAGCGAGGTAAATGAGTATCGGCATCAGCTGGGTATGAAAACTGTGACAGACTTAGGACTAAACTTCCTGTCCAGGTAGCAGTGTATTGTCAGCCGTTCTATTTCAGGCTGTAGTGGCCAGGGATAACTGCTGGGCGGGCTGTATGGTTTTGCAACAGCCTTGACTTTGAAAGAATTCCACTGGGAAAAAATTATATCAATGTCATAGAAAGAGTCCCCCACCCCCTTTGTTGCTTCTTTTGGCTTGTGATGATTGCAAGCATTTATATGAAACTGTTCCGGTTTTGAACCAGATTTCTAGTTTGTTGGAGCAGATCGCAAGTTATGGATGATATTTTAGTCATTCGTAAGTGTAGATGATCTGGGGTTTAAATTAAAAGAAATGAATTTTTAAACTACACATTCACATTGAACGGTAGGGTGCTTGGTTATTCAAAATAGCTTCCATTTCCATTCATTTAAATTCCGTATTTCATGGGGTTGGGGACCGGGCTGGCTAGCCCCCATTGGAATGCTCTTTAGGGTCCGGGGGGGGGGGTTGTTATTGTGCTATTTTCATCCCTGTTTACTTTTTAAACATCTTGGCTTGAGATTTTAAAAGGAATTTTAAAACGTCACTTGAACGCTACAATAAGTTCAGTCTCGTTGCTTTTGCTTTCATGCCTTTATCGTTGATCTCTTTGCAGTGTCCCCTGTGTGCCAAAGCTTTCCAGAACGAGTCGTACCTTCAGGCTCATATTCTACGCCGACACGCAGGGCTGAGCAACAACAAAGATCAGGGTCCCACCCGGCCAGCCCGACTTGGGGGTCGGCTCTGATAGCAGCCAGAACAACATCTTAGTCGAACTCTCTCAGATCAAGGAACGACTGATGCGCCAGGAGGAGAGAGCTCAAAATACCGTAAATTCATTAAAGAATAAGGTAGTTATATCAACTTTTGCAATCATGTGAGGTTTTAAAAAATTCCAGTTTTTGTTGTAGGTTTCAAGAAAATTTTCAGTGTAGTACGTAAAGAGGAACTGTGCATTCCTTTATTTTAAAATGAATTATAATGTTGCAACATGTAGTGGAATTTATACCTTTCAAGAACACTCATTTGAAATTGGATGAACAAGAACGTGAAATAATATTAAAAGTTCCATACAAACAAAGACAACAAGACAAATACAGAGGAAATAAACAGAGAAAAAAAATCTTGACGTCAATAGAATCGGATCCGCAAACTCTGTGTTGGCACTCATTGTCTCGCCATGAAAAAGGAGCGCACTACCAACCAAGCTAACTACACCTCTCCTTAAAGAAAGGAGTTTCATTGACAATGTACTTCGGGCGAATCTAGCAGTTCTATACACTGACAGTCTGTTCCATTTGTGTCTTGAGATCTTACAATTTTCTAGATCTAAACCCTGCATTATTTTTATAAACAACCATTCAACACTTTTGAATAAATATAGTACAATATTTCATGTTTTGAAATGCCTGGCAAGTTTGTTGAATATCTGTCATCACCCATGCCTGTTCCATTTGACAGGAGGTATCATCACAGCTGCCCAGATTGAGAATTTGGGCGTTGCCACCTCCTGAGAACAAGGAAGAAGGAGATGCCCGGATGACTGTCCTCATGAAGGAACTGCGAGAGATGAACTTGAAGTACGAATCGGCCGAAAGCGTTGAGAGAGATGGAAGTCCGTATAGGAGGTAGCAGACATTTTGGTCATTATGTGTTCTATTTTTGTGGTCTGATCTAAATTGCTGATGTGTTTTTGTGTTTGTTTTTTTTAACCTGGAGACTTTCACTGAGACAGTTTTCATTAGATATTCTAATGTTTAGTCACAGCAGGCCTGTGACCCATACAACAGATTTGTGTTGTTGTTGTGCATATGATACTTTTAACTTATTCTATGATAATAATTTTGTTGCATCGTTAAATCATAAGACGATATATACCAGCCGCGACTGCTCATTAGAAGAAAGAAATTATATGTTAGTCATTCCTTTGTCAAACAGGTAAACGTTCAAACCTTGGCTTTCTTGAGGACGATGTGGAGAACGAGGCCGGAAGGAAAGATGATGTGGCAGAAATCAAAGAACAAGTACAGCAGCAGGTTGGTTTGGGTTTGGAGAGATTTTAAAAACAAAAACAGGAGAAAGGTTTAGAAATAGACACATTTTGTATGAAAATTTTAATCAGTTTTTATATATATATTTATTTATCTATCTATTTATCTATCTATATCTTTGTCTATTTCTGGGGGTCATGGAGGGTTCACCTATATGTACTTTCAGCTTTTGGAAAGAGCCACATTTTCAATCCCGGCGCTGGCTGAATGCATGCACTGATCACTAGTGCATTGTGGATGCATATATGATTAAATCAATCATTGTTGAAAAGATAAGTTTTTTGTTATTGCTCTCTCTGCTACGATTAATCTTTGAGAGACACTTGCGATATTAAATCTTTCTACATTTTGAAAGGCTTAAGGGGGGGTAATGGTGGGTTTGCTACGACTGAAAGTTGTCATGTCATGTACTGGCAAGGATTGAGAAACCTGGGCTTCAATGAATGCACACTCACATTTTATTTATCTCATGTCAACAGTACCAGCAGCTGAATGAAATGAACGACTACATGCAACGGCGGCTGGAGAAGCAGGAGAGGAAATGGCAGAAGAAAGTCCACCAGATGACCCATCAACACGCGGTGAAATCAGAAAGGTCAGTTGTGAGGGCAGGGTGTTGGAGTTTCCTTTGGATATTTTCATTTTTTCCACATCCACAACTAAGGTCGTAAAGTGATCTGTTTTTTTAGTAGGATCTTTTTCACTTTTGCCTGGACTGCCGTGTAAACAGCCAAGGGATTTTTGAGGTGCACAGAGTGGTGTGATTTGCACACAGTCCGTCTCCGATGGGACTAGACGTCCTCCACCTACCTGGACCAGCGGGGGGGGGGGATGTTTACTAGCAGAATTGAGAAAAGTTTTCAACCTTCGGGACATGAATCCATGACCTGTTGGTTGAGAAGCAGACACCTTGCTTCTGGACCACCATGGTCCCTGGTTTTTTTTTTTTAGAGATTTTTACAATGTGCTGCCTTCACACAAGTTAATTCATACATTCAAAAACAGACAAATGATGAGCAAATATATTTCATTTATTTAGTGTGGCTTTGAATGTTAGTCTATGCACTGACTATTTAAAAAAAAATTACAATAATTTGTTTATTTTGTATGAAGGATTGAACATTATCGTTTTCATTCGCTCAACAGCTCAATAATGCTTTAGAATCAACCAGCCGATCTTTGGGAGATTCACAGGTTCCTCAACAGCATAAACAGCAAAAGGAAGTGGAGGAAATTTTGCAGTGAGTATTTGCATGTCAAGCTTAATTTAAGTTTTAAAAACCTGTCTGCTGAGATGACAATTGTATTTACAGCAGTTGGTTGCCACCATATATTCTGCTTTTATTTAACCTTTTGTTGCTTTTCCCGTACCCACTTTCCTTTTTGATATTTGTCATTTGCATACCTGTCACATAGCTGCCAACCAGTATGTAAAAAAGTTTTTTAGTGTGTTTAAAAAAAATTCACATTCACCATGAAGATACGTATAGAAAAGTGAAAAACAACCCTGATTTAACGGTGAATTGCTGTAACTTGACGAGATGCCAACAACCTTAAGTACACTGATTGTATGATTTGGTGCGGTATTAATTCCATAGGTCTATGTCACATTTTCTGCATCTGAAAATTGGTTCATTTTCGCTTAAAGGGGGTTAATTCAAGTTAAATATATAATCATTGTTTTGTGGAATATTAGGGGCATCGTGCAAATTAGAATTAGTTCTCGTGATCAGTCTGTTTTAATTTTTTTAAAAGTTGCACTGGAAAATTTAATATCATTTCGGATTTTCAACCCAATTCTTGGAAATTATGGCAACAACTCTTACAATCTGATTTTTCTATTTCAATGCTTGCCCAATGATTATTATTACCACAAGATATCTAGATTTCCTGTTATTTTTGTAATGCGCGGCCAATAAAATGAGTTAAATTTTAAAAGTTAACTCGAGAAAGTTTGAATTATAACCAGAGGCCATTGAGGTACCAAAATGATCATGTGATGACCTTTATTTCATTGTAAAATGCCGAGATGCGTTTTCCATCCAATTCCTCATTAATAGATTCATAATATGTTGGCTGGTATGCATTTGACATTGCATCTCATTTTAAGCGTGGGGAAACGATCACAAATGTTTTTCTTGATGATTTACATAATACCCATTACTGTTGCATGTAAAGTATCACCCTATTTACAAAAAAAGCTCCGTTGAACTCGTTCTTTATTTTGGCCACAATTTTACACCCACTTGCCGGAATTCCTTGATGCATGTAATTGAAACCACAAAAACAAAACACCAACAACTTTGCTTACTCTTCTTTAAGATATTTAATTTTCGCCTTACGGGAGAGAAAGGGGTATTTGAAATGTCGAGTCCAAATTGTTGTCAAGAATGAGGAAGACAAACACTCACTCCCTCATGAGTTTGGTGTCATGAAAAGGTTTACGCCTACTGCTAAAAGCACGGAACACGTGATTAAGTGGAAGAGAAAGTGTGTACATTTTTTTTTTCGTTTTGTAAGCAAGTTGTTTGGAATGATATCTCTGAAAATACTGAAAATACAATCACTGAACCCCGTGATACAGATCTAGATAAATATATTATCAATAGTACTATGCTGTGGTCCCTTTTCGTATGTAAAACAGTGCCTTCACCAACGCTATCGTTGAATGGAGGGATCTGTTTCCTATTGATAAATACCAAAAAATGCTCATCGTACAAAAGTCACTTGACAGCGTCTGAAAATGAATTGAATCAAACTTTTTGTCAACAAATGTTTATAGTCAGTTGATATTATTATTTAATAAGGCTGTTGGTTTTGTTTAAAAACAAATTGATATTGCTTAAAATTGTATGCTTCTCAAACAAAACTGATTGGCATGCAAATTAGTCTTCTTATTTACTTTTACCTGTGCTTCTTAATCCTTTTAAACCTTTGGAGTGACATATAAATATATATATATATATATATCCTAAATGACGAACGAAATATATAACATGGGGATAAAAAATTAGATATTGTATTTCGATTCAGAGAATTCAAAGAAAGCTGTTAAGACGGAGAGTGAGTTGCAGAAATTGTTCAACCAAAGAATGTTTGTGTTTATTGAAGATTTAAATGCATTGCTTTTGTTACATTTTAAAAATTATTTATCATTTTTTTGTTACTATAGTATTGTCATCATTCACTCTCTTTTATAGCCTTTGTTACCAAAAAATAAGGAAATTTCAGATTATCTGTGAAAGAAAATGCTCAAAACACCCATGTAGAAAGTTATCAGGATCTAGCATGTCAGGTTCTAATGCAAAAAAAGAAAAGAAAAAGGATTCATATTTCACGACTCCACTAAAATTGAACAGAAGAACTAAAGTTGGTAAATCTTTGTTTTCTTTTTAATGCTTTTAAAAAAAACAAAGTAATTTTGCATTCGTGCAAAAGATTATTGGAAAGATTTTAAAAATTCTATTCTGATACAACTGAAAACAAAATTAATTTTTTCGTGTTCATTTAAATGCATACTGTTTCTTAAGACTGTTAACTTGTATTGCATTTTATGTTTTGAGAGTTTCACGCAGTCATGATTGATCATATTTTGTGAGCGTCAAATCTTTGAAAATTTTGAAAACCTTTGTTGCCTTAAAATTATTTACCAACCTTTTTCCATGCATGCAAAGTTGATTCACTCGCTTCCATTTTCTCTCTATCTTGCTGCCTGTCTCTTCACCCCCCCCTTAAAAAAACCCAAACCATCACCTACCCCACCTCACCATTCTCCAACTGCTGCTGCTGGTGTTTGTAATCCTGAAACCTTTGCCCCTTCCCCTTCCTCTTTCCCTCTTCCCCCTTCCCCTATCTCTGCATGCCACTGCTTGACTGTAGCAATCAAGGGAACAGGAAAAAGGCCCTGAGGTTCAACAGCAAATACTGGAGATGGAGATCAGTTTCCATCGGTATACAACTCTCTTTATCACATTTTTTGGTGTCTTTCTTCTTCTGTTGTTTTCTCTGCTTTTCTAAATTTCACGCTTTTTCTTTGATTTTCTCATCAATGCGTTGAGAGAAAAATGGAAGAATTTGATAAGATAAGATACAACTTTATTGTCCAATAGTGGCACATTGTTTTAGTGTTGCAATACCTTCAATACAAAGTGAAATACAGCACGCTTTTACTATGCATAAATCGTTTCTTCACACATAAACAGTATACGCTCATTTAAGCTTTGCATGATTCAAATATTGTATAACATAAACAAAAATATTAACATTTGTCTAACTAATACTTGTAACCGTAATATTTGTAATGAACAATATTTCATAAGAGCGGTGGATGATAATGATGCTGGTGATGGTTGTGATGATAAGTTTGTAGACGAGTGGAAGAATGATCTTTTATATCTTTCTTTAGGCACAAAAAAATAAATGGGTCTTTTGGAGCATTTGGACATTTTGATTTGAGGTGTTAATGGAGGATTTGGGTCTATCACACTAACTTCAATTTTTTTTTAACAGTAATTGACATAAATTTTATTCGAGGATGAGAAAGTGCATTGGGATATTTTGCTTGGTTTTTTAATATAGTGCTATTCAAACGTACTTTCTCTTGCAGTCTCACATTCCCATCTCAGCCTGTAATGCCTTTCTTTCTTTCTATCTTCTTTCAAAATAAGACTCAAGACTTCCATCTGTTCTATTTAATGCTCTACATATAGTAAAATAAAGTTCCTTCAAGGCCATTAAGGCCCATAGAGCCAGAGCTTATCCCAGTTTCTGTAGCATGAAGTGGAACAGGTGATTATAATCACCTCCTGAGACAGGACGCTAGTCTGATGCAAGCTTTACTCCCTAGTTAGTGCTTGTTCCAACTAGGTCGAGTGTGGAAAATGCGTGTTAAATTGGTGCGTGTCTTTCCCAATGAACACAAAATAATTAACGCCGGACCTAAGCTTTACTAGGATTCAAACCAGGGGCTGATGCGGACCTAGTGATCCCAAGTCTGGCAGCCTAACCACTCTGGCACCATCTAGCAAGCATTGTACTTTGCATTCTATATATATTTAAATTTTCACAGTATTTAACAGTAAACAGTTCTTTCAAATGTTGATTAAAATAATAATTTAAAAAAAGATAAATATCGGGCCAACAGTGCGACTTGAAACTCTTGACAGTATCTAGTTGTAGAAATGCTTTGCTTTGATAAGAAATGCTTTGATAAGAAATGCTTTGATAAAAGGCCTAATAAAATTAAAAATAAGACTGGTGTTAAACCTGGAATTCGTTACAGAAAATTATGTGGACTAAAGCAACAAGAAACAAAAATACTCAATATTGGACATATAATGTTCAAATCACACATAAAGGGTACCATACTGTGATTGAGATGCACAGTTTTTTTTGACTAGAATTTTCTAGGTTGGTAACAGTGGCCATATTGGATTTATGTTTTTTTGATAAAAATATTACTAGGAAAGTCAACCAAATTTGTACAGTAAAGAGGATAATTATATCTTGATATTTGATAACTACTGAGAAAAATATTGAAAAAAATCAACTTTCGAAATCCCCAAAAAAATTGTTTACACTAAAATCAATAATCATATTAAATCATTTCAAAAATCTAATACAAACAGTGTTAGCCGTCAAATCTACGTCTGGGGTTCCCCAACAAAAGAAAGAAATTATGTATTTGGTAACAAAAAAATCAATCACCTACATGCATGTTATAGATAGTATCTTAGAAAAAAATCAATCACAAAATAAAGGGTACCATACTGTGATTGAGAAAAGCCTCTATGTACAAATTGTCTTGCCATGGTTGAGCTTATGCTAAACCATTTGTTGGAAAGTACATTGAGACCTGTGCGATGTTTTTCAAATCTGATTGTTTCATGTCCTTTTGTTAATATGAACGTTTTAGGTGGAAAAAGTGGACCAAAATGCTGCGGCAATTTTTTGAATCCGATTTTTGAACTATTAATTCATAAGACTAAACTGAGCATACATGTTATAAATATGTATTTATATAAGGAAAATTTTATATGAAACAAAAACAAATAACCAATTACATTCTGTTGTTAGTTGAAAATCAGCTTTTTCTCAATCAGAAATGAATGGTGAAGGACAAATCAATAGTTCACATGGGGATTATCGAGGAAATAGAAAAAAGACAAAAAAACCAAACTTCTGGAGCATTATGGTGGAGCCAGTTTGGCAGTACCGAAATGAAAATTTAAAGTGTAGTTGAGACTCCAATGTTTAAATCCTTTGTTCAATGCTGAGGTTTCTATGGCATTGCTAGATATAAGTTTTTGACTGTGTTTAGCGTAAAAACAAAAGAATATAGAATAATGAATGATAAAAACAATTTTTGAGAAAATTGTTTAAATAAATTTTGTGGAAGAAATTTCAAACAACAGACTTGTGCAATAATGTTAAGACTTTCAAAGTCGTACAGTGAGCTTTTTCAAATCAGAGTGTATAGATAAATGATGGCAAAATTTCAAATGACAGGGGCTAGCCATAAAATTACGTTACTGAGTTTGTACGTTGTTATTGACATTGAAAGGTCCCCCTAAAATTAGGAGGTATTAAGGCTTGATTTGACAATTTTGTGGGGTTATCTCGCAATTCTTGTTTTCATATAATTCAGATATATCTTGAAGTAGTGAGATTGAGGTATGTAACCTTGCTCTATCTGACTAAAGATGTTAAACACAAACGATGGAAATCTGGTGAGCAGTTAAGGTTGAAGTTGAATGGTAAACCAGGTAAATCAGAACCAAAACCCTATGGGCAAAGGTCACCAAACTCTGATGTTCTTTTTAACACCACGGGATGGCACTTCTAAACCATTCACCATTAAGGCTGAGTGCTCACAGAAAGATTAAAGGGAGAGTATTTTCTACATTATTTGCCAAAACCTTTTTTGAAACAAGGAGGTTTTATTTAGTCCTTTCAACGCAAATAGTGACACATAAAGCATGCTGAGCTCATGATCTTGGTGGGGCCACCGTTTTGTACGTCTTAGATTGGTATTGTAGCATCGATACCAAATCTACTAAAGCATTTACTAGGTCGATCCGATTTTGTTTTTATAACTATCTACTTCCCAAAGCCCAAACCTGGGGCAGCATGTTTAGAGCAAAAAACCTCATTTATCTAGTTTTCATGTTAATTTGATGACTGAAAAACAAAGATCTACCTATGTTTGTAGTGGCATTTATTAGAAGAGAAAAAAAATAGGTTTGTGAATTGAGATGTTTTTGTATTTTGTGAAATTGACAATAAATCAATGGGTTTGATTTGTCTTTGTTTTTTTTAAGAAAATTGGTCTGAGAATTTTATTGTTTTGAACATTGTTGATACCAATTTTATATCTGCCCGCATTCACTCAGCCCACTTTGATGAAAAGAGTTTGATGACCCCTTCCCTAGAGAAAACATCTGACGAGCACTAAAAAATATATAAAGAGTAGCTTTGTACTAAGCAACAAAGTTGTCAATGTTAAATGTTAAGCCTGTAAAAATGCCGTCAATGTTAAATGCTAAGCCTGTAAGAAGTAGTCAATGTTAAATGTTAAGCCTGTAAGTCAAAGTATCAATTTTTCCTCCTTTTTTTTTCCTATTTTAACAGTCTGATGTGAAACCCTAGTCACTGAGTGCTATGGGAGTGCCCACATTTTCTGCATTTTCAAATTTTTCAAATAGTGTCACCACTCCGAGATCAGCATTTAGGGGACATCACCCATCTGAAAACACAACAGGACATCAAACAAAACAGCATGTACCTAGGTAAGAAGTCTTATTACAATGCTAAATGATGACTATGTTTGGATCTTTAAGAGAGCCAAGGTCAACGTGAGGAGCCCATTCACTCAGCGGAGACAGGGAATAAAAATAAGATTTTTTGACAATAACATATGGCTTTGATTAATGAAATCAACTCAACTGTTTAGAAAATTTTCAAAAAGGTTGAATTAAACAAAACATCCAGATTTCAAATTCATTAAAAAGTATCAATTGGGAATTGAAACTGAAGAATTTGTTTAATTTGAAAAGAGTTGTTGATAAATTTAGTAAAAATTGTTCTTCCTAACCAAAACCTTCCACTAAGATAAATATGATAATGATAATAGAAAATAGATGCATTTATATAGCTGCACTATTCACCTCTAATTAGTTTCATCAAGATAAATATGCTTTGAATATACTTAAGACAATAAGGAAACATAATTTTAAAAACTGAAAGATACAATAGAAATGACAATAACATATGCTTTGATTAATGACATAAGAGGTTTTAAATTTTCATTAAAGGAGGAATTTTACAAGAGAATTGTTCAATAAATTCATTAAAAAGATCAATTTTCAGGAAGGGAAGTTTAATTTGAAATGAGTTGTTGATAAATTTAAAAAATTGTTCTTCCTAATCAAAATGTTTTTGCTGTAAAACAACTGACGGAGAATACACATGTGTGTGTGATTTATTTGTTGACAGCCTTTGGCACGGGAACCAGCAGCCTTAGAACTAAAGGTGGGCAGAAGGACCATGGCGTGAGTTGATTTTAAAACTCTCTTGGTGTCTCCTGTCAGCACTGCATGTATTTTTAGTTTTGTTTTTCTTTTGGGGGCTAACGGAAGGGGTTGAGGGGGGATTGCTCTTTTTTTAATTTCCATAAATATGTTTTTGCTTGCTAACATTACCACTATGACATCAGGAAGAGACTAGATTTAGGCAAACAGCATCAAGAAATTTCCAAATGAGCGTTTGCCACAAATGTGGGCAAAAGGATCTAAAGCAAGTTTGTTTAAAACCCCTTAGTTTCCTGTCAGTCTTCTGTATGGATGTGAAATTGGAAGTTTAACTGCCATGTTTTAGAGAAAATCTTTCACTACCTTCCATGCAAAATATTTGACTGCAAATGTTTCAGGATAATATGGCAACAGCAACGTTTAAACAACTTTCAAATGCCATGTTTCATTGCCATCTTTCACAGAAGAAATTGCAATGAGGTGATTTGAACATGTTTCATGGATGGCCACATCTTTAAGGAGGAACCATGGAAAAGACTTTTGCCATGTTTCATTGCCATCTTTCACTGCCATGTTTCATTGACATCTTTCACTGCCATGTTTCATTGCCATGTTTCATTGCCATCTTTCACTGTCATCTTTCATTGCCTGTTTCTTTTGTCTAAAGATTCACCGGAACTCAATCTCTGCATGCCAGTCAGTTCCTAGAGGAATTGCTGCCATGAATCCCACGCTGGCCGTCATGATATTCCTGGGAGGAATTGGCCTCGCTGTTGCAAGAACATGTGGAAAGAAAGGGATTCCACCATCTTACATTGCGTCTTACTTAAAGACAACACGTATGCACATGTATCAAATTTTAGACATATCGCAACCACTCTGGTCAAAGGTCATAAGTGACAAAAATTTTGGTATTTTTTTCCTCCTCATAAGTCAGGAGCTTGAGATACATACGTGGTTAAAACTCTGCATTCGACAAGATTGGAGGAGAGTGCTTTTTATTCATCACTATATAAAAGGACGTATACTAGAGTAGGGTATCCCAACCTTTTCCAGCACGTGACGTGACCCCTTTCTGTAGTACCAAACCTACCATGACCCCCCCCCCCCCCCACACACACACACACACACACACACACACACACACACACACCTTTATATAAGCCTCCTGAGAACGTACTTATTTTTGATGTCGCACAGATACATCATTTTAACATTCAAAAGATTGATCACAGCAGAGAAAGAGGTAACAAAAAAATGTATGCTTATTAATGTTTGTTAACAAGGATTGATTTCATCGATGTATGCGCCCACAATGCATTTGAGCCAGTGCAGAGGTGAAAATTCAGCCCTCTCTCCCCAGCTGAATGTACATGCAGGTTGACCCCTCCATGACCCCCTCCCCCCCCCCCAGAAATAGGCTCATGACTCCTTTGGGGGTCATGACACACACACACCCCCCCCCCCCCCCCCAGTTTTGAAACCCCATACAGTAGAGCCCATCAGATCACTCTTGCTCTGTTCAAATTTTGGTCTTTCCTGTAAAATTTGGCAAATTGCGCTCAGGACCTTTGATGAAAAGAGGTGAAGCGATATGTCTTAGACCAGAGACACCAACACGTTGTCCCTATTGTCATCTCACTTACTGAAAAGCCAACTCTACACAATTTATGCTTGATCAGGTGATGGTAGGAAGAGACCAGAACCGTCCGTGTTGTAAGTGTCAGCAAAAAGACGCCTACAGGCGTCCCAAAATCTCCAAAGTCTGCGCCATTGTGTCACAAGCCAAAAACGGTAGCTAGTACTTGGGATGTTCCATGTTTGAAATTTGGGTTTTTGTATTAGAACTTTTTTAAGGTGGGTTTTGTTGGTTGGTGGACTCGAGTTTTTTCTTGATGTTAATTATATTTGTTCTTGATTTTATTTTGCTCAAAGTGATAAGTTTGATGAAAGTCACGCCATTACTTGCCTATTGCTAAAATTCCAAAATTCAGTTTGTCGTTATATTATCTTACTTATGAAATTCATTTATTGAAGTACAGCGTGTGTCCGTTGAATGAGAACGGGTTGGGTCAATGGAAGAAATTTTTTAAAATCCCACATGCTGCGACCGATTGACGGGTGTTGTGTTTTATGTATTGACACAAACAATGTAACAGCAGGTCCAGAGCACTTTTTTGTGCAGCTGTGGTTTTCAGTTTCTGGATCTAAAAAAGCCATGAGGTGTTGGTGCTGGCTCACGGGTAGATTCTTCTTTTTTTTCCTTTCCTTCTTTCTTTTTCTTTTTTTTTACATCTTGTTTGCCATCGTCTTGTCGCTTCCTGTCCAGTCCACCCAGAGATTCCCACTTATAATGGGTTCCATGAAATCATTCTAAGAAAAAAGCCGACTGCACCGCAAGAGAGCCAGAATGCATCACACGAATGCCAGAAAATCTCAGCTTACCGTCCCTTCAGGACCGAGGAAAGGGCCAACCGTCTGATGTTTTTACACAAGGTGGTAGGGGGCTGGTACCAGCACTGCCACTTCAAGACTTACTTATTTACTTATTCCCGCTTCGCCCTGGACGTAGGGTAACCGTCAAAGCTCTGACTGACTTTCACAGTGACAATATTTTAGAAACCTAGACTACTAATAATTCAAAATGTTTCAAAATGTTTCAAACCTTTCCAATGTGATAGGGTTGTCTTTAAAAACTCGTTTTTTCCTGAAGCAATAATTGACTGGAACCATCTGGATGACAGGACCATACATGCGATGACAGTGAGCCACTTTCACGCCGCAGTCCCATCAGCAGGACTAGTATAGGTCTGCCTGCGTTCTCTCCCCATTGAAATTATGCCACAAGACCTTAATACGTATAAATCCAAATCCAAAATCCAGTCTTTCCCTGACCCTATCAATAAAGTTTTATCTTTCTTTTACCAATTAATCAATTAATGACACGGCTGGTAAGCAGGCAGAAAAAAATCCCCCCCCAGTCTACAAGGCTAACGACTGTTTACTGTGTTCCCAGGGCCAAACTGGCATCACCCGACCAAGTCTTGGAGAACAAACTGGCAATGTTGAGCACTCAAAGACAAGGGCCAATGCAGGTAGGAGCATTTTTGTGACTTTGTGACTTTGGCTTTCGTGTCATGTCACAATGGGACTTTTCTTTTCTTTTCTTTTCTTTGAACAACCGTCTGTCTCCGATGGGACTAGGTGTTGATCCACCTACCTGGACCAGGAGGGTAGATTTTACCAGAAGAAGGAAAAAAACCCTCCAGAAAATGTTTCAACCACGGAGGCTTGAACCCACAAGCTGTTAGTTGAGAGGCCGACGCCTTGCCTCTGGGCCATCAGGTCCCCCGTTTCCAATAGCATGAAGCGGAACAGGTGATGATACATCATCAACATCACCATCTTCATCATTATTGTTATTATTATGACTTATATTATCACTATTGTGGAAGCCGTGTTGGGTTGGGTTGTGTTTTTTGTAGTCAAATCAGTTGTTATTCTCAAGGCATTCTCAAGGACCAAAAAAAGGAAAGATTTTTTCCTATATAACTGCCTTCCCCATATCCTGAAAATATACCCAACCCGGCATGCTGAAAGATGAGACAGAAACAAACCAGAATTAAGAAAAATCCCTCACTTCTTCAACACACCTCCTTCCCCCCCCCTTTTTTTTTTTCTTTCTTTTCTTGCTCTCTTCTTCCCTCTCTTTCTATAGAAACTTCAAAAGCACCACAATAGGAAATTTATGCGTAAACCAGAGTTTTAAAAAATCCCTCTACACCACGCCCCCCCCCCCCCCAATGCTTTCTATCTCCCCCCCCCCCAATCTCTTTCTGAAGATACTTCAATGCATAATAATAATAATAAAATTTGGTGCGTTTCCCAGAAATACAGCAATTTCCTTGAGCTTCGCAGCCACTACAACAGGATAGCTACAGAGCAAGCCAAGAGGCAACTGAGGGAGCAGATGGGATCACCTCGAGGGCAACCACCTTCAGGTAATGCAAACTCGCCTGGAAGGGCACAGAAAAAGTTTACTCCATCGTATTTTGGGGTCATTCTTATTTAAGTAATGCTGTTAAATTATTTATTTACTTACTTGCTGCCCGTTATGCCAACTTGACATGTAGGGCAGCAATGAAGGATCTCCATCTTTCTCTTTCCATGGCAAGCGTCTTTAGGGTATTCCAAGTTTCGCCCCGCCCCCAGTCCTTTACCTCATTCTCTATTGTTCGCTGTTAATTTAGTGATGAATGACATGAAATGATATTGAAGTCTTTAAGGAACAAAGACGTGACAAAGGAGGTATTGTAGCTGAACCAGAGTGTGTTGTGAGCTGGTTCAAACCCCACAACTGGCACAGGTGGGTTTTGCTTTCACAACGTTGTACTCATAGGAAAGGTACTTTATTCTACTTTCCTCACTCACTGAGGTGTGAATGAATACCCAGCTGTAGGCAGAGAAAGATCTTGTCAGAGTGTCAGTAGAAAAGCCTGACAGGCATGTGTACTGTATGTTCCCGGGAGTTGAGAAGGACTTTGAATGAAATGACCTGCTGGGGGGGGGGGGGGGTGATAAATGATGTACAGTCGATGAACCTGCACTTGCGTTGGGATGTAGACTATAAATCCATCTTTATCTTTAAATACAAAGGAATAGAGAAATAAAAGAATCTTTGGGCATCAATATAACTCTCCCCGCGACCTCTCTGCGTCGGCACCTATCGCCTTGCCATGAAAAGAGAGTGCTACCAACCAAGTTGATTAACAGGATAGCTACAGAGCTGCATAGAATTCACTCAGTGATCTGGGTGCTTGGCAGGAGCTGTTGATAGGTCCTACTTGGTTCCTGTCACTCTTTACTGATCTTTCATCTCACTGTTTCCTCAAAAATTCACCCTGAGATTACCGCATACGGTGGACAGATGAATTTTCAATCAAGGGCAAACAAAAAACAGACAAACATTGAATAATCTTGTTCCATCAACAAACATTTGTGATATGATTTACGTCTTGAATTGTC
>JAXRKP010001407.1:100722-127935 GCA_037039925.1 Doris montereyensis
TTTGTAATGTTTTTAATTTGACACCAGAAATACGATCCTTTTGATTGACATAACAAGTTGTAAATGAAATTGGATTAATTTAGAAAGGTAAAACCAGAAGTTTTAGATTAATTCGTTTTAATTTAGACTGGAAATTAACTATTCTTGTAAAGAATAAGTCAAATTGTGAAGTGTTGTTGGGATTTAGTTTTGGTTTTTGTTGTTGATTTTTAAAAAGAAATTAAAGTTTGCAGTTCATAATAATATGTAAGAAATTACCTGATAGATTTCCATCACTGAGCTTGCAGTAAGGTAGAGGATGTCCGTCATTTATTCAAATGTGAATGAAATAACATAGCATGTCACTCACAAAGTTGGCAGAATTTAATTAAGTTAACAAGAATTAAAAATTTGTTTTTTAACAATATGTAGCCATCTAGAATTGAATCTGAAATTGGAAAACATAAGCCTTGCATTTGTTCCAATTTTGGTTGTAATTTATTGGATCAAAAGTTGTTTTGCTTCTTTTTCTTTTTTAAATGTATTTTTTAAAATTATTATTGATTCTACTAGTAATTGGGAATTTGAGGTCATCGTTTGACTGTGAAAAAGTGGATGATTGGTGGGATCTGCTGGTAGGTCCTACTTCTATCCTTTCACTCTTTGGTTTATCGTTTATCTTGCTGTTTCCTCTTAATTCACCCTTAGATCACCGCATATGGTGGACAGGATTAATTTCAATGAACCAAAGAAACTGAGAAAAAAAAACCCCAACTCCATTGGCATTATCATAAAATTAAGATTTAAGTGTAACATCCTTGTCCCTCCCTTCCCCATATTCCACAATCTCTGCTACATAGCCTGCCGATTTTTAAAATTTTGATTTGGTACCCTTTCTTAGATGCGTGTATAAATAGGTTCACGATTCATTTCCCTTTGTTTTTCTCTCTCTTAATCTCCCTAATCAGATTTGTCCCCTCACACACCAGGCCGTTCCCCGACCTCTCCGTCCCACGAAGTTCGTCACTCCAGGCCTCACTCCGGCCCTCCCCATCCCCAGCAGCACATCACGGCAGCTGGAGAGCCTCCCCAGTCCCAGGCGGCCCACCTCTCAGCCCTCCACTCCTCGTCAGCAGCAACAGCAACAGAGACAAGTGGCTGCCAGGCCTCAGCAGCATCAGCCAAGGCAACAACAGCCACAATACCAACAACAACAACAACAGCAACAATATCCACAACCCCAGCCCCGTTCAAAGACGCCCTTGTCGACGGGGTAATTTTTGTTTATGGTTCTGTCTGTATGGATGTTTAATGTTTAATGTGTCTGTCTGTATGGATGTTTTAATGTGTGTGTCAATGTCAGTCTGTCTGTATGGATGTTTAATGTGTGTGTCAATGGCAGTCTGTCTGTATGGATGTTTAATGTGTGTGTCAATGTCAGTCTGTCTGTATGGATGTTTAATGTGTGTGTCAATGTAGTCTGTCTGTATGGATGTTTAATGTGTGTGTCAATGTCAGTCTGTCTGTATGGATGTTTAATGTGTGTGTGTCAATGTCAGTCTGTCTGTATGGATGTTTAATGTGTGTGTCAATGGCAGTCTGTCTGTATGGATGTTTAATGTGTGTGTCAATGGCAGTCTGTCTGTATGGATGTTTAATGTGTGTGTCAATGGCAGTCTGTCTGTATGGATGTTTAATGTGTGTGTCAATGTCAGTCTGTCTGTATGGATGTTTAATGTGTGTCAATCTGTCTGTCAATGTCAGTCTGTCTGTATGGATGTTTAATGTGTGTGTCAATGTCAGTCTGTCTGTATGGATGTTTAATGTGTGTGTCAATGGCAGTCTGTCTGTATGGATGTTTAATGTGTGTGTGTCAATGTCAGTCTGTCTGTATGGATGTTTAATGTGTGTGTCAATGTCAGTCTGTTTGTATGGATGTTTAATGTGTGTGTCAATGTAGTCTGTCTGTATGGATGTTTAATGTGTGGATGTTCAATGTCAGTCTGTCTGTATGGATGTTTAATGTGTGTGTCAATGTCAGTCTGTCTGTATGGATGTTTTGTGTGTGTGTCAATGGCAGTCTGTCTGTATGGATGTTTAATGTGTGTGTCTCAATGGCATGTCTGTATGGATGTTTAATGTGTCAGTCTGTCTGTATGGATGTTTAATGTGTGTGTCAATGGCAGTCTGTCTGTATGGATGTTTAATGTGTGTGTCAATGGCAGTCTGTCTGTATGGATGTTTAATGTGTGTGTCAATGTCAGTCTGTCTGTATGGATGTTTAATGTGTGTCAATGGCAGTCTGTCTGTATGGATGTTTAATGTGTGTGTCAATGGCAGTCTGTTTGTATGGATGTTTAATGTGTGTGTCAATGTCAGTCTGTCTGTTTAATGGATGTTTAATGTGTGGATGTCAATGGCAGTCTGTCTGTGGATGGATGTTTAATGTGTGTGTCAATGTCAGTCTGTATGGATGTTTTTAATGTGTGTGTCAATGGCAGTCTGTCTGTATGGATGTTTAATGTGTGTGTCAATGTCAGTCTGTCTGTATGGATGTTTAATGTGTGTGTCAATGTCAGTCTGTCTGTTTGTATGGATGTTTAATGTGTCAATGTCAAGTCTGTTTGTATGGATGTTTTAATGTGTGTGTCAATGTCAGTCTGTATGGATGTTTAATGTGTGTGTCAATGTCAGTCTGTATGGATGTTTAATGTGTGTGTCAATGGCAGTCTGTCTGTATGGATGTTTAATAATGTGTGTGTCAATGGCAGTCTGTCTCAATATGGATGTTAATAATGTGTGTGTCAATGTGTGTGTCTGTCTGTTTGTATGGATGTTTAATGTGTGTGTCAATGGCAGTGTTTGTTTGTTTGTATGGATGTTTAATGTGTGTGTCAATGGCAGTCTGTCTGTATGGATGTTTAATGTGTGTGTCAATGGCAAGTCTGTCTGTATGGATGTTTAATGTGTGTGTCAATGGCAGTCTGTCTGTATGGATGTTTAATGTGTGTGTCAATGTCAGTCTGTTTGTATGGATGTTTAATGTGTGTGTCAATGTGTCAATCAGTCTGTCTGTATGGATGTTTAATGTGTGTGTGTCATGGATCAGTCTGTCTGTATGGATGTTTAATGTGTGTGTCAATGTCAGTCTGTCTGTATGGATGTTTAATGTGTGTGTCAATGGCAGTCTGTCTGTATGGATGTTTAATGTGTGTGTGTCAATGGCAGTCTGTCTGTATGGATGTTTAATGTGTGTCTGTCAATGTCAGTCTGTCTGTATGGATGTTTAATGTGTGTGTCAATGGCAGTCTGTTTGTATGGATGTTTAATGTGTGTGTCAATGGCAGTCTGTCTGTATGGATGTTTAATGTGTGTGTCAATGGCAGTCTGTCTGTATGGATGTTTAATGTGTGTGTCAATGGTAGTCTGTTTGTATGGATGTTTAAGTCTGGCAGTCTGTTTGTATGGATGTTTAATGTGTGTGTCAATGTGTCATGTGTGTCAATCTAGTCTGTCTGTATGGATGTTTAATGTGTGTGTCAATGGTAGTCTGTCTGTATGGATGTTTAATGTGTGTGTGTCAATGGCAGTCTGTCTGTATGGATGTTTAATGTGTGTGTGTCAATGGCAGTCTGTTTGTATTAATGTTTAATGTGTGGTGTTCAATGATGTCAATGGCAGTCTGTTTGTATGGATGTTTAATGTGTGTGTCAATGGTAGTCTGTCTGTATGGATGTTTAATGTGTGTGTCAATGTCAGTCTGTCTGTATGGATGTTTAATGTGTGTCAATGTCAGTCTGTATGTATGGATGTTTAATGTGTGTGTCAATGGTAGTCTGTCTGTATGGATGTTTAATGTGTGTGTCAATGTTGGTCTGTCTGGATGGATGTTTAATGTGTGTGTCAATGGTAGTCTGTCTGTATGGATGTCTCAATTTAATGATGTTTGTGTGTGTCAATGGCAGTCTGTTTGTATGGATGTTTAATGTGTGTGTCAATGGTAGTCTGTTTGTATGGATGTTTAATGTGTGTGTGTCAATGGCAGTCTGTCTGTATGGATGTTTAATGTGTGTGTCAATGGTAGTCTGTTTGTATGGATGTTTAATGTGTGTGTCAATGGCAGTCTGTCTGTATGGATGTTTAATGTGTGTCAATGGTAGTCTGTCTGTATGGATGTTTAATGTGTGTGTCAATGGCAGTCTGTTTGTATGGATGTTTTTAATGTGTGTGTCAATGGTAGTCTGTTTGTATGGATGTTTAATGTGTGTGTCAATGTCAGTCTGTCTGTATGGATGTTTAATGTGTGTGTGTCAATGGCAGTCTGTTTGTATGGATGTTTAATGTGTGTGTCAATGGTAGTCTGTCTGTGTATGGATGTTTAATGTGTGTGTGTCAATAGTCTGTTTGTATGGATGTTTCAATGTGTTTGTGTCAATGGCAGTCTGTTTGTATGGATGTTTAATGTGTGTGTCAATGGCAGTCTGTCTGTCTGTATGGATGTTTAATGTGTGTGTCAATGTCAGTCTGTCTGTATGGATGTTTTAATGTGTGTGTCAATGGTAGTCTGTCTGTATGGATGTTTAATGTGTGTGTCAATGGCAGTCTGTCTGTATGGATGTTTAATGTGTGTGTCAATGTCAGTCTGTCTGTATGGATGTTTAATGTGTGTGTCAATGGCAGTCTGTCTGTATGGATGTTTAATGTGTGTGTCAATAGTCTGTCTGTATGGATGTTTAATGTGTGTGTGGCAGTCTGTCTGTATGGATGTTTAATGTGTGTGTCAATGGCAGTCTGTCTGTATGGATGTTTAATGTGTGTGTCAATGTCAGTCTGTATGGATGTTTAATGTGTGTCTCAATGTCAGTCTGTATGGATGTTTAATGTGTGTGTCAATGGCAGTCTGTTTGTATGGATGTTTAATGTGTGTGTCAATTGTAGTCTGTCTGTATGGATGTTTAATGTGTGTGTCAATGGCAGTCTGTCTGTATGGATGTTTAATGTGTGTGTGTGTCAATGTCAGTCTGTTTGTTTATGGATGTTTAATGTGTGTGTGAATGGTAGTCTGTTTGTATGGATGTTTAATGTGTGTGTCAATGGCAGTCTGTTTGTATGGATGTTTAATGTGTGTGTCAATGTCAATGGTCAATGGCAGTCTGTTTGTATGGATGTTTAATGTGTGTGTCAATGTCAGTCTGTTTGTATGGATGTTTAATGTGTGTGTGTCAATGGTAGTCTGTTTGTATGGATGTTTAATGTGTGTGTCAATGTCAGATGTTTCTGTTTGTATGGATGTTTAATGTGTGTGTGTCAATGGCAGTCTGTTTGTATGGATGTTTAATGTGTGTGTCAATGGCAGTCTGTCTGTATGGATGTTTAATGTGTGTGTCAATGGCAGTCTGTTTGTATGGATGTTTAATGTGTGTGTCAATGGCAGTCTGTTTGTATGGATGTTTAATGTGTGTGTCAATGGCAGTCTGTTTTTGTATGGATGTTTAATGTGTGTGTCAATGGCAGTCTGTCTGTATGGATGTTTAATGTGTGTGTCAATGGCAGTCTGTCTGTATGGATGTTTAATGTGTGTCAGTCTGTTTGTATGGAAAGTTTAATGTGATGTGTCAATGGCAGTCTGTCTGTATGGATGTTTAATGCTTTGTGTCAGTCTGTCTGTATGGATGTTTAATTGTGTGTCAATTGCAGTCTGTCTGTATGGATGTTTAATGTGTGTGTCAATTGTAGTCTGTCTGTATGGATGTTTAATGTGTGTGTCAATTGAGTCTGTCTGTATAGATGTTTAATGTGTGTTCAATGTGTGTTGTACAAAAGTTTCATGCATGTGTCAGTCTGTCTGTACAAGTTTTCATGCATGTGTCAGTCTGTCTGTATGGAAGTTTAATGCTTGTGTCAAGTCTGTCTGTACAGAAGTTTCATGCATGTGTCAGTCTGTCTGTATGGAAGTTTCATGTGTGTGTCAGTCTGTCTGTATATGATGTTTCATGCATGTGTCAGTCAGTCTGTCTGTATGGAAGTTTCATGCATGTGTCAATGGTCAGTCTGTCTGTTTCATGTTTGTGTCAGTCTGTCTGTACAGAAGTCTGTCTGCATGTGTCATGTTTAAAAAGTTGTGTCAATGGTCAGTCTGTTTGTATGGATGTTTAATGCATGTGTCAGTCTGTCTGTATGGATGTTTAATGCATGTGTCAGTGGTCAGTCTGTCTGTATGGATGTTTAATGCATGTCAATGTCAGTCTGTTTGTATGGATGTTTAATGTGTGTGTCAGCAGTCTGTCTGTATGGATGTTTAATGTGTGTGTCAATGGCAGTCTGTCTGTATGGAAGTTTCATGTGTGTGTGTCAGTGGTGTCTGTATCGATGTTGTTATCATGGCATGTTTAATGTGTCTGTCAAAAGTTTCTGTCATGTATGGATGTTTAATCTGTGTGTCAATGTGTCAGTCTGTCTGTATGGATGTTTTAATGCTTTGTGTCAATGGCAGTCTGTTTGTATGGAAGTTTAATGTGTGTGTGTCAGTCTGTCTGTATGGATGTTTAATGTGTGTGTCAATGGCAGTCTGTTTATGGATGTTTAATGTGTGTGTCAATGGCAGTCTGTCTGTATGGATGTTTAATGTGTGTCAATGTAGCAGTCTGTTTGTATGGATGTTTAATGTGTGTGTCAATGGCAGTCTGTTTGTATGGATGTTTTAATGTGTCAGTCTGTCAATGGCAGTCTGTTTGTATGGATGTTTAATGTGTCTGTCAGAAGTTTCAGTCTGTGTCAGTATGGATGTTTAATGTGTGTGTCAATGTCAGTCTGTCTGTATGGATGTTTAATGTCAATGGTAGTCTGTCTGTATGGATGTTTAATGTGTGTGTCAATGGTAGTCTGTCTGTATGGATGTTTAATGTGTGTGTCAGGTCTGTCTGTATGGATGTTTCATGCATGTGTCAGTCTGTCTGTGTACAGAAGTTTCATGCATGTGTCAACCTGGCTGTTCAAAGTTTCATGCATGTGTCAGTCTGTCTGTACAGAAGTTTCATGCATGTGTCAGTCTGTCTGTACAGAAGTTTCATGCATGTGTCAGTCTGTCTGTACAGAAGTTTCATGCATGTGTCAGTCTGTCTGTACAGAAGTTTCATGCATGTGTCAGTGTCTGTCTGTACAGAAGTTTCATGCATGTGTCAGTCTGTCTGTACAAAAGTTTTATGCATGTGTCAGTCTGTCTGTACAGAAGTTTAAGCATGTGTCAGTCTGTCTGTACAGAAGTTTCATGCATGTGTCAGTCTGTCTGTACAGAAGTTATATGCATGTCAGTCTGTCTGTACAGAAGTTTATGCATGTGTCAGTCTGTCTAAACATTGTTTCATTATTGTTATTTAATTGTTGATCCAGGCATGTGTCAGTCTGTCTGTACCCAACCATGTGTCAGTCTGTCTGTACAGAAGTGTTAGGCATGTCCCAGTCTGTCTGTACAGAAGTTTCTCAGTGGGAATGTGTCAGTTGTCTGTACCAGTTTATGCATGTGTCAGTCTGTCTGTACAGAAGTTATAGGCATGTGTCAGTCTGTCTGTACAGAAGTTATAGTCTGTTCATGTGTCAGTTCGTCTGTACATAAGTTCATGCATGTGTCACTCTGTTTCTGTACAGAAGTTATTGAAGCATGTGTCATTTCTGTCTGTACACTCAGTTGAATGCATGTGTCACCTGTCTGTACAGAAGTTTCATGCATGTGTCAGTCTGTCATAAATTAGACTGACTCTGTTTTGTGACGCCGTTAGATAAGTTTCATGCATGTGTCAGTCTGTCTGTACATAAGTTTCATGCATGTTCCAGTCTGTCTGTACATAGAGTTTCATGCATGTGTCACTCTGTCTGTACATAAATTTCAGACTTTCATGTGTCAGTCCCTGTGTACATAAGTTTCATGCATGTGTCAGTCTGTCTAGACTAGTTTTTGTTGTGTGACAGATTGTCTGTTCAGAAGTTTTCATGCATGTGTCAGTCTGTCTGTACATAAGTTTCATGCATGTGTCAGTCTGTCTGTATTGTTGAGTTTCATACATGTGTCAGGTCTGTCTGTACAGAAGTTTCATGCATGTGTCACTCTGTCTGTACAGGTGTTTCATGCATGTGTCAGGTCTGTCTGTACATAGTAAGTTTCAGATGTGTGGGTCTGTCTGAGCAGAAGTTTCATGCATTTTTCAGTCTGTCTGTACAGAAAAACGCCATGTCCTCTGTCTGTCAGAAGTTTCATATGTGTCAGTCATAAAGGTTTGGCATGTTCAGTTTTAGTCTGTACAGTTTTGACGTTTTGTCTGTACAGAAGTTTCATGCATGTGTCAGTCTGTTTGTACAGAAGTTTCATTGCATTGTCATTTCTGTGACGAAGTTTCACACTCATGTGTCAGTCTGTCTGTCACAAGTTTCATGCTAATGTGTCAGTCTGTCTGTCTGAAGTTTCATGCATGGGATTTTGTCTGTGACAAAATTAGACTAATGTGTCAGTCTGTTTGTGACATAGATTAGACTAATTGGGATTTTGTTCTGTGTGACAGAAGTTTCAGACATTGGGATTTTGTCTGTACATAAATTTCATGGATGTTTTTGACATAGATTAGACTGCATTGGGTCACTATAGGACATAAATTAGATATTCAGTTTCTGTTTTGTGACATAGATTAGACTAATTGGGACATTTTGTTTTTGACATTTAAAAGATTAATTGGGATTTTGTTATCTGGAAGGTAAATTAGACTAATTGTTGATAGGGTTCCATCTGTTAGATTCCAGATATTTGTTTCTGTGGACATAGATTTTGACTAATTGGGATTTTGTTTTGAGACATTCAATTAGACTAATTGGGATTTTGTTCTCTAGGACATAGATTAGACTCATTGGGATTTTTTGTTTTGGTCATAGATTAGACTGTGGGATTTTGTTTTGTGACATAGATTAGACTAATTGGGATTTTGTTCTGTGACATAGATTGACTAATTGGGATTTTGTTTTGTGACATAGATTAGACTAATTGGATTTTGTTGTGTGACATAGATTAGACTCATTGGGATTTTGTTTTGTGACATAGATTAGATTATCTATTAGACTCTGTTACTTATCTTTAGATTCTCCTAGAATCTTTTCTGTGACATTAATTTAAGTTAATTTTGTTTTTGTTTTGTGACATAGATTAGACTAATTGGGATTTATATTTTGTGACATAGATTAGACTAATTGGGATTTTGTTCTGTGACATAAAGATTGTTGAATTGAATTTGTTTTGTGACAAAGATAACTAAGATTTGAGATTTTTTTTCATGACATAGATTAGACTAATTGGGATTTTTTGTTTAGTGACATAGATTAGACTGAATTGTTTGGGATTTTTTGTTTAGTGACATAGATTAGACTATTTGTTTGGGATTTTTTGTTTAGTGACATAAATTAGACTAATTGGGACAAAGTTACACTGATTATGACTTTGATTAGACTAATTGGGATTTGTTTTGTGATTAGATTATTAGACTAATTGGGGATTTTGTTTTGTGAATAGATTAGATAATTGGGATTTTGTTCTGTGACATAGATTGTTTAGCTAATTGGGTTTGTTTTGTGACATAGATTAGACTAATTGGGATTTTGTTTTGTGACATAAGATTAGACTAATTGGGATTTTGTTTATTGACATAGATTAGATTATCTGTTAACTCCTTACTTATCTTTATACTCTCCTAGGACTTTAAATGATTAATTTAAGTTAAATTTGTTTTGAATTTTAAATATATTGTTTAGTGACTTATATTTCAATGGAAAATGTTTAATAACATAGATATAATTTCCTTTAGTCCTATAGTGTTAACTAATTTGTTTTAGCGACAAGATTACACTGATTTGTTTAGTGACCAAATTACTTACTCATTAGGACTTTTTTTCATGACTTTGTTTGTTTAGTAATAGGATTACACTGATTTGTTTAGTGACAAAGTTGTTTAGTGACATCATTACTGACTTTGTTTAGTGACATAGATTACACTAATTTGTTTAGCGACAAAGATTACACTGATTTGTTTAGTGACATAAATTACACTGATTTGTTTAGTGAGCATAGATTACACTCATTATGACTTTGTTTAGTGACATAAATTACACTCATTTGTTTAGCGACTTTTTGTTTCGTGACATAGATTACACTTTGTTTAGTGACATACATTTACACTGATTTGTTTAGCGACAAAGATTACACTGATTATGACTTTGTTTAGTGACATAGATTACACCTGATTTGTTTGCGACAAAATTTACACTCATTATGACTTTGTTTAGTTGACATAGATTACACTGATTTGTTTAAGTTATACAATTTGTTTAGGGACAAAATTACACTCATTATGACTGTTTAGTGACGAATTACACTGATTTGTTTAGCGACAAGATTACACTCATTATGACTTTGTTTAGTGACAAAGATTACTGACTACTTTGTTTAGCGACAAAGATTGCACTCATTATGACTTTGTTTATTGACAGATTACACTGGTTGTTTAGATAAAGATTACACTGATTTGTTTAGTGACATAGATTACACTGATTTGTTTAGGGACAAAGATTACACTGATTTGCTTTGTTTGTAACATAGATTACACTGATTTGTTTAGTGACAAAGATTACACTCATTATGATTTGTTTAGGGACATAAATTACACTGATTTGTTTAGTGACATAGATTACACTGATTTGTTTAGTGACATATAGATTACACTGATTTGTTTAGTGACAAAGATTACACTGATTTGTTTAGTGACATAAATTACACTGATTTGTTTAGTGACATAGATTACACTGATTTGTTTAGTGACAAAGATTACACTGATTTGTTTAGCGACAAAGATTACACTGATTTTGACAAAAATTACACTCGGTTGTTTGTTTAGTGACATAGATTACACTGATTTGTTTAGTGACAAAGATTACACATTATGACTTTTGTTTAGTGACATAGATTACACTGATTTGTTTTAGAGCAAAGATTACACTGATTATGACTTTGTTTAGTGACATAGATTACACTGATTTGTTTATGACAAAGATTACCTCATTATGACTTTGTTTAGTGACATAGATTACACTGATTTGTTTAGTGACATAGATTACACTGAGTTGTTTATTGACTTTGTTTAGGGACATAAATTACACTGATTTGTTTAGCGACATAGATTACACTGAGATTTGTTTAGTGTCATAGATTAATTGATTTGTTTAGTGACAAAGATTACACTGATTTGTTTAGTGATATAAATTACACTGATTTGTTTAGTCACAAAGATTACACTGATTTGTTTAGTGACAAAGATTACACTCATTTGTTTTAGTGACATAAATTACACTGATTGTTTAGTGTCAAAGTATCAAAGATCCACAGTGCACTGATTTGTTTGGATATAGATTACACTGTTGTTTAGTGTTGTTTACTGATTTGTTTATGACAAAATTACACTGATTTGTTTTAGCGACAAAGATTACACTCATTATGACTTTGTTTATCAGATCCACTGTTTGTTTGGACGATACATTTGCAGGGTCCAAATTTGTGAGGAGGGAGGACATACATTTGCACTGATTTGTTTAGGACAAATGTTATGTCTTAGTCTGTGGTCAATCTGGTCCAATCAAAGGGATGTCATTATGACTTTGGCGTGACATAGATTACACTGATTTGTTTAGTGACACATAGATTACACCCGCGATTTGTTTCAGTCACAAAGAAGCTGATTTGTTTAGTGACTCGATTACACTGATTTGAGGGCTGGATAAATTACACTGATTTGTTGGAGTGCGTAGATTCTGTGTTTAGGAAGTCAAAGATTATTAGACACTGATTTGTTTAGTGACATAAGGGGGGGGCTGATTTGTTTAGTGATATCTTACGATGATTTGTTTAGTGTCCAAATATTGCACTGATTTGTTTCTCAAAGATTACACTCTTTGTTTAGTCTCAAAGATTACACTCATTATGACTTTCTCTTTCTATCAGATCCACTCTCTGTCTCTCTCAGTTTCCGACGAAAGACGAGTCTGAGGAGGAGGAGGATCTCTCTCTCGGAGTCTCTCTGTTACGCCATCTCCAGGTCCAGATTGGTCTCTGGTCCTCTGTCTCTCTCAAGGCTGCATCTCCCTCCGAGGATCAGGTCCCTCCTCTGATTCAGTCTCTCCCATCTCGGCAACTCGATGGACAGCGAGGAGCTGGACAACTGCTCTGTCGTATGACGGGGATGTTTGGGGAAGTCTGTTTGGTGGGGGTGAAGATGGATCCAGGGAGAGGAAGGGTGTTGGGGGGGGGGGGGGGCTGAGCGAAGGAAACCCCACATGTCGATGGGTTCTCTCTGTTTCTGGAGTCTTTCTAGTCTCTTCATCTCTCTCTTCATCTCTCTCTGGAGTCTCTCTCTCTCTCTCTCTCTCTCTCTCTCTCTCTCTCTCCCTCTCTCTCTCCCTCCCTCCCTCTCCTCCCTCTCTCTGTCCTCTCTCCCCTCCTTTCTCTCTCTCTCTCTCTCTCTCTCTCTCTCTCTCTCTCTGTCTCTCTCTCTCTCTCTCTCTCTCTCTCTCTCTCTCTGAGTCTCTCTCTCTCTCTCTCTCTCTCTCTCTCTCTCTCTCTCTCTCTCTCTCTCTCTCTCTCTCTCTCTCTCTCTCCTCCCTCTCTCTCTCCCTCTCCCTCCCTCTCTCTCTCTCTCTCTCTCTCTCTCTCTCTCTCTCTCTCTCTCTCTCTCTCTCTCCTCTCTCTCTCTCTCTCTCTCTCTCTCTCTCTCTCTCTCTCTCTCTCTCTCTCTCTCTCTCTCTGAGTCTCTCTCTCTCTCTCTCTCTCTCTCTCCTCTCCCTCTCCCTCTCTCTCTCTCTCTCTCTCTCTCTCTTTCTCTCTCTCTCTCTCTCTCTCTCTCTCTCTCTCTCTCTCTCTCTCTCTCTCTCTCTCTCTCTCTCTCTCTCTCTCTCTCTCTCTCTCTCTCTCTCTCTCTCTCTCTCTCTCTCTCTCTCTCTCTCTCTTTCTCTCTGAGTCTCTCTCTGAGTTTCTGCCTCTTTCTTTTTTCTGTCTACCTGTCCCTTTGTCATTGCATATCTTTGTCTCCTCATTTTCTCTGTCTGTCTACCATCCATCTATTTATCTATCTGTCTGTCTATTTGTCTCTTAATCCCACACGTGGAAACAGATCATGGGCGATGAGAGCATGAATTACCTTGTAAGTGGTAAGCTGTTGACGGGCACTGCTGATAGATCCTACTTCTTAACTTCTTTCCTTTCATTCTTTTCACTTATTTTTCATCCTTGCCTTTTCCTGTTCATTCACCGTGAGATTACCAACAATGGTGGACAGGGTAAATTTCAGTGAGACAAAATAAACAAAACCTGTAAATGTGTTATAAAGGTGAAATAATCTAGCCAGTACAATGGGAAACAAAATCTGCTTTTTGTCCAAGTTGATTTTCCATTTTCTTTCTTGTACTTTTGTCTTTTCAGGAAGAAAGAAGGGGCCCTGCATCTCCTGTGCGTGGCAACGTGGCCCAACTGAAGGGATCCATACAGAGTCAGCTAGGGGTAAGTCGGTTGGCTGGTCGGTTATTATAACATCATTTACTTGTGTAGTCTTCTTCTTCTTCTTCTTCTTCTTCTTCTTCTTCTTCTTCTTCTTCTTCTTCTTCTTCTTCTTTTCTTTTTCTTTTTTTCTTCTTCTTCTTTCTTCTTCTTTTTCCTCTTCCTCCTCCTCCTCCTCCTCCTCCTTCTTCTTCTTCTTTTTCTCCTCCTCCTCCTCCTTCCTCCTCTCTCCTCCTCCTCCTCCTCCTCCTTGTGACAGCCTTACCACTTGGCCACTGATGCCATGTTTTGAAATAATCCACAGAAAAATTAAGAAATTCTTATGAACTTTAACAGCTACTTTTCTGTGGCATGAACTTTAACGATTTTTTTGTTTTTTTCTCTCATCTAACTTTCAACCTCCCACTCGGCTGTGTGATGTAGAGTCGAAACAACAAACCATTTGGCGGTGTGGACATCAGTGGGGGGATGAATGGTGGCAGTCACGGGAGGCAAGGGCAAAACAACGTGGTGAGTAGCACAGATTGGTACACAGGAAAGGGAAGAAGTAGAGGAGGGGGGAAAAGGAGAAGAAGAGGATAAAGATAAAAAAAAAAAAATAAGGAGGACGAGTAGGAGAAGAGGATGAGGAAGAAGAAGAAGAAGTAAAAGCAGAATGCGCCATTTTCACATATTGTGAGTTGTTTCACCATCTCAGACTTTGAATGAAGACTCTTCTGATGATGAAATCATTTTTGTTCAAAACAATATATCCTATTATAATTCGGTTCTAAACATGAAATTGATCGGGCTCCATTTAGAACTAAAGGAAGAAAAGCGTGATTTTTTTCAAGTTGTCTTTTTTAATATAGCGGTGTTTGCATCTCACATCCTCGTATGTACATATATATACGGGTATTGAAGCTTTGTATTGCCTTACAACTGAATGAAGATACTTTGGAAAGAATGAACACAATAAAGTAAAAGTAGAAAAAGACATTTTTTTAGATTTGTGGGATTGAGAGAATGTGTGTGTGTGTATTTTTTAAGGGGCAGTGAGGGGACAGTGAACCGTTATTTAAGATGTAATAAACACAGGACGTCATTTCTACTTTCAGGGCAGTCTTGACGATGCCAGTGATTGGGACGACACCACGGCTCAGGATGACGTGCCTGCCGTAGTGCTGAGGTAGGTCTCTCGCCGTGTTACCACATTCTTCTTCCTACCACATGCCCAAGTGTGTACGTGTGTGTTTGTGGGGGGGGGTGTGTGTGTATATATTAAGGATAGAAAGAAAAAAATCAGACATCCATCAAAGCCAAACCATGACATTTTGCCTACAACTACAACACTCCGCCTCGTTCCATGATTTTAATTGGCTTAGACCTTTAGCGCTTAATCCGACAAAAACATGACACACGCAAAACCTCTGCTGAAAATTGAAAGCGACAGAAACTGACACCTGCCAATACAGGCCCACATTGTTCAAGCCGACAGAAACTGACACCTGCCAATATAGGCCCACATTGTTCAAGCCGACAGAAACCGACACCTGCCAATACAGGCCCACATTGTTCAAGCCGACAGAAACTGACACCTGCCAATACAGGCTCACATTGTTCACAGAAACTGACACCTGCCAATACAGACCTACATTGTTCAAGCCGACAGAAACTGACACCTGCCAATACAGACCCACATTGTTCAAGCCGACAGAAACTGACACCTGCCAATACAGACCCACATTGTTCAAGCCGACAGAAACTGACAATTGACACACCTCAGCTCTTTGTTGTTAGCTCTAATTGGTCTCATAAATGATGCTATTGTTCTAAATTTAGAATAGAATACAAGATTAAAGTCAGGGCAACTTCACTGACAACTGAAGGTACAGACCCGCATTCTTTTGTGAAGATCAATGGCAGGAAGTCAGAAAAATGTAAACATGGCACAGTGGAGAGGACGTTGAACATGTAAAGCAAGATGGCCGCCGCTCAATGTAAACATGAAAAAAGGTTATCCTCACGCCCACCATTTTTTCCAAAGCTTTGCATATCACATGTCAGACTCAACGCGATGCAATGTTATGACAACTGGCTGTCACTACTACTATCAAGGCATGGGCGTTTATTAGGGAAGAATACAGTGTTTACCATCTCAAAACCTTGCCGAGAACAGGCTCATAGCTTTCTAGAAACACCCGCGTAGACTAGTGACATGAAACAACATTGAAGCCCCAATGGAACAAGGAGAATACAAATATAAAGGAGTAGACTGAAAAAAATCTGTGGGCACCGATGGAATGAAACAGGGGACCTCCTGCTGAAGTGGTAGAACCAGACGAGGTAGAGGCTCCTGCTAGAGTGGTAGAACCAGGCGGGGATCTACACGAGATCCAACCAGGCTTATGGATCTACACGTAGTCTAGATCTACACCATGGCTTGATGTTGATGCCTCTTGCTAGAGTGGTAGAACCAGACGGGGTAGAAGGGGCTTATGGATCTACAGCGTAGATCTAGATCTACCATGGCTTGATGTTGATGCCTCTTGCTAGAGTGGTAGAACCAGACGGGGTAGAGGGGCTTATGGATCTACATGGATCTAGATCTAGATCTACACCATGGCTTGATGTTGATGCCTCTTGCTAGAGTGGTAGAACCAGACGGGGTAGAGGGGCTTATGGATCTACACGTAGATCTAGATCTACACCATGGCTTGATGTTGATGCCTCTTGCTAGAGTGGTAGAACCAGACGGGGTAGAGGGGCTTATGGATCTACACCATGGCTTGATGTTGATGCCTCTTGCTAGAGTGGTAGAACCAGACGGGGTAGAGGGGCTTATGGATCTACACCATGGCTTGATGTTGATGCCTCTTGCTAGAGTGGTAGAACCAGACGAGGTAGAGGGGACTTATGGATCTACACGTAGATCTAGATCTACACCATGGCTCGATGTTGATGCCTCCTGCTAGATCGGTGGTTTCATCACTATTTGTTGACTTATTGAATTCTATTCAATTCCATTCAAACAGCTTTATTAATCCTTTAAAAAAAAGGGAATTATAGTTCTGTTATCACAATTTCCGTTTGAAAAACGAAAGAATACATCAATGTATGCAAATCAAAACCAAATTTAACTTAAGTCAATCATCAGATGTATAGACCCTGGGAGAAATATATCTAAAGATGCAAAGGTGAGTAAATAGGTAGTGGAGTGAAACAATACACATAAAAAATAATTAAAGACCAATCAGCTTAGCTTCATACACATTCAATAACTTATCATAAATCATTCATTCACCATCCATCAATTTCCATTTCTTAACCATTGTAAGTAAGAGGCCATTAGCACTTCTCTTGACAGAAGTCGCTGACATCACTGTCAACCTCACTGACATGTGTTATTTCATCCATAAGGGCACTAGCCTGTGTTACATCGAGCAGATGAGGTCGCCTCGGCTATCTCTCAGCCACCTCTCTCTCCTTGAATTTTAGTGAAATTCCATTGTTGACAGTGGTAACGCCATGGTGAAGTAAAAACAAAAGTAGACTGGAACAGGACACTCTAAAAAGTAGCACAAAGCTATCTAGTAACGAAATGAGGCCCTCGGTATCTATGACCAGTTCTTAAAATAAGCGTGGAGGTAGGAAAATGAATAGACAACTGGCTCGCACTTTCCGCAGAATTGGAAGATCGCATTGACGACTGAATCATCGCTTTGGGCGGAGAGGCTAAAAGGGTAGACTGGGCAAAACCCTACCAAAACCCCTGAGATCACCTTAGTTGTGGACGTGGGTAAAAGTCGAATAGATTTAGCCATTGGCACCGATGTGGTGCTTGACAAAATCCTGACTGTCACGGTGATGCTATGAGAGTCAGGGGCACATGATGCTGCTTTGTGGAGAGCAGAGAAATGGGTGGTGCACGTCGCAAAAAGAGGCAAACAGCAAAAGGCCACACTTTGCACTGTGAGGTGAGGCATCTTATAGGGGTTCATGAAGACCAGCACAATTTTGCACAGACTTTGTCTTTGAAGTGCTTCCAATGTGCTTGATAGTTTCTTTGTTTCTTTGAGTACACGCGTCTTGTCCTTTTGCTGAGCGACTTATGCGACTTATGGTTTTACTTGATCTTGCGTCTTAAGTGGATTATGGCGAAATAAGGTGACACTAATCACTGGTCAGGACGCTAGTCTGACACAGGTTTTTACTCCCAAGTTAGGGCGTGTACCCATTTGCACCTGGGTAGAGTGGGAAAAATATGTGTGACGTGTCCGTCCCAGAGAACACAACGTCGGACCTAACTTTGATAGGATTCGAACTCGGCACGTCATGATCTCCAGTCCGGCAGCCTAAACGCTCGGCCACCAACACCACCTGTAGTTGTGTATTTACACATAAAGCTCACCAAACACAGGTCCTTTTGCCCGATTTTCGACGCCAGCACACAAAGACAGCAAAGCTGCCCACTCATTGTAGCTTCTTACACCTGAGCTGATTAAGGAAAGCGGAGAGCACAACGTTGCGAGAGTCGTAAACACTGAGCCAGCAACGGCTTTGAACCAGCATTGTGATGATCACAAACTCACAACACTACCGATCGTTGTACTATTCCCACAACAATAACCATGGTTACAGTTACAGCAAAACAGCTGTGACAGAAAGAGTGTGACAGAAAGACTGTGACAGAAAGACTGTGACAGAAAGAGTACAAATTTTGGAATTGAAGTTCACGAAATAGAAGTAATGTCACGTGACAGTGCCTTGGTAAATAAGTAGCCTTCAACTTCAATACAATTTTATCTGTCTTTTTCCCGCATGCTAATAATAAATTTCTTTTTTTTCTTTCTCTATCCCATTGACCACTAAAATATCATATTTTCTTCTTCTTTCTATCCCATTGACCACTATAATATCATATTTTCTTCTTCTCTCTATCCCATTGACCATTATAATATCACATTTTTTTCTTCTTTCTAACCCATTGACCACTATAATATCATTTTTTTCTTCTCTCTAACCCATTGACCACTATAATATCATATTTTTTTCTTCTCTCTATCCCATTGACCACTATAATATCACATTTTTTTCTTCTCTCTATCCCATTGACCACTATAATATCATATTTTTGTCTTCTCTCTATCCCATTGACCACTATAATATCACATTTTTTTCTTCTCTCTACCTCATTGACCACTATAAATATCATATATTTTTTCTTCTTTCTATCCCATTGACCACTATAATATCATATTTTCTTCTTCTCTCTATCCCATTGACCATTATAATATCACATTGTTTTCTTCTCTCTATCCCATTGACCACTATACATATTTTTTTTCTTTTCTCTATCCCATTGACCACTATAAATATCATATTTTTTCTTTTCTCTATCCCATAGACCACTTTAAATATCACATTTTTTCTTCTTTCTATCCCATTGACCACTATAATATCACATTTTTGTCTTCTCTCTATCCCATTGACCACTATAAATATCACATTTTTGTCTTTTCTCTCTATCCCATAGACCACTATAAATATCATATTTTTGTCTTCTCTCTATCCCATTGACCACTATAAATATCACATTTTTGTCTTCTCTCTATCCCATTGACCACTATAAATATCACATTTTTGTCTTCTCTCTATCCCATTGACCACTATAAATATCATATTTTTGTCTTCTCTCTATCCCATTGGTGGTTTGACAGAAGGCCAGCATTATTGGACTAGTGCGGATGCCATGTCTACCAACACCTATGGTACCAGTGCCTGGGGAGGGTCTTCCTCTAAAGGTCAGTGTGGGGCCACCTGGGAGATGGGCTAAGGAGATGGGGGGACATTTTTTTCTTTAAAATCACACAGACGTGCACAAACACACAACACATACACACACAAACTCACAACACACATACACACACAAACTCACAACATACATACACACACAAACTCAAAACATACATACATACACAAACTCACAACACACACACACACACACACACAAAACTGCATCTGGTTTTATTCTCTTAACACGTCTATTAGGTTTTCATGGGTTTTTATATATTTTATTTGATATGATTTGATCTTACCCACACACACAACTAAGGCGATCTTGCAGTTTTTTGGAAGGATTATAAATAGATATGGGAGGAATGGCTTTGACATGGAAAGAGAGAGAGTGGGGGAATGGCTTTGGCATGGAAGAGGGAGAGAGTGGGGGAATGGCTTTGACATGGAAGAGGGGAGAGAGTGGGGGAATGGCTTTGACATGGAAGAGGAGAGTGGGGAGACATGGGAAGGAATGGCTTTGACATGGAAGAGAGAGAGAGTGGGGGAATGGCTTTGACATGGAAGAGAGAGAGAGTGGGGGAATGGCTTTGACATGGACAGAGAAGTGGAGGAATGGCTTTGACATGGAAGAAGAGAGAGAGGGGGAATGGCTTTGACATGGAAGAGAGAGAGAGTGGAGGAATAGCTTTGACATGGAAGAGGAGAGTGGGGGAATGGCTTTGACATGGAAGAGAGAGAGAGTGGGGGAATGGCTTTGACATGGAAGAGGAGAGTGGGGGAATGGCTTTGACATGGAAAGAGGAGAGAGTGGAGGAATGGCTTTGACATGGAAGAGAGTGGAGGAATGGCTTTGACATGGAAGAGAGAGAGAGTGGGGGAATGGCTTTGACATGGAATGGTTTGATGGAAGAGGGAGAGAGAGAGAGGGGAATGGCTTTGACATGGAAGAGAGAGAGAGAGGGGGAATGGCTTTGACATGGAAGAGAGAGAAGGGGAATGGCTTTGACATGGAAGAGAGAGAGTGGGGGAATGGCTTTGACATGGAAGAGAGAGAGTGGGGGAATGGCTTTGACATGGAAGAGAGAGAGAGAGTGGGGGAATGGCTTTGACATGGAAGAAGAGAGAGTGGGGGAATGGCTTTGACATGGAGAGAGATGAGGAATAGCTTTGACATGGAAAGAGAGAGAGTGGGGGAATGGCTTTGACATGGAAGAGAGAGAGAGTGGGGGGAATGGCTTTGACATGGAAAGAGAGAGAGAGTGGGGGAATGGCTTTGACATGGAAGAGAGAGAGAGTGGGGGAATGGCTTTGACATGGAAGAGAGAGAGTGGGGGAATGGCTTTGACATGGAAGAGAGAGAGAGTGGGGGAATGGCTTTGACATGGAAGAGAGAGAGAAGAGTGGGGGAATGGCTTTGACATGGAGAGAGAGAGAGTGGGGGAATGGCTTTGACATGGAAGAGAGAGAGTGGGGGAATGGCTTGGAAGAGAGGAGAGAAGAGAGGGGGGAATGGCTTTGACATGGAAGAGAGAGAGTGGGGAATGGCTTTGACATGAAGAGAGAGAGAGTGGGGGAATGGCTTTGACATGGAAGAGAGAGAGAGTGGGGGAATGGCTTTGACATGGAAGAGAGAGAGAGGGGGAATGGCTTTGACATGAAGAAGAGAGATGGAAGAGAGTGGGGGAATGGCTTTGACATGGAAGAGAGAGAGTGGGGAATGGCTTTGACATGGAAGAGAGAGAGATGGGGGAATGGCTTTGGCATGGAAGAGAGAGAGAGTGGGGGAATGGCTTTGACATGACAAGAGAGATGGCTTTGACATGAGTGGGGGAATGGCTTTGACATGGAAGAGAGAGAGAGTGGGGAATGGCTTTGACATGGAAGAGAGAGAGAGAGAGTGGGGGAATGGCTTTGACATGTTTTTTTTTCTGTTCATTTATTGTGTTTGTCCCCTCTTTGTTCCTATGGGGCTTTATTATTATTATTCAATATCATTTCTTTCACTTTCGACATGCTCCTTGCCTCATTGTAGCCTTTGTCTTCTCTCTTTTCAAAAGAGCGTAGTTCGTGCCCAAGATTGTTTTTTATGTCAATTCCTTTGTATTTGTCTTTGTTCTATGGGACTTTAATATTATTTCATGCCATTCTTCATCATATTGACATGTCCCCTGCCTCGCTGTTTGTCCTGACTTTAATTTCAATAAGTTGAATAAGGGCAATGGCTTGATTTATGTTTCACCCCAAAAGTAAATTCGTCTTTTAGCAGGTTTTCGGTCTAAATTTGAATAGAGAAGAATTTTGTATATTTTGAAATCAAAGCCTACCAAAATGTCATTTACTTTAAACCGATTTGTTATGAAATTATTGTGCTGGAAAAGATGAGATTAAGATAGCAGATTGATACATTTGGTTTTGATTTGTTGTTCTTTTTTGTTTGTTTTAGCTGCCAGTACTGTGAAAGACAAAGATCGCAGGTCGACATCAAGAAGCTCGTTTGTCAGTGTGACTGACGTCAGCTCCGACGACGACATGAATGTGGACAATATATGATTGTAGACACGAATTTTCCCTGTGATAAGCACGGCCCCTTCATTAAAAACAAGGGCTTTGCGCCGGAAAAGCATAATCAAATTAGACTTTTTTTTGTCAACTTTTAAAACAAATATTTTTTACTTACGTTGCTAATGTTGGCAAATCTTGAAGTTATGAACAATTATACCAGGAAACAGCGTTTTACCCAAGCGTGAATTCTTCCAGTTTGCTCTTACTCTATCTACTACTGTCTTCATAAATTATTTTTTAAAAGCGATGTTTACTACAGGATTTTTTTCTATATTTCTACAACTGCAACTACTATTGGCTTTCTCCCTCTGTGGTTGTGATGAGTCCTGCCTTTTTCTACATGAAAAATATCTCCAAGCGATTTTTTTTTATAAAAGTAACTTTTTTTTCATTTTTTAATGCCTACACTTGATTCCTGCCTGTGTTGTTCAATGATTTACATCCTATTGAGCTGGTCCCTTTAAAGAAAGCAATTATGTTTTCCTTTTAACTCTATTGGTGCTCAAATAGCTCATTTATATATATATATATATATATATATATATATGAATGACATTTGTACTTGAAATGAATCTAGAATTGAAGAAAAAAAGGATTTTTTGGTACTAAATGTGCGATGACAAAATCTGATATACATTTTGTTACGACCTCAACCTTAGCTTTATTTCCTGTGTCATAATTATATGTGCTTGCTGTACTATGTATGTTAAGTAAATAAGATTGATATTATGTATGTTTCAGTGTACGAGTCATATAAAAGGGATGTGTATTTATTTATATGGCATTTTAACTCTCATGTAATGCGAGCAAGGTATTCTTGTCTGATGCAGGGTCCATGATGTGCTATTTTTGTCAGTTCTAAAAACTGAATTTCATTAGAATTTCTAATAGTTCTATCGCCTGTCATTATTTGACCTTTTCCTTACAATAGTAGTGTTGAAAACGTTATCAATTTAATGGGGTTTTGTCTTTTATGGGTTTTGTTGTTGACAAGTAATCATTTGCATTTAGCGTGAAACACATTACGTGGACAATTTCATCTATTGATTTTTATGTTGCGGCACACCCTCCCATCCTACTCTTTTTCTTTTTCTCCTCCTCTCCCATCTTTCGACAAACCAACCCATAATGTTCAACACTGACACGCTTTGTAAATGCAGCAATGTGTTGGCTTGTCCATCCTATAACAACCCGTGATGGTGGGTCCTACTTCTTTCCTTTCACTTTAACTTCTCTTTCATCTTGCCACTTCCTCCTATTTCACCCTGAGATTGCCGCACATGGTAGATGTGTTAAATTTCATTAAAAGAACATGTAACGTCCCAGATTGAAAACAGTTTTTAGATTTTTGCGATGTTTTTAAATTTACAGTGTTATCCCACCACAAGAAAGTGATTTTATATTTTTTATTATATTTTATATATATATATATATATATATATATATATATATATATATATATATATATATATATATATATCATCTATTGGTCACATAATAATCTATGTTGAAATGTGTTTTGTTTAAAAATGAGATTCACCATATCAAAATTCCATGCTTAACATGAGATGTTTTATTGTACCTGAATTTTTATAACAATTTTCTCTCTTCCGTCCAATATTTTGAGAGATTTGACAAAAGCTGTTCACCCTGTATTTTTCTTAATCGTTACGCCCCCTTTTTTAAAGATTTTCTTTATTATAAGCCTTTTGATTCATATTGGCATTCTCATTTTATGAACCCCAATATACTCATTCTAATAAGACTTTGCAAGCTTATTTATAAAAAAAGAAGAAGAAGAAGGTGTCACTTCACGGTTTTGTCAAAAGAGCAAGAGAGTAAAAATATTTTCACAATACCACCACACGTATAGACATTATGGACTCTACTTACTTGAGCTTAAAAGTAACAGGCAGCACGTAATATCTAAGGCCATACGACTTAAATCTGTTTTGATTGACAGTGTTACCTATACGGCAGGTTTATCCATGTGAAAATTTACTTGTCCTCCCATCAAAACTGACAGGACCAGGAGTGGAGTACGTTACTTTCTTAAATTGCTGTGAATTTAGAATTTATGCATAATTACCAAATTTTCTTTCCTCTCCATTGCTCACACGTGTTTACCCGATTGTTTCGTGATCGTGTCTGGTGAAAGTTTGTTTTTGTCTCTTCAGTTTCACGTCACAGGTGTCTGTCATCGTTATTTCCTTTTAGTTTTGAACAACTTCTTCTTCTTAAAAGGACAACTGTTTTATACTTCCTGTTACATGGACGCGGGAGCTGAACAGAACAATTCCAACAGACGTAACTGTAACATTTGAACTCTGTATTCTGATATTTTCATAAGTTCTATTTACACAAAAGGACTCCTTCAACTTCAGCTTAGTTTGTGATATTTTGCTTTGTTTACAAATCAAATGCATGTTTAGTGTCAAATGTAAAGATTGCCTTCATTTCTGTACTTGTAGAGTAGAATAAAAACATGTTTTTACCTTCCTAAGTTCTAAGTGTGATGCTAAACATCAGTATGATTATAAGGAAAGGACATTGATGAAGGCAAGAAAGTGTGTGTCTTGCCTTGGCAACCTGCTATGTGTATATACACTGTGACACACTGTGTATCTACTGATGTGATTAATGAGAAAGTCTCTGAAATTGCTACAAATGCCTTGCTTTGTAAAACAAAAACAAGTTGAAAGTTGATATACATGATGCTAAAGAGGGGTTGGACTTGGCCTTAGGCTTAAATGACATTTTGTCCCCCCCCCCCCCCCCCCCTATCCCTGTCTCTATTCATTTGCCTTGATACTCTTTCATTTCACCATCACACAGACATGGTTTTTTGCGACTCACACAGCCGTCTTTTGGTGTGATCTTGAGACCGCAACATCTGGTTGGTCGCGTGGAAGGAACCGTATGAACGTTGCATTTGAACATTTGTCCAGTGAAGGAAAGGAATCAAGATTTGCTGTTTTTCCCAACATTTTGAATCCGTTGATGAAATTGATTCGGGCACTGGTGACATTTTCTCACCTATAGGAACAAAAGCCACGTTTATAACATTTTATAAGGTGGATGGAAGGAAATGAAAGATCTTTAATTTATGAAATGAAACTTGCTTTCCACCTCTCTTTCTTTTTACATTGTTCTATATCATTGTTTTTATTGTCTTGTCATTTCCACTGCCACGACATACATTTAAAGTTTTTAAAAATCCTTGAACTATTTTCTTTATGAGGGGGAAAAAAAGATAAGTTTTTATAGTCTTAATTTAAGAAAAATTATGATTCTTGAAAATGAAACTCAATATTTCTTCTTTTTTTTTCTTTATGGATTAGGTTGTGTTGTAACTAGAGTGGCAACCTAATCAGAGTAACCACCAACCACCATAGGAGAACAAATTTTATATATGTATATATGATTTATGTATCTATTTCCTTGACATATAATTATGTTATTTAACCTTTTTTCCGGCCGCTTTTTGTACAACCAAGTTGCTTTCCCTTCACTTCACTGTCCTCTTTTCCTCTGTTGGTCTTTTATTTCAAAAGCATAATCACAGCCCTGCATAGTCCCACCCTGCTGTTGTACATAACCTTTTACATTATGACATAATACTAATACTATACTATCTTACTGTATGAACGTAGTGTGTAACTCACATTCACGTGTTGTGAGCACCATAATTTTACACGTATAGCTAGTTGTCTTCAGCTTTCTCCTTCGTCTATTTCGCCTTCAAGATGTTTTCACCATGTTAGTTTTTTCTTCATTTTTCTAATAATAGGAAGGATGATTGGCGTCACATTTCAAACATGGCTTATGATGCATTAATTATTTCATGTACATACATCAATGATCAGACATTTTATTAATGTATTATATGTATGAAGGGGTGAAATGCAAAAACGCTATACCCAAAAAGATAACTTGAGAAAATCAAGTTTGTCTTCCCTTAGTTCTAAATAAAGCCTGATCAATTTGATGTTTAGTGCCGAATTATAATATGATGTAGTCAGTTTTGAACAAAAATGAATTCATCATCAGAAGGCTTTTCATTCAAAATCCGAGATGGTGAAAAAACTCACAATATTATGTAAAAATGGCGCCTATGAGGTTGTCCATCTCACCCCCTCATATTCATATAAATACAGGTATGGATGTAGGATACGCCACCTCATTACCCAACAACAATCTTTACGGTACGTTGTATTGAACGTAGCTTAGAATTAAAAGTGATTTCTTTTTTTTTTAGAGAAGGAAGACAACTTACTTAAATTAAATAAACTTTGTATTTTCACTGTATTTTAGGTACTATGGTATGAACATCCGATTTATAAAGCAGTAAACATTAGATTCACAGTAGATAACAAATTTGCATCATGAGAAAGCTCATCTCTAGTAATGAAATGCATGGAGAGAGGCTTCATGAGAAAGCACATCTCTTGTAATGAAATGCTGGAGAGAGGCTTCATGACAAAGCACATCTCTTGTAATGAAATGCATGGAGAGAGGCTTCATGACAAAGCACATCTCTTGTAATGAAATGCATGGAGAGAGGCTTCATGACAAAGCACATCTCTAGTAATGAAATGCATAGAGAGGCTTCATGACAAAGCACATCTCTTGTAATAAAATGCATGGAGAGAGGTTTCATGACAAAGCACATCTCTAGTAATGAAATGCATAGAGAGGCTTCATGACAAAGCACATCTCTTGTAATGAAATGCATGGAGAGAGGCTTCATGAGAAAGCACATCTCTTGTAATGAAATGCATGGAGAGAGGCTTCATGACAAAGCACATCTTTTGTAATGAAATGCATGGAGAGAGGTTTCATGACAAAGCACATCTCTTGTAATGAAATGCATGGAGAGAGGCTTCATGACAAAGCACATCTCTTGTAATGAAATGCATGGAGAGAGGCTTCATGACAAAGCTCATTTCTTGTGATGAAATGAGAGAGAGAGAGAGTTTTTGTTATGTAAATTATTTAATTAGTGGTACGTTTATTAGATCAATACTCTTACTGTTGTTGAGATCATGTTTAATCATATGATGAACAACATCCTGGTTTTCAATTCATGACTCATGGCTATTTTTAGATTTTTAGATATAGCAATAACAGTAACAACAGCAACAGCAGTCTTGCGAGTCCCTTGCATTTATTTTATTGAACTCACTTTATACAACTTGTTAAACTAAGGCTTTGAAGCATTGCTATGACTGAGACAGGCATTTTGTCAAGACGTCTGTCCAAAATGGTGTCCAATTAGTTGGCTTTTACATTTTATATCCAATTAGTTGGCATTTTATCAT
>JAXRKP010001408.1:0-15000 GCA_037039925.1 Doris montereyensis
AGACAGCTAGAGAAACAGAAACAGAGAGAGAAACAGAAACAGAGAGACAGTCAGAGACAGAGAGAGAAACAGGAAACAGAGAGAATCAGAAACAGAGAGAGAAACAGAAACACAGAGAGAGGGTTTTGTTGTGGAGGGAAAGTAAAAAGATAGAACAACGGAAAGAGGCATTCTGTGAAACGTTGGTTTGGCTGTACACTCATAACATTAAGCAGTTCTAAAATGGAGGTTACATTATTTGAAATTAACATTTGTCTCATTACCTCGCCCCCATCCAACCGCCGCGTCCGGCCAGCTAAGTAAACCTATATGTATTTGGCTGCTGGGAAAACGATATTTCCATTAATTCATCTTGTCATGTAATTCACAAATGATATTAAACATTTTAAAGATTTACGTTTGATAATATTAGTACTACAATATAATAATAATATAATGTCTTCACAATATATTATTATTCGTACCTGGTAGCACTGTAGTCACTGACTCTAAACGTCGGAAGGAAAGCCATGGCTTAATTTTAGTTGTGGATGTCTGTCTTGAATTTCGCTGATTTCGTTATCCGTGAGTTCAAATATAGGCACTTGTGTTTTCATTCTTGCTATCTCATCGCCAGCACTATAATTGTGTCCTGCTTATTTTCAAAGTCCCTCTCAGGAGTTAAACAGAGGAGAATTATTCATACAACGGGTCAATCTCGGCTTAATAAACGTCTGGGCTAAAAAGGAACTCTATTTCAGGGAATGCCGATAAGCGATACTCTACATCAATTTATTATTGTATAACTTACTTAATAATGAATTTGAATTCTTCCCGCCGCTTTCAACACGCGGAAGAATTGTCTGTATGACTGTATATTCCCCAATGTCTAATGACCAAACAGATAGTTTGACACGGTGGAATTATGGACACGCATGAAGTAGTATACCTAACGCGTCACGGTCACCACGACATGCTTCATTGACGTACACGAAATATAATAAAGTCGTCTCTAATCATATTAGATCAATAATCAACAATTGATTCAAGTTCTTGAAATTTCACAAAGTCAAAAAAAAACCCAGTTCATCAGGTAAAAGACATAACTAGATTCTTCTAGTCTAGTCATCCTACTTTTTCTTCTCAAAATGCTAAAAAAACCTAACCCACACTTAATTCATCACATGCACATTTAACGGGTGTTCCTTTCAGTGTTACTGCAACCTCTAGAAAAGTCCACCAGGCGTGAAGAAAAACACAACGGCAACAGGCAACACACGACAACGCAAAATCTCCAACAGGTTTACACCAGGCCGGATGCCTAACTGAAAGAATAACACAACACTTCAGGTGAATATACCCTGGCCATGCACCAAGCGGTGTCCGCCCTGGACACAATATGGTTAGAGTTCAGAGTTAATCTTCTCTCCAAGTTCAACGGGGCGCTATCGTTGATTAATCCACTCAAGGAAAACACAATCCGATATGTCAGGAAACCACATTTATTTCATGGTGACTGGGAACAGATTTGCTTCATCGGCATTTGTGGGTTTTACTGTCAAAAGGTCAATAGGAACAACAGGAAATTAAAATACCGATAATCACGTCACCATTTAACTCCCCCCCCCCCCACTCCCACCCCTGACGCCAAGGACAGATGCAAGTCCAGACCAAATAAATCGATACGACCGTTCATTCAAGATACAATTATAGATATCTGTTGTGATCAAAATGCCCATAAATCAATAGGAAAACATTGGGCAATTCGCCATAGACGTCAAAGAAGTACACATGGGGTTCTGTGCTACGTTGAGAAAATAACGAATGTTTGGACATATAGAAATAGGGTGTCGCCAAAAAGGAGGCCAGGGATGAAGACAAAGGAGGAGAATGGAAACTAAAACATTGAGCCAAGGATGAAGACAAAGGAAGAGAACGGAGACTAAAATATTGAGCAAAAATCTGAAGAAGAGAGTGTGGTAGGCATTTATTATCCCATAGGAGCAAATGAGGCGGGGGGGGTGGGCAAGTGCAAAATGTATAAACAGAGAGAATAAATCACACTTCTGTCATTTGTTTTAATGACGGAAGGCAACGAATGCCGATGACGCTAAGGTGGCGGGTTTGAATCCGTCTGGTGGGTTTGAATTTCCCTTCGGATTCCTATTTGCCTGTATAATTCATATGAGGTCATCACAACAAGCACCATGTCTGCTTATGTTTCTCTGTGTTGATATCAACTGTAAAATCTTATGTTTCCCTGTGTTGATATCAACTGTAAAATCTCATGTTTCCCTATGTTGATATCAACTGTAAAATCTCATATTTCCTGTGTTGATATCAACTGTAAAATCTCCCAAACCAAGAATATGAGCCATAGAGAACGGTAGATCTGCCGCCTTCCAAAGCGAAAATACAACTGAAACCAAATAAATCAATAAAACAAAATCCGAACTGAGTGCTACCTGTCTTCTTAAACAAACAAACAAACAAACAAACAAATAAACAAACAAACAAACAAACACACAAAAACACGCCAAACCCCTCAGCTAAAACGTTTTCCCTCTGAGTTAATCATTACTTCTAGGTAATTGTAGCTTTGAACTTATTCTAAATACTCCTGCCCAACTTAATATTTTGTGTTTTAGCTTCCCTAGTTACTAGCATTGTTTTGGTTTTTCTTTGCATTTACTCTAATTCCTCTTTTATTTAGTTCATTGTACATGATGTTGATATTCGACTGAAGGTCACTTTCTGATTTTCCAAACAGAACTAAATCATCGGCAAATGAAAGCATTGATACATTTTCTGGTTTGAGTTTCCACATATCTACATTCATTTTCTTCATTTTTGAGGGACTGAATCCATAAATGTAATAATAATAATAATAACAATAATAATAATAATAATAATAATAATAATAATAATAATAATAAAATAATAATAATAATAATAATAATAACCATAATAATAATAATAATAATAATAATAATAATAATAATAATAATAATAATAATAATAATAATAATAATAATAATATAAAAAATAATAATAATGATAATGATGATGATGATGCTGCTGCTGCTGCTGCTGCTGCTGCTGCTGCTGCTGCTGCTGCTGCTGCTACTACTACTACTACTACTACTAATAATAATAATAATAATATAATAATCATAATAATAATAATGTGCTAGACATAAACGGGGATGGAGAGAAAGAAGATTAATTTAAAAATTATAAGTATGAAGCTCTGAAAAGTTTTGTCGTGAGATTTTTCTTGAACGAGTTGTACGTGTGTATTCAAAGAACAGACAACAGACGGTCCATCTTCAATCTTAAGGTCACGTAACTTGATACAAAGAACAGACAACAGACGGTCCATCTTCAATTTTAAGGTCACGTAACTTGATACAAAGAACAGACAACAGACGGTCCATCTTCAATCTTAAGGTCACGTAACTTGTTACAAAGAACAGACAACAGACGGTCCATCTTCAATCTTAAGGTAGCATAACTTGTTACAAAGAACAGACAACAGACGGTCCATCTTCAATCTTAAGGTTACGTAACTTGACACAAAGAACAGACAACAGACGGTCCATCTTCAATCTTAAGGTAGCATAACTTGACACAAAGAACAGACAACAGACGGTCCATCTTTCAATCTTGAGGTCACGTAACTTGACACAAAGAACAGACAACAGACGGTCCATCTTCAATCAACAGAGTCCATCTTCAATCTTAAGTTGTAACTTGACACAAAGAACAGACAACAGACGGTCCATCTTCAATCTTAAGGTCACGTAACTTGGACAAAGAACAGACAACAGACGGTCCATCTTCAATCTTAAGGTTACGTAACTTGATGCACAAAGAACAGACAACAGACGGTCCATCTTCAATCTTAAGGTCACGTAACTTGACACAAAGAACAGACAACAGACGGTCCATCTTCAATCTTAAGGTAGCGTAACTTGTTACAAAGAACAGACAACAGACGGTCCATCTTCAATCTTAAGGTAGCATAACTTGTTACAAAGAACAGACAACAGACGGCCCATCTTCAATCTTAAGGTAGCATAACTTGTTACAAAGAACAGACAACAGACGGTCCATCTTCAATCTTAAGGTAGCATAACTTTACAAAGAACAGACAACAGACGGTCCATCTTCAATCTTAAGGTAGCATAACTTGTTACAAAGAACAGACAACAGACGGTCCATCTTCAATCTTAAGGTAGCATAACTTGTTACAAAGAACAGACAACAGACGGTCCATCTTCAATCTTAAGGTAGCATAACTTGTTACAAAGAACAGACAACAGACGGTCCATCTTCAATCTTAAGGTAGCATAACTTGATACAAAGAACAGACAACAGACGGTCCATCTTCAATCTTAAGGTAGCATAACTTGATACAAAGAACAGACAACAGACGGTCCATCTTCAATCTTAAGGTAGCATAACTTGTTACAAAGAACAGACAACAGACGGTCCATCTTCAATCTTAAGGTAGCATAACTTGTTGTCCATCTTCAATCTTAAGGTAGCATAACTTGTTACAAAGAACAGACAACAGACGGTCCATCTTCAATCTTAAGGTAGCATAACTTGATACAAAGAACAGACAACAGACGGTCCATCTTCAATCTTAAGGTAGCATAACTTGATACAAAGAACAGACAACAGACGGTCCATCTTCAATCTTAAGGTAGCATAACTTGATACAAAGAACAGACAACAGACTGTCCATCTTCAATCTTAAGGTAGCATAACTTGATACAAAGAACAGACAACAGACAGTCCATCTTCAATCTTAGGTAGCATAACTTGATACAAAGAACAGACAACAGACGGTCCATCTTCAATCTTAAGGTAGCATAACTTGTTACAAAGAACAGACAACAGACGGTCCATCTTCAATCTTAAGGTAGCATAACTTGTTACAAAGAACAGACAACACGGACGGTCCACGGTCCATTCAATCTTAAGGTAGCATAACTTGATACAAAGAACAGACAACAAACGGTCCATCGTCAATCTTAAGGTAGCATAACTTGTTACAAAGAACAGACAACAGATGGTCCATCTTCAATCTTAAGGTAGCATAACTTGTTACAAAGAACAGACAACAGACGGTCCATCTTCAATCTTAAGGTAGCATAACTTGTTACAAAGAACAGACAACAGACGGTCCATCTTTCAATCTTACAAAGAACAGACAACAGACGGTCCATCTTCAATCTTAAAGCATAACTTGTTACAAAGAACAGACAACAGACGGTCCATCTTCAATCTTAAGGTAGCATAACTTGTTACAAAGACAACAGACGGTCCATCTTCAATCTTAATAGCATAACTTGTTACAAAAAACAGGCCCATCGTCAATCGTCAAGTCGCATAACTTGTGCCATTGTACTAATGTTATTGATGAATACACTTCATCGAAATTTGATTTTTTTTCATTTCATTTCATTGTATAATTTCTAATTTACGTTTTATCGCAAACGTTTGGTCGGATTTCTGCAATCTGTGAAATATGGACATCAACATGCCACCGTTTAGTGGGATTTCTGTAATCTGTGAAATATTGACATCAACATGCCACCGTTTAGTCGGATGGGATTTCTGTAATCTGTGAAATATTGACATCAACGTGCCACCATTTAGTGGATGGGATTTTTGTAATCTGTGAAATATTGACATCAACGTGCCAACGTTCAGTGGGATTTCTGTAATCTGTGAAATATTGACATCAACATGCCAAGTTTAGTAGGATGGGATTTCTGTAATCTGTGAAATATTGACATCAACATGCCAACGTTTAGTGGGATTTCTGTAATCTGAAATATTGACATCAACATGCCACCGTTTAGTGGGATTTTTGTAATCTGTGAAATATTGACATCAACATGCCACCGTTTAGTAGGATGGGATTTCTGTAATCTGTGAAATATTGACATCAACTTGCCAACGTTTAGTGGGATTTCTGTAATCTGTGAAATATTGATATCAACTTGCCACCGTTTAGTGGGATTTCTGTAATCTGTGAAATATTGACATCAACTTGCCAACGTTTAGTCGGATTTCTGTAATCTGTGAAATATTGACATCAACTTGCCAACGTTTAACGTTTAGTCGGATTTCTGTAATCTGTGAAATATTGACATCAACATGCCACCGTTTAGTCAGATTTCTGTAATTTGTGAAATATTGATATCACACTTGCCACCGTTTAGTCAGATTTCTGTAATGAAATATTGTATCAAAATGCCAACTCAGAAGCACGGCTGTTGAGCGTCAGGCGGTAAAACCAAAAGGAAAATGTTGATTCCTCAAAGATGATGACAAAAATCCTCGAAGATGATGAAAAACATCCTGAAAGATGACAAAAATCCTCGAAGATGATGACAAAAATCCTCGAAGATGATGACAAAAATCCTCGAAGATGATGACAAAAAACCTGGAAGATGATGACAAAACGAAGATGATGACAAAAAATCCTCAAAAATCCTCGAAGATGATGACAAAAATCCTCGAAGATGATGACAAAAACCTCGAAGATGATGACATAAAAATCCTCGAAGATGATGACAAAGATCCTCGAAGATGATGACAAAATCCTGGAAGATGATGATAAAAAAAATCTTGGAAGATGATGACAAAGATCCTCGAAGATGATGACAAAGATCCTCGAAGATGATGACAAAGATCCGAAGATGATGACAAAGATGATGACAAAGATGACAAAGATCATCGAAGATGATGACAAAGATCCTCGAAGATGGTGACAAAAATTCTCGAAGATGATGACAAAGATCCTCGAAGAGCACGTGAGAGGTTTGATAATAAAAAAAAAACGACCTTCTAGCTAAAACTGCTTACAGAAACCTCCCCTCCCTTTAGCAATTAGATAGAAAGACAAAAAGATATTATGTAAACATTGAAGTACGATCCATACGCAGAGTTGGACGTATTTAGGCGAATCTGAAGAAGAGTCTTGGTATTTCTTGACATACGGCATAATGTGGTAGTTGAAGAAGAGTCTTGTATTTATTGACATACCGCATAATTTATTGACTTGTATTTATTACAGCATAATGTGGTAGTTGAAGAAGAGTCTTGGTATTTATTGACATACGGCATTTGATTGAGTTGAAGACGAATCTTGGTATTTATTGACATATGGCATAATGTGGTAGTTGAAGAAGAATCTTGGTATTTCTTGACATATGGCATAATGTGGTAGTTTAGAGTCTTGGTATTCCTTGACTTGATATTTCTTGACATGGCATAATGTGGTAGTTGAAGAAAGTCTTGGAGTCTTGGTAGTTATTTATTGACATATGGCATAATGTGGTAGTTGAAGAGAGTATTTATTGTCATAATGTAGTTGAAGAAGAATCTTGGTATTTCTTGTCATACGGCATAATGTGGTAGTTGAAGAAGATGGCATATGGCATAATGTGGTAGTTGAAGAAGAGTCTTGGTATTCTTGACTTACGGCATAATGTGGTAGTTGAAGAAGCATAATTTCTTGACATACGGCATAATGTGGTAGTTGAAGAAGAGTCTTGGTATTTCTTGACATACGGCAGTTGAAGAAGAGTCGTATTTCTTGCATAAAGTGGTAGTTGAAGAAGAGTCTTGGTATTTCTTGACATACGGCATAATGGTAGTTGAAGAAGAGTGGTATTTCTTGACATACGGCGTAATGTGGTAGTTGAAGAAGAGTCTTGGTATTTCTTGACATACGCCATAAAGCATAATGTGGTAGTTGAAGAAGACTTGTATTTCTTGTAGTTGAAGAAGAGTCTTGGTATTTCTTGACATACAGCATAATGTGGTAGTTTGCCATTGCTATGCTCGCCGTCTTTACTTCCATGAGTCAGAATAGACCTAGATACTCATTTTTTTCTGCTGTGTCAACAGGAGGGCCAGAAAAAATTGCCCTGACTGGGAATTAAACTCGGGCCTCCTGCGTGACAGTCGTACCCTTCATCTGTCTGTGAGGCTACTGGTGCCTGACAGACATACGTAAATAAGTCACACCGATGTAAATCATTTAAAAACCATTTAAATATTAATCTATCAAATGGATATTATCCTTCATTAGTACGTCTCGCTCGGCTCTTCTTCCTGCCTCCTCGTTGGTAAGCAAGGGACAACAGACATCGTCTCGCCAAAAGGAAGAAGATTGTTTGTAAATCTTTGTTTCAATTCAAGTTCTCTGGACCAATTTTGGAAAGGAGGACAAAAACTGAGACAGAGTGCGGTGTCGATTACTGAGATAAGTAAATAATGTATTCTAAATATCCGTTATAACGTGCCAACGTCACCGACAAAACGTGGCAACGTATCCGACAAAACATTCCCACGTATCCGACAAAACATTCCAACGTATCCGACAAAACATTCCAACATATCCGTCAAAACATTCCAACATATCCGACAAAACATTCCAACGTATCCGACAAAACGTGGCAACGTATCCGACAAAACATTTCAACGTATCCGACAAAACATTCCAACGTATCCGACAAAACATTCCAACATATCCGACAAAACATTCCAACGTATCCGACAAAACGTGGCAACGTATCCGACAAAACATTCCAACGTATCCGACAAAACATTCCAACGTATCCGACAAAACATTCCAACGTATCCGACAAAACATTCCAACATATCCGACAAAACATTCCAACGTATCCGACAAAACGTGGCAACGTATCCGTGAAAACATTCCAACGTATCCGACAAAACATTCCAACGTATCCGACAAAACATTCCAACGTATCCGACAAAACGTGGCAACGTATCTGTCGAAAACGTGGCAACGTATCCGACAAAACGTGGCAACGTATCCGACAAAGCGTGGCAACGTATCCGACAAAACGTGGCAACGTATCCGACAAAACGTGGCAACGTATCCGACAAAACGTGGCAACGTATCCGACAAAAGCGTGGCAACGTATCCGACAAAGCGTGGCAACGTATCCGACAAAACGTGGCAACGTATCCGACAAAACGTGGCAACGTATCCGACATAACGTGGCAACGTATCCGACATAACGTGGCAACGTATCCGACAAAGCGTGGCAACGTATCCGACAAAGCGTGGCAACGTATCTGACAAAACGTGGCAACGTATCCGACAAAGCGTGGCAACGTATCCGACATAACGTGGCAACGTATCCGACAAAACGTGGCAACGTATCCGACAAAGCGTGGCAACGTATCCGACATAAAATGTCAACCAGTTTGTCACGATTCGACATAACGTATTGTCGCTATTTTGACATTCATTAATTGGCGGCTTTATTGGCACCCAACATGTTTCTTGAGTTTCCCTAACGCAAAGAGAAATAAACCAAAGATTTTCGTAGTCGGCTTTCAGCCACCTGAGGGGTGGAGAAATCGTGATAGCCACCATTTCAATGGTTTCTAGAAGCTCAAACAACATATATCCAATTATAATTGACCGACAATACAATTTTTGTTAGATTTTATAACATTTTTTTTCAATCAGCATCTGAAAGCAGAACTTGAGTCAAAATGTTTTGGTAGATAAAAAAAATCCCGATAACATGACAAGAAGTGAAAAAGTGACAACTCCATCACATATCATAGAGAAAAGAACGTGTTACGTTTCGGATATAACCCTTTGTCAGACAATAATTTTAGATCTTTTTCAATCAGTATCTGAAATCAGACCTTCATTCAAAAAGTTTTAGAATGGAAAAATACCCCACATATGACAAGAAGTGAAAAAGTGACAACTGCATCACATATCATAGAGGGGGAAACAAACGCGTGACATTTCGGATATAGCCCTTTGCCAGACAACACACGGGTCAAGTATACATAAAGGCGTTGGATTTAATTAGATTTTATCCACATCCACATCTAAGGTGATCTCGACTTTTTGGTAGCATTTTCCGACATTTTGCCTGGACTGCCCTGTATGTTATGTAAACAGCTAAGGGATTTACAGGTCATCGTCCTTCTCCGATGGGACTAGCTGTCGATCCACCTAGCTGAACCAGGGAGGTGGGTTTTTACTAAATACAATTTAAAAAAAGACTCGACAACTTTGTTCAACTTGTACGAACTAATGACATTTGGGTTGAGAGGTCGACCCATTTTCTCTGTACCGCCAAGTCCCCAACTGAAAGAAAAGGAGGTCGGGAGAGGGGAGTAAAGCGAAGAGAAGGGGCAATACTAAGGAGAGGGGGCGATATTATTAAAAGAGAAGGGGTGATATCAAAAAGAAGGGGCGGTATTAAAAAAAAAGAAAGGGCGATATTAAAAAGAAGGCGTGATATAAAAAAGAAGGGGTGATATCAAAAAGAAAGAGGGTGATATTAAAAAGAAAGGGTGATATTAAAAAAAGAAGGGGTGATATTAAAAAGAAGGGGTGATATTAAAAAGAAGGGTGATATATAAAAAGAAAGGGCGGCGATAAAAAAATCAAAAGAAAGGGTGATATTAAAAAGAAGGGGTGATATTAGAAAATATTAAAAAAGGGTTTGATATTAAAAAGAAGGGGTGATATTAAAAAGAAGGGAGTGATATCAAAAAGAAGGGGCGATATTCAAAACAAAGGGAGTGATAGGCTAAAAACAATGGCTAAAGAAGGAGTGAAATTAGCACAAATGATGGAAGAGGGTTTGATATTAAAAAGAAGGGTGATATAAAAAGAAAGTCATATGGAGGTGATATTGAAAACAAAGGCTTAAGACAAAAGCTAAAGACACAAAGGCGATATCATAAAAGACTAAAGATATCACAAAGATTAAAAAGACACAAAGGCTAAAGACACAAAGGCTAAAGACAAAAAATTAGACACAAAGGCTAAAGACACAAAGACTAAAGACACAAAGGCTAAAGACACAAAGACTAAAAGACACAAAGGCTAAAGACACAAAGGCTAAAGACACAAAGGCTAAAGACACAAGGCTAAAGACACAAAGGCTTAAAGACTAAAGACACAAAGGCTAAAGACACAAAGGCTAAAGACACAAAGGCTAAAGACACAAAGACTAAAGACACAAAGGCTAAAGACACAAAGGCTAAAGACACAAAGACTAAAGACACAAAGGCTAAAGACACAAAGGCTAAAGACACAAAGACTAAAGACACAAAGACTAAAGACACAAAGGCTAAAGACACAAAGGCTAAAGACAAATAAAGACACAAAGACTAAAGACACAAAGACTAAAGACACAAAGGCTAAAGACACAAAGGCTAAAGACACACTAAAGACACAAAGGCTAAAGACACAAAGACTAAAGACACAAAGGCTAAAGACACATAAAGACACAAACTAAAGACATAAAGGCTAAAGACACAAAGACTAAAGACACAAAGGCTAAAGACACAAAGGCTAAAGACACAAAGGCTAAAGACACAAAGACTAAAACACAAGGCTAAAGACTAAACACACAAAGGCTAAAGACACAAAGGCTAAAGACACAAAGACTAAAGACATAAAGGCTAAAGACACAAAACTAAAGACACAAAGACTAAAGACACAAAGGCTAAAGACACAAAGTCTAAAGACACAAAGGCTAAAGACATAAAGTCTAAAGACACAAAGACTAAAGACACAAAGGCTAAAGACACAAAGACTAAAGACACAAAGGCTAAAGACACAAAGTCTAAAGACACAAAGGCTAAAGACACAAAGTCTAAAGACACAAAAAGTCTAAAGACACAAAGGCTAAAGACACAAAGGCTAAAGACGAAGAAACTAACACAAATGATGGAAGAGGGTTTGATAACTGTGAAGATATAACAGGAAGTGAGGGTGTGAGGCGGGGGTGTGGTGTGGTGGAGAGAGTTGAGATGAGAGGGGGTATTTGAAAGGGGAGAGAACAGAGGAAACACTAATGTGATGACTGATTTCTCTAGAGAGAGATATTATTCCACGATAATTTAAATTGTGAATTTCTGTTGTCGTTGTTTTCAATTATCTTATTTTATTGTGATCCAAAATCAATCAAAACCATTTCAGTCGTGGATGGGGGTAAAATCGAATCAAACAGCAAAAATACCCGTCAATTGAGAAAGTATCATTTGAAAGGTCACACAACATTGTTAGGTGTTTCAGACACCGTTCACGTTAAAAGCGCAAAATTACCCTTCCATCATGTCTTCAGAATGGCATGACTTAAGTTGCCACAGAAAAAACCGAAAGAAATATAAACACATTAAAGAGATCACAGCACCTTAGGGAAGAAATATAAACACATTAAAGTATTAGAGATCACAGCACCTTAGGGAGACTGACATAAATATAAACACATTAAAGTATTACAGATCACAGCACCTTTAGAATTCCATTTATTTTCTCTCCTGCTTCAAAGAAATAAAGCCTTAAAAAACATCTTTTTTCCAAGAGTAACAATTGAGAAGAAAGCAAAAACCCAGCAAGATGATTATTATGAGAACTTTAGTTAAAACATAAACAGTTATTACTATCCAACGACAATATCAGAAGTTTTTCTTTCTATCAGTCTTTGAATTAAAAAAAAAAGGGAAATATCCATGAATGAATCCACAATGCGTTTGGTGGAACCGATGAAGATACGCCAAGCTTATGAATTCAATACAATTACATGACATCAATGACCCTGCATGTATTACTCGTATTTTTGGTAGCATTAAGTGAAACCTTTACGACGTCTTTGTAAAAACTCGCACACGATTATCAATGTAGATGTAAGGAAATTACTCTCGCGACTTGTGAGCAATGGTAAACATATCCATTAGCAGCTTAGTTTAACGCGAAACAGAATCCAGCTAACAACCCCCATCCCCCCCAAAAAAAAAAAAAATAAGAAGAAGGGGGGAGCTTGTTTATAATGGAAGTTATTGAAAACTAAATTCCTCAAAGTCAAAGCGATCGACATAACTTTACTATTGAAATCAAAATACGCTGATAAGCACATATGCATTTATTTCGGTAATCCCACTTTTCAGCCGACTCGAAAACGAAAATGTGTCAAAGATCTCCGACATTTTGTACAAACATTGATACATTCTTCGCCTTATCTTTTTCCTCAAGAGATTACAACAGCGTGTGTCAAACAATGCTCTAACTGATAGAGATTTTTGTTTTTATCTTCTCAAGTTATCACAGATCATGCAATCGGCCTAGTGGGGAGGCAATCAACGACTGTGGATTAAGAGATTTGGAGTTGTGAACCGCCTTTGAAACTTGAAGACGTCAATATTTGATTGATATAAGTACTATGTTGACCCTATGGACTTCAAGAAAGATTGCCACTCACAAAACGAAGCTATAAAAATGAGTTCCATTGAAATGAAGCATGAGTTCCATTGAAATGAAGCATGAGTTCCATTGAAATGAAGCATGAGTTGCATTGAAATGAAGCATGAGTTTCATTGAAATGGAGCATGAGTTCCATTGAAATGAAGCATGAGTTCCGTTGAAATGAAACATGAGTTCCATTGAAAGAAAGCATGAGTTCCATTCAAAATGAAACATGAGTTCCATTGAAATGAAACATGAGTTCCATTGAAATGAAACATGAGTTCCATTGAAATGAAACATGAGTTCCATTGAAATGAAGCATTAGTTCCATTGAAATGAAACATGAGTTCCATTGAAATGAAGCATGAGTTACATTGAAATGAAACATGAGTTCCATTGAAATGAAGCATAAGTTCCATTGAAATGAAGCATGAGTTCCATTGAAATGAAGCATAAGTTCCATTGAAATGAAGCATAAGTTCCATTGAAATCAAACAAAGCCAGGCAATGATAATAAGTCAAAGGGACAATAAAGTAAGCGTAGGCTGATCGCAAATCTTTTGTTGAAACCGGAAGCAGGTTGAAAGCAAGCCTTAATAAGTTACACAATTGTTTGATGCTCGTTTCATCATGTACGCGACCATTCAATCATACCATGCTAGTTTCATCATGTACGCGACCATTCAATCATACCATGCTAGTTTCATCATGTATGTGACCATTCAATCATACCATGCTAATTTCACTGTGTACGTGACCATTCAATCATACCATGCTAGTTTCACTGTGTACGTGACCGTTCAATCATACCATGCTAGTTTCATCATGTACGTGACCATTCAATCATACCATGCTAGTTTCATCATGTACGTGACCATTCAATCATACCATGCTAGTTTCATCATGTACGTGACCGTTCAGTCATCAATCATACCATGCTAGTTTCACTGTGTACGTGACTATTCAATCATACCATGTTAGTTTCATCATGTACGTGACCGTTCAATCATACCATGTTAGTTTTATCATGTACGTGACCATTCAATTATACCATGCTAGTTTCACTGTGTACGTGACCGTTCAATTATACCATGCTAGTTTCATCATGTACGTGACCATTCAATCATACCATGCTAGTTTCATCATGTACGTGACTGTTCAATCATACCATGCTAGCTACGTTTCATCATGTTTACTGTGTACCTGACCATTCAATCATACCATGCTAGTTTCATCTACGTGTACCTGACCATTCAATCATACCATGCTAGTTTCATCATTAGTCATACCATCTAGTTTCACTGTGTACGTGACCATTCAATCATACCATGCTAGTTTCATCATGTGACCATTCAATCATACCATGCTAGTTTTATCATGTACGTGACCATTCAATCATACCATGCTAGTTTCACTGTGTACGTGACCATTCAATCATACCATGCTAGTTTCACTGTGTACGTGACCATTCAATCATACCATGCTAGTTTCATCATGTATGTGACCATTCATCATGTGTACCTGACCATTCAATTATACCATGCTAGTTTCATCATGTACGTGACCATTCAATCATACCATGCTAGTTTCACTGTGTACCTGACCATTCAATTATACCATGCTAGTTTCATGTACGTGACCATTCAATTATACCATGCTAGTTTCATCATGTACGTGACTGTTCAATTATACCATGCTAGTAAAAAGGACTATTTTTATTTCACGATTATTTGTACCAA
>JAXRKP010001408.1:30000-65000 GCA_037039925.1 Doris montereyensis
TAAATAACAATGATATCATAGTAGTTGTTTCTATGTGTAAATAACAATAATATCATAGTAGTTGTTTCTATTGTAAATAACAATGATATCATAGTAGTTGTTTCTATGTGTAAATAACAATGATATCATAGTAGTTGTTTCTATGTGTAAATAACAATGATATCATAGTAGTTGTTTCTATGTGTAAATAACAATGATATCATAGCAGTTGTTTCTATGTTTAAATAACAATGATGTCATAGTAGTTGTTTCTATGTGTAAATAACAATGATATCATAGCAGTTGTTTCTATGTTTAAATAACAATGATGTCATAGTAGTTGTTTCTATGTGTAAATAACAATGATATCATAGCAGTTGTTTCTATGTGTAAATAATAATGATATCATAGTAGTTGTTTCTATGTGTAAATAACAATGATATCTTAGTAGTTGTTTCTATGTGTAAATAACAATGATATCATAGTAGTTGTTTCTATTGTAAATAACAGTGATATCATAGTAGTTGTTTCTATGTGTAAATAACAATGATATCATAGCAGTTGTTTCTATGTTTAAATAACAATGATGTCATAGTAGTTGTTTCTATGTGTAAATAACAATGATATCATAGTAGTTGTTTCTATGTGTAAATAACAATGATATCATAGTAGTTGTTTCTATGTGTAAATAACAATGATATCATAGTAGTTGTTTCTATGTGTAAATAACAATGATATCATAGTAGTTGTTTCTATTGTAAATAACAGTGATATCATAGTAGTTGTTTCTATGTGTAAATAACAATGATATCATAGCAGTTGTTTCTATGTTTAAATAACAGTGATATCATAGTAGTTCTTTCTATGTGTAGATAACAATGATATCATAGTAGTTGTTTCTATGTGTTAATAACAATGATATCATAGTAGTTGTTTCTATTGTAAATAACAATGATATCATAGTAGTTGTTTCTATGTGTAAATAACAATAATATCATAGTAGTTGTTTCTATGTGTAAATAACAAAGATATCATAGTAGTTGTTTCTATGTGTAAATAACAATGATGTTATGGTAGGTGTATATGGTGTACGTAACAATGATGTCATAGTAGTTGTGTCTATGTGTTAGTAACAATGATGTCATGGTAGTTGTGTTTATGTGGTAGTAACAATGATGTCATAGTAGTTGTGTCTATGTGTTAGTAACAATGATGTCATAGTAGTTGTGTCTATGTGTTAGTAACAATGATGTCATGGTAGCTGTGTTTATGTGTTAGTAACAATGATGTCATAGTAGTTGTGTCTATGTGTTAGTAACAATGATGTCATAGTAGTTGTGTCTATGTGTTAGTAACAATGATATCCTAGTAGTTGTGTCTATGTGTTAGTAACAATGATGTCATAGTAATTGTGTCTATGTGTTAGTAATAATGATGTCATGGTAGTTGTGTCTATGTGTTAGTAACAATGATGTCATGGTAGTTGTGTCTATGTGTTAGTAACAATGATGTCATAGTAGTTGTGTCTATGTGTTAGTAACAATGATGTCATGGTAGTTGTGTCTATGTGTTAGTAACAATGATGTCATGGTAGTTGTGTCTATGTGTTAGAACAATGATGTCATGGTAGTTGTGTCTATGTGTTAGTAACAATGATGTCATAGTAGTTGTGTCTATGTGTTAGAACAATGATGTCATAGTAGTTGTGTCTATGTGTTAGTAACAATGATGTCATAGTAGTTGTGTCTCTGTGTTAGTAACAATGATGTCATAGTAGTTGTGTCTATGTGTTAGTAACAATGATGTCATAGTAGTTGTTTCTAGGTGCAAGTAACAATGATGTCATAGTAGTTGTTTCTAGGTGCAAGTAACAATGATGTCATGCTTGTTGTTTCTAGATGTAAGTAACAATGATGCCATGCTTGTTGTTTCTAGGTGTAAGTAACAATGATGTCATGCTTCTTGTTTCTAGGTGTAAGTAACAATGATGTCATAGTAGTTGTTTACATGTGTAAGTAACATTGGTGTCATGATAGTTTATTGTTGCCTTCAAAATAACAACCCATCATTCTCTGTTGGGTTGTCAGGACAAGAAGGCCAGGAAAAGAACAAAGGTCATGCCGAACTAAGGACCGAACTGAGGACCGAACTGAGGACCGAACTGAGGACCGAACTGAGGACCGAACTAAGGACCGAACTGAGGACGGAACCGATGACCAAACTGAGGACGGAACTGACGACCGAACTGTGGACCCAACGAAATGAAGACCGAACTGAGGACCGAACTCAAGTCAATTTCGTAGCACTTGTTTCAAGGAGTAGTAGTTATCTTGGTTAGTGGTACGCTCTCTTTTCATGGCAACGCGACGGATATCGACGGGCGGAGATCTCAGGTTCGATTCTATTAATGCCCAAAGATTTGTTTTCCTGTCTATTTCTTTGTATATGTCTTGTATTTGTTCCTAAGATAATATTTTATTATTATTTCAAGTGTGTACAGTTTCATTGAAGAGAATTGGATTAAAATTATCAGTGAGTTCCAACCGAAGATGTCAAAGAACATAACAAATAAGCAACAATAGAGAAAGCAAGGAGGGAGAAGGGTTAAGGATATCACAGCTTAGTTGTATAATTATGAATCTGGCTTCGAAAACAACATTATGTCTGAGTAGATAGCATGTTCACAGAATGAGAATCGACATCCTCACCTCACACTAAAAGACAAAGAGAAGAGAGAGCCCCAGATAGCCTCTTTGCTTTTGTCAATAGAAATGTCAACATAGCGGATGGATGAGAGAGATATATGTGTGTGTGTGTGTGTGTGTGTGTGTGTGTGTGTGTGAGAGAGAGAGAGAGAGAGAGAGAGAGAGAGAGAGAGAGAGAGAGAGAGAGAGAGAGAGAGAGAGAGAGAGAGAGAGAGAGAGAGAGAAAGAGAGAAGGGAAGAGGGAGGGGGCAGAGAAAGAGAGAGAGAGAGGGAGGGAGGGCAGAGACTGAATAAGAGAGAGAGGGAGAGAGAAAAAAGAGAGAGAAATATAGAGGGAGAGAGAGGGAGAGAGGGAGAGGGGGAGGGGGGGAGTAAAGGTTGGGAAGGAAGAGGAGGAAACATACACCGACAAACTTGACAAGGCGATACGATATTGGAGGGATACATTAAGAATATTATATAATGTAATGTCACCTATATTATTGTTGTGCAAATAATATTATATTTTAAGAATAATTTCAATCTATTTAGAATCCGCTCATCACACAATGCACACAAAGTACACAGCTTGAAGGTGCAATCTAACTTAAAGCACTTACATTTTCAGTAGGATTTACAACCGGTTGAAAAAAAAGCCAACAACAACAAACTAACACACTGCACCGCCTTCCATAAATTGTTTTTGCCACTGTTGCCAGAATCTCTTGGCACTCTCATGTCCTTTAATTGTGGCTTTATCCCTCTTGCACACCCCTCTCGATTGACTGAATCCAAATATTAGAGTTATTTATAGTGTATAGCATGACCCGTCGCTGCAGTCACCTATCCGCATACACAGCCCCACCCACCCCCACCCCCACTCTCGCCGCTCAATGGCCAGTGTTGATCGAGCTATTGGAAGTTAGCACGGAAGACTGAAGTTGAGAGTTGACCAAAGTCTAAAGATCTTATTGGCTTTTCTACCCGGTTGGTCAAATTAGCCAAGTGGCTAGGGGTACTTTTCTAATTGTCCAAAAGGTCGGGTGTATGTGTGGGTCATGGGCATTCTTTTGTGTCTTGGATCTTGGCGAGCCTGCTACTATAATAAAATGCTTGAACTCTTTTCTATTTTATTTATTTTTCATTTGCTCGCTAGTTGCTGAACTGTATCGTGTGTGTATGTGTGTGCGTCTGTGTTAGTGTGTGTGTGTGTGTATGTGTGTGTGTGTGTAAGAACATCTCGATTATGACTGGTACTATATTAAATTATGTTAGTTTTACGGACAAAATGAAAGGTTTACATTATCGGCATTTATATGTACATTAAAGGCGACACACACACAGAGAGAGAGAGAGAGAGAGAGAGAGAGAGAGAGAGAGAGAGAGAGAGAGAGAGAGAGAGAGAGAGAGAGAGAGAGAGAGAGAGAGAGAGAGAGAGAGAGAGAGAGAGAGAGAGAGAGAGAGAGAGAGAGAGAGAGAGAGAGAGAGAGAGAGAGAGAGAGAGAGAGAGAGAGAGAGAGAGAGAGAGAGAGAGAGAGAGAGAAAGTGTGAGAGAGAGAGAGCGCGCACGCGCGGATTTGAAGCATTCGAAATCGCATTATTATCATCATTATTGCGTCGGGGTATCCGTTTGTCATTGCCAGTTATTCCTTTTATAGTAACACATTACGTGTATCAAAGTTATCTGAATTGATGTAAGAGAAGACATGTGTGGTGTCAGTGATCATGTGGTGAGCATGACGGACTTGGCATCAGGCGGCCTGGGATTTGAAACCTAACAAAGCTATACCTGGCTTTGTGTTACTATTGGGAAAGACACTTTACATTACAGTAACTAGCATTACTCCCACTCGACCCAGGTGCAATTGGTATAAACACTATCTTGGGAGTAAACACCAATGTTATGGTAATACACAAACAAGGAAGGCCAAGATTTTATGTACAGAACAATTATTACTTTATTGCATTGATGACATGGCACGATTGTACTCGATATAATATTACAACGGTGGCAACTATTGCTTACACCAGGGATAATACATCGAAGGAGGACAAATATCAACATGTAATCATAATATGGTATTGGATATACATGTTATACATTGTATTCATTGGACACTGATACATATATATCTATATATACATATATATATATATCTATATATATATATATATATATATATATATATATATATATATATATATATATATATATATATATATCTATATATATCTATCTATATATATATATATATATATATATATATATATATATATATATATATATATATATATATATATATATATATATATATATATGGTGACATGGATGAGTAACATAGTTATGCAAGTAATATATATACATGTGCAAAGGGAGATAATCACACATACGTACATACGTCATTCGTCACAACACCACCCCTTAGCCTGAAGGCATAAGAGTAGCTGAAGGCATAAATAGCCTATCCATATATATATGATATAATCCACTGAATGAAAAACACTGAAAACCTAGGTACCAAGAAAACAAAGTCTCTGTTTGAATGTCCATAATATCTAAATCCAGTGAATCACAGCATTAATGTTTCATATTCACCTGGCGGAAGCGTAGCTGGTCCACGTGTCTCCGACATATAGATCCATCCGGCAACACTCTTACATCGAACAGACGTCGGCCCACAGAGGATATAATGGTCGCTGCCATCCACTTGTCTTTACACCCCTTTTTAAAAGATAAGGCATTACAGGGGCTGTTTTCCTTAAATTTTGAGACTAGAGTGTTACCAGTGTCAGTGCCCGTAGCGTTTGTCATTTTAGGGAGGATAACGTCTATCCTCGCTCTAATTTGACGACCGTTGAGTAGCTCACCAGGACTAGAGCCACTAGATAATGGGGTCCGCCTGTACTGTATCAGGACGCCTGTACTGTATCAGGAACTCCTGTAGGGCGTCGATTGGCAGGAGATTGGACTTTTTCAGTGACTTTTTGAAGCTTTGGACCAATCTCTCTGCGGCTCCATTCGTCTCCGGGCGGTAAGGAGCTCCTTGACCATGTGACATGCCACGCTCCTTGCAATAGTGCTTGAACTCCATCGACAATGCGGGATGCGTCAAAATGGACCAGGACTGTATCCGAGCCGAGCATCTGTTTAATCCTCTTGAAAGCAGTTTGTTCCTTCGTCCCCCATCGCCAAGGTATCCCCTTCTTTGTGAGCCGGTATAGTGCTTCCAGCACCGTTGAAATGTTGGAGAGGAACTTGCTATAAAATTGCAATTGTCCTAGGAACGACACATGGAAAACAATTGAAAAGAGGAAGGAAATTGAGAAGAAAATACTTGATGCAAAATCAAGCCGATTGAAAGAAAGATTGTCAACTCAATACCAGGAAGTAAACAAGGAAGTCAAAAGGAATGCAAGACAAGACAAAAGATCATTCATGGACAGACTTGCCAATGAAGCAGAAGAAGCATCACGAGTGGGAAACCAAGGCAGAGTTTATAGAATTGCAAAAGTGAAAATACCAAGGAACTTCAGACTCGCCTATTACAAACAAACAAGGAGAGCTTCTCACGACTAAGGCTGAAAAATATGCAAGATGGACCGAACATTTTATGGAAATTATAGACAGGCCACCACCTACAACAGAAGCAAGCATTGAAGAGGTACAAGAATATTTGAATATTAGTATAGAACCACCTAGCTTAAATGAAATAACAGTATCTATTAAAACTCTAAAGAATGGAAAAGCCCTAGGCATAGACAACTTAAACGCTGAACTTTTTAAAGCTGAACCCGCTTTTTGCAGCAAGAATATTGCATCCATTCTTCACCAAAATATGGACAGAAAAGAAAACTCCGAATGAATAGAAAAGAAAGTATAATAATACAGATTCCCAAAAAAGCCAATTTGTATGACTGCAATAACTTGAGGGGAATAACACTCCTATCTATGCCTAGTAAAGTTCTTGCAAAATTAATAATACAACGAATATCAAATGCTGTTGATACCTACATATAAGAAATGAACAGGCAGGGTTGAGGAAAGGAAGAAATTGTTCGGACAAAATTTTCACACCAAGAAACATTATAAAGTAATGCAATGAATGACATAGAGAACTGTACATAAACATTATTGATTTTGAAAAGACATTCGATAGGCTCTATCCAGAAAGCATTTGGAAAATTCTAAGGAATTATGGCATACCCCAACATCTTGTTCAGCTCATTAAAATTCTACAATTACTTCACATGTAACGTTGGAAATAGCAATCACAATTTTTTAATCAAGACTGGTGTCAGACAAGGGTGTGTGATGTCAGCAATCATCATCATTATTGCTAGAGAGTGGGTGATGAAGCAACCAACCAGTGATCAACAGAGAGGAATTAGATGGACTCTCTTCTCTTTGCTAGAGGAAATAGATTTTGCTGACGATTTGGCGCTATTGACACACTCACATCATCACATGCAAGAGAGAACATCACGGCTAAGCTCTTTTGGTCAACAGATAGGTTTAAAAATAAGCCTTAACAAATCTGAACTAATGACATTAAATATACAAAATCACTCTCCAATCCTCATTAATAACAATAGCATACAAACAACCAAGGAAATCAACAGGCGTCTACACAAAACAAGAAACCTTCAAACTACTTCAAAATGTATGGAAAACTAAAGAATGTAATATTAAAGCAAAACTAAAATAAACCAAAACTGTGTCCTATCAACTCTACTATGTGGATCTGAATGCTCGAGGATAAAGGACAGAGACATGAACAAGTTATCCTCATTGTAGATCAAATGCCTCCAAAAAATCTAAAACATATTTTGGCCAAAACAAAATTTCAAACGAGACTCCTCCGAAAATGCAAAATAGACCACATGCAAGACACTCCGCTTAAAAGAAGATAGAAGTGGATACGGAATTTCTAAGAAAAGAAGAAGGGATCATCACAAAGACTGCCTTATATTGGTCCCCTGAAGGAAAATGTGAGAAAGAAGAGAGAGAGAGAAAGAGAGAGAGAGAGAGAGAGAGAGAGAGAGAGAGAGAGAGAGAGAGAGAGAGAGAGAGAGAGAGAGAGAGAGAGAGAGAGAGAGAGAGAGAGAGAGAGAGAGAGAGAGAGAGAGAGAGAGAGAGAGAGAGAGAGAGAGAGAGAGATAGAGAGAGAGAGAGAGAGAGGAGAGAGAGAGAGAGAGAGAGAGAGAGAGAGAGAGAGAGAGAGAGAGAGAGAGAGAGAGAGAGAGAGAGAGAGAGAGAGAGAGAGAGAGAGAGAGAGAGAGAGAGAGAGAGAGAGAGAGAGAGAGAGAGAGAGAGAGAGAGAGAGGGAATAATGTAATGTGCGTGTGTGTATGTTGATACATATAAGGAGAGAGTAAGAACAACAATAAGACATACATAATACATACATACAGCTTATACAGACAGACACACATGATACCTATACAGACAGATATACGTGCTGTCAGACAGACACACATGATACCTATACAGACAGATATACGTGCTGTCAGACAGACACACATGATACCTATACAGACAGATATACGTGCTGTCAGACAGACATACATGATACAGACATACGTGCCTGCGTACATATCATTATTATAATAACACATATACATGATGATAGGCCTACATAGTAGTTACTATACATGTTCCTACGGGGCTTTCATATTATCTTGTGTCATTACATATACAAAGAAGGGGATAATTAATGAAAGGAGCACTTCCTGAATTTACTTCTATACAGGATACAAAATATCATCAATGCAGTATTCGTTGTTTTAATTTTGTATAGTCAATAGCGTTAATTTAAATGTATTGATGATAAGGTAATGAATGTGTATGAAGCTAAGCTGATTTGTCTTTAACTATTGTTATGTGTATTGTTTCACCGCACTATCTATTTACTAGCCTTTGTATCTTTACATATATTTCTCCTACAATCTATACATTTAATGACTAAGTTATAATGTTAAATTTGTTTTTAATTTTAAAAACATTGTTATATCTGTATTCTATTATTTCTCAAACAGAAATTGTGATTACACCAAATTTAATTTCTTTTCCTAAAGGAGTAATAAAAATGAGTGAATAGAAAAAAAAAACTTGAACTACACAGTATAATAATAATAACAATATATTAACGTGCCTTAAAACTACAGATGAAGAAAAGCCCCATCGACCCATTGGTGTGTCGGCCCATAACTTCCCCATATGTCAGGATGGCAGACTAGTGGCGGGGCGGGAATCTGGTCGTGATGGAACCTTAACCCAATCGCACCTAGGAGTAGGAGCCTTTCCAGTTTCAGCCCTACCTTTTTAAATCCCTAAGATAAGGGGCATAACTCCGCAAATTAATTAGACACTTACTTTAAAAAATCAAACAAAGTCACTAAATAAAGTTACAGTTGAAACAATGACTGGTTATGATACAGAATGAATAGGAGAATGTATATAAAACATATTAAGGCATGAATGAGTGAACTACAGACAATAGACAGGAGATGAAATCATACACACGTGTAACTCACCATTAGTGAACTAATAAAATCAAATTTTATTTAGAAAACACACAACTTACACACTGATTATTTGCAAGTTTCTGGTGAAAGCTGGCAAAGCACATGCCCTTCTGGAGGTGGGTGACACTGTTGCCGTCATGTTTGGCCCTTTCCTCATGATATGAACTTCCCCTGCCTTCATCTTCTTTCTTGCCTTGTCGGAGAGGGGTTGAGGCCACCCCCATCGCGATGTTCTGATCGTACTGCAGGAGTATGTGTCTCGATCAAGGAGATTTTGTGCAAGGGTCACACTAGAAAACAAAATTATCAAAATAAAAAATGATGCCACTTATCAAGGTAATGTTCAGCAACGTTCATCCCCACATGGTGTCCGACCTCATGAGGCATTGGATTGTTCACTTTTCCCGTGTAAAACACAGTATCCAGCATGAAGCCGTTGTGGGGATCAGTATCAGTGACGCACCAAACCTTGATGCCCCAGGGTGTAGGCTTCCCACGCATGTATTGCTTGAAATAGAGCCTGCCATTGCCATTACAAGCAATCATGGCTTCACCAATACTTAGATTCCTCCCAGGTGTGTAGTGCTTGAAATAGAGCCTGCCATTGCCATCAAAGCAATCATGGCTTCACCAATACTTAGATTCCTCCCAGGTGTGTAGTGCTTGAAATACAGCCTGCCATTGCCATCAAAGCAATCATGGCTTCACCAAATAGATTCCTCCCACGTGTGTATTGCTTGAAATAGAGGATCCTGCCATTGCCATCAAAGCAATCATGTAGATTCCTCCCAGGTGTGTAGTGCTTGAAATTTCACCATCAAAGCAATCATGGCTTCGCCAATACTTAGATTCCATTCCCAGGTGGTGATTCCTCCCAGGTGTGTAGTGTTTGAAGTAGAGCCTGCCATTGCCATCAAAGCAATCATGGCTTCACCAATACTTAGATTCCTCCCAGGTGTGTAGTGCTCTTAGACCCGTGCTACCCGTGCTGAAAATAGAGAAAAAAAAAACAACTTTTACCACTGTGTCACCGATAATAAATTTATTTTGAAATTATTTTTTGTTGATTTTCCATTTTCAAAAAAAAATGAAATTGACATTATAAACTAACATATATCTAGATCTACTGTATATAGAGTCTATATAGTATAGGCCTATTGGTCTAGATCTAGCATTTTTTATTCTTTCATCATGTTCCCACCTAGAGGATAAGACCCTTAGCCCGATTGTCTCCCCTACACCACCATCCTCTTTATAATTCTTCAACACTCACACTCTCCCCTGTTCTTCTCTCTCCTTTTTATGAATGCTCTATCTCTATAAAAAAGTTTTCTTACCTTGCTCTGAAATGCTCAATAACTGGTCTCACTTCGAAGAGGGGTCATAGCCTTCTTCACCTCTGGGGACAGCCTTGGAGGAATCATTCAAGTGCAAGTATTGTGCGATTTTTTTCATACCGGTACCGGCTTTTTCCCCATTGTCGACGCAATACCATCAACCCGCAGTCGATCATCCAGTGACCAAAAAAGTTGATACTCTGGAAGATCATGGATCCCCATCATGATGTTGATGGCCATGAAAACCGTTATGTCCTGAACGGTCACCTCCTTCCAGTATTTATCTGGTCTCCCCTTTGCCCCCTGCTGCTGTGGGTCGCATAGCAGTAGCAGTATGTGTGTCTTCCACAATCTTTTCAAATAGTTACTCAGTGAAGAACAATGAAAAAATTAAAATGGTGTCGAAGAGGTGCATGATACAGTATGCTTAGGTCCACGATCATGTTCATGTAGATGTTGATTTATCTGTCCCCGCGGAAAATCGCGGCGCTTGCGGCCGCGTTGCGGCCGCGATTTTTCGGACTTACCGCAACGGAACCGCAATTTTGACAAATGCCGCGATTTTTTTGCATTTTTCATGATTTTTCCCTGTTATGGAGTCGTATATATGCTAAACATGGGGAAATGCTACTGCCACTACCACACAACACTATTAAAATTTCGCGAGTAACTTCCCTTGACAACACAGGAAGTAAATAATTCATTCTTTGTTTAAATTTAATCTGATTGAGTCAACCTGCATCTCTTCATCTCGATCAAATTTACGCTATTGACTATTCTGAGTATCAAACACCGTGCCTAATGATACCTCAAAGAAAGGCTCTAAGGCTACAGCCCGGGACCGTCATCAAAGAGAAGAGCATGCAGTTTGTGGAGGCAACTGATCTATTTCAAAGTCAGTCACCTATGGCCATGAATGTAAGTACAATTGACAACTTTTGGTTGTTTTTTTTTCAAACATAAAATTATGTTGTTCACCCCTCAAGTAATATTAATGACAGCTACAATATGTACGGTACTTGTGTAGAGGCAGCAGAGCATGTGGGTAAGCAAAAGTTTAAAGTTTGAACTCATCTCTCTTATGTGTTTGCATCATTTACTTGTACATGGGCTATAATCTGATGCCTAAACCTATACAGATGTACATGGGCTACAATCTGATGCCTAAACCTATACAGATGTAATTTTCTCTCAGCTGTTGGTAGACATATTGGCATTTTTATTTATATATGTATGTATATATGTATATATATATATATATATATATATATACATATATATATATATATATATATATATATGTATATATATATATATATATATATATATATATATATATATTAATTTATTTATTTTTTATTTTTTTTTATTTGGGGGTGAAAATAGGAATAGTATTTTTTTGTTATATAGATGTGAAACATTCCTTAGTGAAAATGTTTTAGGATCTTAATCTGTTTCCCTGCTGTATCATTAATGGTTTACCTTTCATTCAATCTCTTGTTGCAACGATTCTATTTTCAGGTTTGGTCTACTTTAAAGGACATGGAATTTGCAGGATTTGCTGGAGGACAACTTCAAATCAGCATTACGTTGACAGCTCAAAAATTGGACAAATACTTGACACCTGCTGGTCAGCCAGGAATTAAATTCCTCCAGAATGTCAGGTTTTTCAACCCAGCCAATTTGATAGTTTTTCCAGAATTGGACTTTAGTGGGGTGCCTGGCTTGGACAGTGTGCCTGAACATGAATTGCACAAGATCGCAATCACCTTGGACCCCAAGCTGTGAAGAATCATTCCACCACTTCTATAGACCTGGAGCTTTTTTGAAAGTCTTGCAAGGAACAACTTCCCACCCTATCAAATTTGGCATTGCGTTATATGTATGCCACTGTCAATTCAGCAGATGCAGAAAGGAGCTTTTCCCTCTATAATTTAATATAAAGTGACAGAAGAAGAGGGTTAATGAAGAGAGTCTTCAGAGCCTTGTCTTCCTGTACTACAACAAATTTGTTGGGAATGACTTTCTTTTGTAGTTGATCTCATCTCATTATAAACTTGAGTCTTCCATATAAATATAATGCTCCGTAAGCTCAAAATTGAAATACAAAAGATTTTTATTCGGGTAAAGTTTGGCTCTGTAGACTCTCTTCATTTAACATCTCTTAATTATAAATTCATATTTTTTTGTATTTTATTTTGTTTTCTTTTTCCTCCCATTCGGAGAATGGATGTTCTACTAGTAAGATAGAAATACAATCTTAAAAACAAAAATAATTGTGCGCTGTTTATTGAAAACAATGATTTGAATTTGCAATTTTTCCATAATTTTACCTTTTTTGCATGCAATTTTTTGAATTTTGAATGCAATTTTTGACTTTTTCATTTGCAATTTTCCGCGGGGACAGATTTATCCTCACTGGGTTTACAGGAAATGTAGGTGGGATTTGTTCCCATTCCATGTTGTCTGCAGGTCCAGCAACATCATCTTCTCTCTTCAATGACGTCGTTTTCGTTGTCTACCAAGTCTCATCGATGTCCGATTCATTGCCATCAATAACACTGTTTGATGGTAGATCTAAGGCTTCTCCATCATCGATATCAATCGGTAAACCGTATATTATTATTATTATTATCATTATCATCATCATTATTTTGATCATTAATTTTATTATTATTATACTATTATTATATTATATTATTATTATTATTATTATTATTATTATTATTATTATTATTATTATTATTATTATTATTATTATTATTATTATTATTATTATTATTATTATTATTATTATTATTATTATTATTATTATTATTATTATTATTATTATTATTATTATTATTATTATTATTATTATTATTATTATTATTATTATTATTATTATTATTATTATTATTATTATTATTATTATTATCATTATTATTATTATATTATTATTATTATATTATTATTATTATTATTATTATATTATTAATATTATTATTATTATTATTATTATTATTATTATTATTATTATTATTATTATTATTATTATTATTATTCTTCTCATGATTATTATTATTATTATTATTATTATTATTATTATATTATTATTATTATTATTATTATTATTATTATTATTATTATTATTATTATTATTATTATTACTATTATTATTATTATTACTATTATTATTATTATTATTATTATTATTATTATTATTATTATTATTATTATTATTATTATTATTATTATTATTATTATTATTATTATTATTATTATTATTATTATTATTATTATTATTAGGGGCATGGTCATCATAAAAATAACAGGACAAGAGAAAACGTACCGATTGTCTATTAGAGACGGTGTTTAATATAGATGTCACAGTAAAAGTGCTGCATAAGACTTGGAATGATGAATATATATATATATATATATATATATATATATATATATATATATATATATATATATATATATATATATATATATATATGATATTATGTATGTGCATGTACAGAATTTATTAAATGTACGTAGTAGTCATGAAAAACTTAATAAAACAATCATGATTCTCTGATGGGAAAACGATGCAATTGACCTTAATTTACACGATGATAACACACAACACACAACTAGAAACAATATATGAAATAAGCTAAATGCAATGATTTAAAACACATGATTAAAATACATTATAAATGATATTGCAGGAGCTGTTTTGATTTTGAGTAATTACAATTCTTCTTTTTGATCTTCTTCTTCCTTTCATGCTCCTTCCTCTTTTTATCCCTTTAATTGTCACCATATTGATTATTGTAATACATGTGCTTAGTGTCAAATGAAACTTGGAGCGATTTACTTTCATAAAAATAGGGCGCAGATTACTCATTGCTCCAGGTGTTGAAGATTGTTATCACATAAAGACAGGGACAGAGAAGACGTTGCTGTTAGTGTTATCACATAAAGACAGGGACAGAGAAGACGTTACTGTTAGTGTTATCACAAAGACAGGGACAGAGAAGACAGGGACAGAGAAGACGTTGCTGTTAGTGTTATCACATAAAGACAGGGACAGAGAAGAACGTTGCTGCTTTAGTGTTATCACATAAAGACAGGACAGAGAAGACGTTGATGTTAGTGTTATCACATAAAATCAGGGACAGAGAAGAAATTGCTGTTAGTGTTATCACATAAAGACAGGGACAGAGAAGAAGTTGCTGCTGTTTTAGTGTTATCACATATAGACAGGGATGGAGAGAAGACGTTGATGTTAGTGTTATCACATAAAATCAAGAATAGAGAAGAAATTGCTGTTAGTGCTATCACATATAGACAATGATAGAGAAGAAGTTGTTGTTAGTGTTATCACATCAAGACAAGGATGGAGAAGAGAGTTGATGTTAGTGTTATCACATAAAGACAAGGATAGAGAAGAAGTTACCTCTAGTGCTATCCCATATAGACAAGGATAGAGAAGAAGTTACTCCTAGTGCTATCCCATATAGACAAGGGATAGAGAAGAAGTTACTCCTAGTGCTATCCCATATAGACAAGGATAGAGAAGAAGTTACTCCTCCATATAGACAAAGGATATAGTGACATATAGACAGGATAGAGAAGAAATTACTCTAGTGTTATCCCACAGGGATAGGGGGAATTCTTGCTGCTAGTGCTATCACATATAGACAGGGATAGAGAAGAAGTTACTCTAGTGCTATCCCATATAGACAAGGATAAAGACAGGGAAGAGAAGAAATTGCTGCTAGTGTTATCCCATATAGACAGGATAGACAAAGAAACAGAGAAGACATTGCTGCTAGTGTTATCACATATAGACAGGATAGAGAAGAAATTGCTGTAAATTTTATCACATAAAATAATAGACAGGGTAGGGATTGGAAATTGCTGCTGAGTGCTATCACATATAGACAGGGATTTAGAAAGGAAATTGCTGCTAGTGCTGTCACATAAAGACAAAAAAGAAAAGAAATTGCTGCTAGTGCTATCACATAAAGACAGGGTAAAGAAATTGCTGCTAGTGCTATCACATAAAGACACTAAATCTGAGATGAATTGCTGCTAGTGCTATCACATATAGACAGGGATACAGAAGAAATTGTGATTTTTGTAGACATAAAATGACAATATACCATTGGTTTATTTTGTTCTTGGATTGGTAAATACAGCTTGCTATGAGCAAAATATTACAGTTCTGTAGGCTAGGATTTAGAAAGGAGTGTTGTGAAAGACTGAAGTTACACGTTTATCTAAAAAAGAAAGCACGACATTATTGTGATATGTAGACAGTGTTGTGAGATGCAAGCATAATGATATTATACATACGCTCTTAAATAAACACATGTTTATATTCTTTAATAGGGGACTAAATCTGTGATGAATTTTGAACAAAATGTCCTTTCAAATTATTAACATTTGATCACACCCACAACCAAGGCGATCTTGGGTGATTTGGGATTGTAATTTTGCACCGACTGTATACAGATTGTGATATGTATATGCACAGTGTTGTGATATGTACACAGTGTTGTGATACACAGTGTTGTGATATGTACACAGTGTTGTGATCTGTACACAGTGTTGTGATATGTACACAGTGTTGTGATCTGTACACAGTGTTGTGATATGTACACAGTGTTGTGATATGTACACAGTGTTGTGATCTGTACATGTATGCACACAGTGTTGTGATCTGTACACAGTGTTGTGATCTGTACACAGTGTTGTGATATGTACACAGTGTTGTGATCTGTACACAGTGTTGTGATATGCACACAGTGTTGTGATCTGCACACAGTGTTGTGATCTGTACACAGTGTTGTGATCTGTACACAGTGTTGTGATCTGTACACAGTGTTGTGATCTGTACACAGTGTTGTGATCTGCACACAGTGTTGTGATCTGTACACAGTGTTGTGATCTGCACACAGTGTTGTGATATGCACACAGTGTTGTGATATGTACACAGTGATTGTGATCTGTACACAGTGTTGTGATCTGTACACAGTGTTGTGATACACAGTGTTGTGTACACAGTGTTGTGATATGTACACAGTGTTGTGATCTGTACACAGTGTTGTGATATGCACACAGTGTTGTGATCTGTACACAGTGTTGTGATCTGTACACAGTGTTGTGATATGCACACAGTGTTGTGATCTGTACACAGTGTTGTGATCTGTACACAGTGTTGTGATCACACAGTGTTGTGATCTGTACACAGTGTTGTGATCTGTACACAGTGTTGTGATCTGTACACAGTGTTGTGATCTGTACACAGTGTTGTGATGTACACAGTGTTGTGATCTGCACACAGTGTTGTGATCTGCACACAGTGTTGTGATCTGTACACAGTGTTGTGATCTGTACACAGTGTTGTGATCTGTACACAGTGTTGTGATATGTACACAGTGTTGTGATCTGTACACAGTGTTGTGATCTGTACACAGTGTTGTGATCTGTACACAGTGTTGTGATCTGTACACAGTGTTGTGATCTGTACACAGTGTTGTGATATGTACACAGTGTTGTGATCTGTACACAGTGTTGTGATATGTACACAGTGTTGTGATCTGTACATAGTGTTGTGATCTGTACACAGTGTTGTGATCTGTACACAGTGTTGTGATCTGTACACAGTGTTGTGATCTGTACACAGTGTTGTGATCTGCACACAGTGTTGTGATCTGTACACAGTGTTGTGATATGTACACAGTGTTGTGATCTGTACACAGTGTTGTGATCTGTACACAGTGTTGTGATCTGTACACAGTGTTGTGATCTGTACACAGTGTTGTGATCTGTACACAGTGTTGTGATCTGTACACAGTGTTGTGATCTGTACACAGTGTTGTGATCTGTACACAGTGTTGTGATCTGTACACAGTGTTGTGATATGTACACAGTGTTGTGATCTGTACACAGTGTTGTGATCTGTACACAGTGTTGAACACAGTGTTGTGATATGTACACAGTGTTGTGATCTGTACACATGTACACAGTGTTGTGATGTTGTGACACAGTGTTGTGATCTGTACACAGTGTTGTGATCTGTACACAGTGTTGTGATGTACACAGTGTTGTACACAGTGTTGTGATATGTACACAGTGTTGTGTGTACACAGTGTTGTGATCTGTACACAGTGTTGTGATATGTACACAGTGTTGTGATATGTACACAGTGTTGTGATATGTACACAGTGTTGTGATATGTACACAGTGTTGTGATCTGAACACAGTGTTGTGATATGTACACAGTGTTGTGATATGTGTTGTGATCTGTACACAGTGTTGTGATATGAACACAGTGTTGTGATCTGTACACAGTGTTGTGATATGTACACAGTGTTGTGATCTGTACACAGTGTTGTGATATGCACACAGTGTTGTGATAGTACACAGTGTTGTGATATGTACACAGTGTTGTGATCTGCACACAGTGTTGTGATATGTACACAGTGTTGTGATCTGTACACAGTGTTGTGATATGTACACAGTGTTGTGATATGAACACAGTGTTGTGATATGAACACAGTGTTGTGATATGAACACAGTGTTGTGATATGTACACAGTGTTGTGATCTGTACACAGTGTTGTGATCTGTACACAGTGTTGTGATCTGTGACACAGTGTTGTGATCTATGCACACAGTGTTGTGATTGGATATGATGATCTGAGTGTTGTGATCTGAGTGTTGTGATCTGAGTGTTGTGATCTAGTGTTGTGATATGCACACAGTGTTGTGATCTTGTTGGATCTGCACACAGTGTTGTGATCTGAGTGTTGTGAACACAGTGTTGTGATCTGAGTGTTGTGATATGCACACAGTGTTGTGATCTGAGTGTTGTGATCTGCACACAGTGTTGTGATCTGATCTGCACACAGTGTTGTGATCTGAGTGTTGTGATCTGAGTGTTGTGATATGCACACAGTGTTGAGTGTTGTGATCTGTTACATCTGAGTGTTGTGATCTGATATATACACAGCGGTTGTGTTGTGATCTGAGTGTTGATATGCACACAGTGTTGTGATCTGAGTGTTTGATCTGAGTGTTCTGATATGCACAGTGTTGTGATCTGAGTGTTATGATCTGAGTGTTGGGATCTGAGTGACAACGATCTGAGTGTTGTGGATATGAGTGTTGTGATCTGAGTGTTGTGACAGTGTTGTGATATCACAGTGTTGTGATAGAGTGGATGTGATTGAGTGTTGTGATGAGTGTTGTGATATGCATTACACAGTGTTGTGATATTGTTGTGATCTGCACACAGTGTTGTGATATGCACACAGTGTTGTGATATGCACACAGTGTTGTGATCTGTGAGTGTTGTGGTCTGAGTGCATTGTGTGATGTGATATACACAGTGTTTGATTGTGAATGCACACAGTGTTGTGATATGCACACAGTGTTGTGATAACAACACATGTTGTGATATGCACACAGTGTTGTGACAGTGTTGTGATCTGTAACATGCATTACACAGTGTTGTGATATGTTACACAGTGTTGTGATATGTACACAGTGTTGTGATAGGTGATGCACACAGTGTTGTGATATGCACAGTGAATGTGATATGTACACAGTGTTGTGATATGCACATAGTGTTGTGATATGTACACAGTGTTGTGATATGCACACAGTGTTGTGATATGCATTAGTGTTGTGACAGTGTTGTGATATGCACATTGTGATCTTGTTTGATCTGTACACAGTGTTGTGATATGCACACAGTGTTGTGATATGCACACAGTGTTGTGATATGCACACAGTGTTGTGATATGCACACAGTGTTGTGATATGTACACAGTGTTGTGATCTGCACACAGTGTTGTGATATGCACACAGTGTTGTGATATGCACACAGTGTTGTGATATGTACACAGTGTTGTGAAATGTGCACAGTGTTGTGATATGTACACAGTGTTGTGATCTGTACATTCACACAGTGTTGTGATATGTACACAGTGTTGTGATCTGCACACAGTGTTGTGATCTGCACACAGTGTTGTGATATGCACACAGTGTTGTGTACACAGTGTTGTGATATGTACACAGTGTTGTGATGTGTACACAGTGTTGTGATATGTACACAGTGTTGTGATATGCACACAGTGTTGTGATATGTACACAGTGTTGTGATATGTACACAGTGTTGTGATATGTACACAGTGTTGTGATATGCACACAGTGTTGATGATGATCTGCACACAGTGTTGTGATATGCACACAGTGTTGTGATATGCACACAGTGTTGTGATATGCACACAGTGTTGTGATATGCACACAGTGTTGTGATATGCACACAGTGTTGTGATATGTACACAGTGTTGTGATATGCACACAGTGTTGTGATATGCTACACAGTGTTGTGAAACACAGTGTTGTGATATGTACACAGTGTTGTGATATGCACACAGTGTTGTGATATGCACACAGTGTTGTGATATGTACACAGTGTTGTGATATGTACACAGTGTTGTGATATGCACACAGTGTTGTGATATGTGCACACAGTGTTGTGATATGTACACAGTGTTGTGATATGTACACAGTGTTGTGATATGTACACAGTGTTGTGATATGTACACAGTGTTGTGATTGTACACAGTGTTGTGGATATTGTGATATACACAGTGTTGTGATATGTACACAGTGTTGTGATATGTACACAGTGTTGTGATATGTACACAGTGTTGTGATATGTACACAGTGTTGTGATGTACACAGTGTTGTGATATGTACACAGTGTTGTGATATGCACACAGTGTTGTGATATGTACACAGTGTTGTGATATGTACACAGTGTTGTGATATGTACACAGTGTTGTGATATGTACACAGTGTTGTGATATGTACACAGTGTTGTGATATGTACACAGTGTTGTGATATGTACACAGTGTTGTGATATGTACACAGTGTTGTGATATGTACACAGTGTTGTGATATGTACACAGTGTTGTGATGTGATATGTTGTGATATGTACACAGTGTTGTGATATACACAGTGTTGTGATATGTACACAGTGTTGTGATATGCACACAGTGTTGTGATATAACACAGTGTTGTGATATGTACATGTGTTGTGATATGTACACAGTGTTGTGATCTGCACACGGGACATCCTATTAATCATCCGTCTCCAATAGGACTAGATCTAGGTAGGGGTCCATCCAGTTCGTGTTCAATCGTTGGGTGGAGGGGAGTGGGAAGGGGGTGCTGAACTTCCACGACATTTGGATTGAGAGGCCTCAGGACAAGCAAAGTCCTCTGACTATATCAAAATATTAGATGTAAAATGATTCTGGCAATAATTTATTGTTGATTAAATCTGAAAGACCATATAAAATTAATAAGATATAATAATAAAATTTAATGTTTAAAATAAAAAAACCGTATTGCCCAGTCATTTTCATTCTAACATTTTTGTGTTTTTCTTAATTCGATGCGGTTGGATGGGCGCTACTGGAACGTCCTATTACCTTTCCTTTTCACACCTGCTCACATCTTCATTCATGCTGTTTCCTCTTAATTCATTAGGTGGATGGTTAACAACGCATTAGGTGGATGTGGTTAACAACGCATTAGGTGGATGTGGTTAACAACGCATTAGGTGGATGTGGTTAACAACGCATTAGGTGGATGTGGTTAACAACGCATTTGGTGGATGTGGTTAACAAGCATTAGGTGGATGTGGTTAACAACGCATTAGGTGGATGTGGTTAACAACGCATTAGGTGGATGTGGTTAACAACGCATTAGGTGGATGTGGTTAACAACGCATTAGGTGAATGTGGTTAACATTGCATTAGGGGATGGTGCAATGTGGTTAACAACGCATTAGGTGAATGTGGTTAACATTGCATTAGGTGAATGTGGTTAACAGCGCATTAGGTGAATGTGGTTAACATTGCATTAGGTGAATGTGGTTAACAACGCATTAGGTGAATGTGGTTAACAACGCATTAGGTGAATGTGGTTAACATTGCATTAGGTGAATGTGTTAACAACGCATTTGAACATTGCATTAGGTGAATGTGGTTAACATTGCATTAGGTGAATGTGGTTAACATTGCATTAGGTGAATGTGGTTAACATTGCATTAGGTGAATGTGGTTAACATTGCATTATACTTTAACAACGCAATGAATGATTCGAACAACGCATTAGGTGAATGTGGTTAACATTGCATTAGGTGAATGTGGTTAACATCGCATTAGGTGGATGTGGTTAACATCGCATTAGGTGGATGTGGTTAACATTGCATTGGTGGATGTGGTTAACATCGCATTTGGTGGATGTGGTGATGTTAATAAAATTCTGCATATTTGTCTGTCTGTCTGTCTCTTTTCTTCTTCTAATGCTGCATTTCTTCATTCACACATGGACATTGAATAATTATTTGCTTATTTTCGGTTATCGATGCCATTGTGTAGTGTTGCTATCAGTAAACATTTAAAACCAAAGCAAGAACCCCCCACCACCGCCCCCCAAGCGCTTATGGATAAAATGCACACAAACCTCACTTGATCTAGAAATCTAGATATCTATAGCGCCTTCTGCTCAACAACTGCCATTCTCGCTTAACGCTTAGCGCCAACTTTTCACTTTTATATGGATCGGACAGTACGCTATAAAAAAACGATGAAATAACTCATTAAACTGCAAATGCAGTGGCTTCGTTGTTCTTTTCGTGTGTGTGTGTGTGTGTGTGTGTTGATTTTTTTTTACTAGATTGGTGGGAGCTCTACAATCTCTAGTTACCATCAGAGTTGCACCAACCAATTCATTCCTGTCTCACTAAAATCAGGCTCATTTTTCACCCACCGCCTGCTCCGCTCGAGTCACAAGGCCTAAACAATAACAATGGGATGATGCAATTAAAAACAATGGGATGAAAAATTAAAAACATTTGTTCAAAACTTCAGATTTGAATCGTGTGACACAATTTACTCCCGCTATTTTATGATAGTCTTTTCGACGACTCTTATTTATTTTAACGACCACGAAAAATAACTCGCTACATAATAAATTTTAAAAAAATACCCCAATCCAATACATTAACCGGTCAAAACATCAGATTGGAAACTCAAAACTCTTTGTAATGGAACAGGAATCTGCAGACAGGCAACCGTTTTCTCTCTCTCCCCATACACAGTGGAAGATCTGATATTCCACGAAACGGTTAAGAAACACAGATGTCGTAGTGAAAACGGACAGAGAACGTCGATGTCAGAGTCACCAACGATGTCATCACATAATTTGTCTGGAGAGCCTGTGAAACATTTGGATTCCAACACCTTGAAATTCTCTTTGTCTTGCTTACACATGTGTAGAGATGTTTAAATAAAATTCTTGAAAATTGCACGTCCTTTTGAGCCAAAGACATGTCCATAATTGATATTGTATTATTACGTTGAACGAATGTAGACGGTTGCAAGCCAGACCTAATCAGAGCATAACCAGCTTTTTTCACAGTCGACCACTCTTGATTGTCTAGCCAATGCCAGTAGAATTCTTCTTTTATCATGACGTGCATTTGTTCAGGAGAACACATATGAAAGACTCGTTGAAGACTTTTCTTATATGCTAAGATTGTACTATTACTATGATAATATGTTGGTTTGCATTCCATGAGGTAGCTGAAACAATGGACGTGACCACAAATAACAGCGTGAGAAGCGGCACTCCGTTTTGTCCCGTCTACTACATAGACGTTCGCGTGGTTTTTGACTGAAGGTTTTATGGCATGCAAATCGCCTTTCTTAGCTGAGTGAATCAATGGCGATTGTCCCTCTTTGTCCACACAATTGACGTCAGCTCAAGGCTGATTAAAAGTGTCCATACAGTTCTCGTGGTGATATCCATGAATGGCAGCATGGGCCAGTGCTGTCCTTCCACATTGTCCTTCCTATTTACACGTGCATTGTGCTCTAATAAAACCTTTGACGCATTTCCCATACCCACCTTGACTTGCGTACATTAGTGCTGAACGACCCCAGGAATCCACGTCACTTACAGAAGCCCCCCCTTTGATAAAAGTAGACTTACACACATTCAGCATTGCCGCCTTCGGCAGCGTGCATGAGAACACTTTTCCCATCGTCACGGCAAACTTCGTGGACATCGTGACCATGATCCACGAACAATTTAACAGTCTCGAGACTTCCGCTTAGAGCTGCGTACATCAGAAACGATTTCCTACCCAGTGACATTGGGCAGTTAAAACATCTGGTTGAATGTCGCGAAGGTTTTCAATCACGGTAACATCGCCTCTTATTGAAGCTTGGAACATAGATTGCTCAATCCATTTCTTATCGATATTCGCACTTGTTTCCATCAACATTTGCACAATACTCACGCTACCAGAACCAATGGCCGATCGAATGGCTTCTCGTTTGTCAGTGTCTTCGCAGCTGTGCCTCAGCACTTCTCGAACACACTGAGGATTCTGGCCTTCAACTGCACGTAGCAATTCGAGTTTTCGATGTTCTATTTGAGTTGATCCTTTGCTCAAAAGAACAGTAACGCAATCGTAATTGCCACTTTTGAGTGCATACATGAGTACAGATTCACCAGTATTGTTAATTTCATTCACAGAGGCCCCATAGTTTAACAGAAGATTTACACAGCCTAAACGTCCACTTTTGGAGGCGTGCAGTATAGAAGACATTCCTGCCATGTCTACTGCGTGAGGAAAGGGGTCAATTTCAAGAAGGAGATTGAGGCATTGGGTACTGCCACTTTCGGCAGCATACATAATGGCAGTCTTTCCTTTGTTATCCGATGTTCCAATCGCTGATCTATACTTTAGTAACAATTGGATTGATTCGACACAACCTCTGGATGCTGCATACATTAAAGCAGTTCTTCCATTATTACATTTCTGATCAACATCCGCTTTGTTTTCCAATAGGAGTTTAACACATTTGTGATTGCCTGCAGATGAAGAGTGCATCAGAGCCGTTCTTTTGTTCACATCTACCACATTTACATCAGTGTCACCGAAATATTTCAGTAAAACCTCCAAACACGTGCTGTCCCTAGAAAGACTTGCAAAGATGTAAAGAGGTATTCTCTTCAGAACAGATTTTAGATTTACGGCGGTTTCCGGAAACATTTGCTGCATACATCCGTCAGCATACATTTTCTGAAAATGAGAATCAAATTCCTCCTGTGGGTTCAGCCAGAAGGAAAGCTGTGCTCCGCGACGAAGAAACAATTCAAGCTGACGATGCTTGTTTTTCATTATTGCCCATGAAAGGACAGGAAGAACATCGGCTATGTCAGCATTTATGTCTGCCGAGATGTCAATCACATCTGATAAGACGTCACACGAGGAAACGTAGAATAACGCCAGATATCTTTCGATCATATGCTGAAGACAGTAGACGTGACAATGTTGAATGGCGTACCACATGGCTGTCATCTTGTGTTTGTCTTGGTGATCCAGATCTGCTCCAAGGTTGATGAGCTCTCGAACACAGTCACCATGGCCGTGTAAAGAGGCTTCAATCAAAGCCGAGCTGTCCTTAGCTTTCACCACTGCGTTGACGTCAGCTCCTTGGTGAATCAGTGAGAGTAAGAGCTTACGATCTCCTGTCTTGCTGCATCCAGCAGTCTTGTGTTCATCGTTCTAGTGATAACACTCCTTAGGAGGAGAATATTTGCATCAGGTCATCTATCCAATGTTCACAGTGAAAACAATAAGCGGTAACTGTGAATGAAACGCCATGGGGTTGTGGACACTAGAGCGAATGAGAATGGATCTATCAATTGTCAATTTTGGCTGGGATGAAACCAGTCCCAACAACAAGTAGATCTAGATCTACAAAAGAAGGTAGTGGGAATATCCCAAAGATATTTGCACAAGGTGGTGGGAATATCCCAAAAGATATCTGCACCAGTTGGTTGAAATGTCAAACAGGTAATCTTACCTAGTGCAAATATTCACTTCGTATTTTGCATGATGCCATATTATTTTATATAATCTTAAATCTACCTTTGTTATGCATGAATCCATCAAGAACGTAACGTCTGTATGAAGTTGGTGAATGTATGGATTAAACAAATAGATAGGAATGAAAACCCATGTCCTTGGAAATACTATAGTTGTTATCAATCCGTGATGAAGAATGATGGCTATGAACAAACATGGCTAACCTTAGACAGAAACAATGTTATGTTACACTCCCTTTCTCTGAAAACATATTCATAATATATCGAAATCAAATAATCCTTCACCAGCAGACACGTTCTCTTATTGACAAGAGTTTGAAATGGCCGACTTTCAAACAAAATATCCACATATATTTATTTATATATATAATATATATATATATATATATATATATTTCAGTAACATTACATTTCAAACCAACGGTAAATATTATAATGTTTCCTATCAGACAGTCAGACAACAACTAAGAATTTATTTATACGGAAACAACACGCCGGCTGTTGGTGAGTCAGATATCGATACAGGTAATCATTTCACTATTCCTGGAAAGCAGTAAGCTATAACCCCACTTCAGACACCTGACAAGTCTAACGTATACTTGTATACCTTGTTTCCTGGGGAAAATATGTAGTAGGTATTAATCACGCCATACTTCATGCACGTAGACATAATATCTTAGCCTGGTGGCCGATAAGAGAGAGAGAGAGAGAGAGAGAGAGAGAGAGAGAGAGAGAGAGAGTTAGAGAGAGAGAGAGAGAGAGAGAGAGAGAGAGAGAGAGAGAGAGAGAGAGAGAGAGAGAGAGAGAGAGAGAGAGAGAGAGAGAGAGAGAGAGAGAGAGAGAGAGAGAGAGAGAGAGAGAGAGAGAGAGAGAGAGAGAGAGAGAGAGAGAGAGAGAGAGAGTAGAGAGAGAGACAGAGAGAGAGAGACAGACAGACAGACAGACAGAGGGAGGGAGGGAGGGAGGGAGGAGTTGTCGAGAGACAGACAGACAGACAGAGGAGAGAGAGAGAGAGGAGTTCATTAGAGAGTCGAGAGAGAGAGAGAGAGAGAGAGTGAGATGGGTAAAATCAGAGACCAATTGATTTATTTCTGTTTTTGTTTTATTTTACCCAAAAGAGAGTATTTGACTATGAGATTTCACAAAAGAGAGAGAGAGATTAGTTGAGTAGAGAGAGATCGACTATCGGTATCGATTTGTGCCCCTCCTAGAGACTCGAGTTAGTATTTAGAGAGTAGAGAGAGAGACAGACTAACGTGCCGAGAGAGAGAGAGAGAGAGAATATATCGTCGAATAGAGGCTGTGATAATTATATTAAAGTCAGGCGGTTTACGCTCTTACCCACATCTACTTTTGGTTTTGAGTATAGCAGTGAATATTTCCCCGGAACCTGGGTAAAAAATCACTCAACCAATTGATTTATTTCTGCTTTTTCTCTTCATTTTACCCAAAAGTTTCAGTATCCATTACTATCGAGTATTTCTGCTCTAAAACTATCGAGCACTTGATACTTTCTGGTCAGCAAACCCTACCTTTATCCCCTCCTCTTATCGATAGCATCGACTATCGGTATCGATTTGTGCCATTCCCTATTGAACTGAACTCGATCTTCAAGGTTACGTATTGTTTTACTTCAGTACAGGAGGTATCTCGCATTAACGACAGAACATTAACGTGCTTCGAAGGTTATATAATTGTCGCCAGGAATATATCTTCGTCATAGAGTCTGTGATAATGAGTGTCACTTCGATGTTTGACTAAAGTAAACACAGACATTTCGGTTTCAGTTACAATAAGTTGTTTATCTTCAGTTACCCACATCCTTATCTAAGGTGATCTCGGGTTTCGTTTTTACATTAAGTTGTCGATCTTCAGTTTTAGTTTTCCCGGACTATCTTCAGTTAAAATAAGTTGTCGTATCTTCAGTTACAGTTGTCGTATTTTAGTTACGTTGTGTATCTTCAGTTACATTACATTGTCATCTTCAGTTTGGAAGTTGTCGTATCTTCATCACATTACGTTGTCGATCTTCAGGGACCAGTTGTCAGTCTTCATCAAATAGACCTTCAGTAACACAAGGCGATACAGATTGTCGTATCTTCAGTTACATTAAACAACTTCAGAGAAATGTATGTATCTTCAGTTACAGTTGTCGTATCTTCAGTTACATTAAGTTGTCGTATCTTCGTTACATTAAGTTGTCGTAGCAACATTCATTGTCGTATCTTCGTACCCCATTACATTTTGTTGAAAGTGATCTTCAGTGACACCTTGCCTTTGAACTACCGATTCCCTCATTCACTTTCGGATTTACATAAAAAAAATCTCCAACCCCACAAAAAAAAAAAAAAAGAAGTGCCCCCATCCTCCCTCCCCTAAAACATTAAGTTGAACAAAACGTATCTTCAGTTACATTAAGTTCTTGTATCCAGTTACATTAATTGTCGTATCTTCAGTTACCTCGTCCAGTTACACAAGTTCTTTGTATCTACAGTTACATTAAATTGTCGTAAACATTAAGTTGTCGTATCTTCAGTTACATTAGTTTGTCGTATCTTCAGTTACAGTATCTTCAGTTACATTAAGTTGTCGTATCTTCAGTTACAACGTTGTCGTATCTTCAGTTACATTAAGTTGTCGTATCTTCAGTTACATTACAGTTGTCGTATCTTCAGTTACATTAAGTTGTTGTATCTTCAGTTACATTAAGTTGTCGTATCTTCAGTTACATTATTGTCGTATCTTCAGTTACAGTTGTCGTATCTTCAGTTACATTACGTTGTCGTATCTTCAGTTACATTACATTGTCGTATCTTCAGTTACATTACGTTGTCGTATCTTCAGTAACATTACGTTGTCGTATCTTCAGTTACATTAAGTTGTCGTATCTTCAGTTACATTAAGTTGTCGTATCTTCAGTTACATTGTTGTCGTATCTTCAGTTACATTAAGTTGTCGTATCTTCAGTTACATTACGTTGTCAGTTACATTACGTTGTCGTATTTTCAGTTACATTTGGTTGTCGTATCTTCAGTTACATTACGTTGTCGTATTTTCAGTTATCTTCAGTTACATTGTTGTCGTATCTTTCAGTTACATTACGTTGTCGTATCTTCAGTTACATTAAGTTGTCGTATCTTCAGTTACATTACATTACGTTGTCGTATCTTCAGTTACATTAAGTTGTCGTATCTTCAGTTACATTATCTTCAGTTACATTGTCGTATCTTCAGTTCAGTTGTCGTATTTTCATTTGGTTGTCGTATTCAGTTACAGTTGTCGTATTTTCAGTTACATTACGTTGTCGTATCTTCAGTTACATTAAGTTGTCGTATCTTCAGTTACATTACATTGTCGTATCTTCAGTTACATTACGTTGTCGTATCTTCAGTTACATTAGTCGTATCTTCATTACGTTGTCGTATCTTCAGTTACATTAAGTTGTCGTATCTTCAGTTACATTACGTTGTCGTATCTTCAGTTACATCTTCGTTGTCGTATCTTCAGTTACATTACGTTGTCGTATCTTCAGTTACATTACATTGTCGTATCTTCAGTTCATTACATTGTTATCTTCAGTTACATTACGTTGTCGTATCTTCAGTTACATTGCGTTGTCGTATCTTCAGTTACATCACGTTGTCGTATCTTCAGTTACATTATCTTCAGTTACATTGTCGTATCTTCAGTTACATTACGTTGTCGTATCTTCAGTTACATTGTCGTATCTTCAGTTACATTACGTTGTCGTATCTTCAGTTACATTACGTTGTCGTATCTTCACCATTACGTTGTCGTATCTTCAGTTACATTGTTGTCGTATCTTCAGTTACATTACGTTGTCGTATCTTAGTTACAATGCGTTGTCGTATCTTCAGTTAAACGTTGTCGTATCTTCAGTTACATAGTTGTCGTATCTTCAGTTACATTACGTTCTAATCTTCTATTTTTGGATGCGTATCTTCGGTCTAGATTGGTTGTCGTATAGATTGCGTTGGTCGTGATTTATTGTGACGATTTGAAGTTATTTATTATTGGGTATAGATTCTAGATCTAGATCAGTTAGAGAGAGAGAGAGAGAGAGAGAGAGAGAGAGAGAGAGAGAGAGAGAGAGAGAGAGAGAGAGAGAGAGAGGGAGAGAGAGAGAGAGAGAGAGAGAGAGAGAGAGAGAGAGAGAGAGAGAGAGAGAGAGAGAGAGAGAGAGAGAGAGAGAGAGAGAGAGAGAGAGAGAGAGAGAGAGAGAGAGAGAGAGAGAGAGAGAGAGAGAGAGAGAGAGAGAGAGAGAGAGAGAGATTTTTATTTTTTTACCGCCTCTCCCTTCTCACTTTCGTTTTCACTTGAGGATCGTTTGGATGCCTCTTAGAGCCTACATTACGTTGTTAAAAAAGTCGTATCTCGATAAAAAAAGAATTCGTCGTCAGCAGGCACGCATGGAACTAGATTAGGCGAAATATGACAATAAGTGACAACTCCACTAATAAAGACAGAGCAAACACGTGGCGTTTCGGGTATAACCCTTCGTCAGACAACAAACGAGATTAGGTGAACCCTGCTAGTGAAAGTCCCTGCAGAGAAGTGTAGTGTGAAACTGATGTGTGTGTATGTGTGTGTGTATGTATGCGTGTGTGTGTTGGGTAAAGCAAGTCGATGTGATGGGGGTATTGCAAAGAAATGATAGTAGATCTAGTACCTTCTTGGTGTGTTGCAATATTTGACAGGTGATTCCTGGCACCAAAACACCAAGCAGAACACGCCAGTAGTGAGTAGTACAGAGTTTTGGGATTTCCCACACGTCACTTCGCTCCGCTTCGGCACGCGCAGGATATTCCACAACTTAACAAATGTGTTAATTTAGGTCAAAGGAGAAACAAATATAATATATGTTTGCCAGAGAGCCAAAATCAAGAGCCGATGGAAAACTTTTCTAAAATATGATTTCACACTTCTTCTTAAACAAAGTACGGTAAGTAGACAAAGTCGCTTAAAACAAGGTAAAATATAGTTTTATAACATTGTATTCTATATAAAATGAAAGGTAAAAAATCAGTTTACATTAATTAATGAGTATCATAAAGACCCAAGTCAATCTTGTGGCGTACGTTCTGCTTGTAACAATTGCAGAAGACCAGCAAAGCAAAGACATTATGAAAATAACAAAGAAAACAGGCTTATCAAAAATTTATTGAAAAAATCCCAATTATCAAAACGAGTATCAAGCGGGAAAAAGTATAAAATAATTTGTCTACTATAATTTTATTCCTATAAAATTACCCCTATAAAAAAAAGAAAAGTATTAAATGAAATGCTACAAAATCTATTAAGGATGAAAGAATTGATGCAGCTACGAAGGAGGGAGAAAGGCTCAATGTAAGGAGTGTCAATCTAACTCAGATATTCAAAAGAGGACAGATAAAAGAAGGAACAAGTTAAAAGGGAACGAGAGGAAATGGATAAGTATAATAGTAAGTACATATCTCAGAAAAAAAGAAATATTAGAGAAGATAAAACATTATGATAATAAGATAGATAAGGCAAGGTCTGAGAGATTGAGAGAAAATACATCGTTCTCTATTTATAACGAAGAAGTAATTAAAGTTAAAAGAATATGTGATATAATAAAAGAAAGGATTAATAATTACAAAGCTAAAGATTTACAAGGATTTTCAAAGTATAATTTCTTAAAGAAAGCCTATCATCAAGAGGTTCAGAAATATACTGAGAAAAGTAGTAATGCAAATGATGATGAAGATAAAGATGAGTATCAAGATAAAATCAACCAATGTACAGACAAGTTAAAAAATCCAAATGGCAAGACTTATCAAAGTCTATCTATATTGATAATCAATATTATGCTGAAGTTGTTATTCAAATAAAACAATTAATGAATGAAGGATATATTGTATCTCTTAATGGAAGGGTAAAACAAACAACAAAGATGAGTTTGAAGAATAAAAATCAAGAGGTGAAGGAAGCTTCTATAGCATGAAACAGTTAGAGGCATAATAATATATTCAGTGGATGGAGACAAACTCAGACGTACATGAAATGTATTATATTGGAAGTATCATATGGGTTAGGTAAGTTTTAAACAAATTGACAGTTCTAAGAAAGGGGATGGAACAAGCTTTATGTGTGCCATCAAAGAATAGGAAGGAAAATATTGTTATATCCCCACAGAGAATAGTTGTTTTAGTATATGTTATAACTGGTTAACTAATAAAAAATCATTTATAAAGGTGAGTTTGTTTATGAGAAACATCGAGGTAGAGATAAAAAAACTATTCCCTTTGTAATGTCTAAGGCTAAGTTCAAACAGTTTAATAAGTATTTCAATGACGTTGTAGAATATGTTAATATTGAGGATAGACATATATATATATATATATATATATATATATATATATATATATATATATATATATATATATATATATATATATATATATATATATATATATATATATATCCTAAGAAAGTTATCTAAGTCTATAACGACATATGTTATCTCCATAACCCTGATAACAGTCATATAACTCATTATTGTTTAATCGATCAAATAATAATAAGAGAGCAATAAAAGAAGTTGAGCAGAACTACAAGCAAGAATGGAAGAAGTTATCTGACGGCGTGAATGAAGTGCGACAATACAAAACGTAACACTGATGTAGAAGAAGGTATAGATCTCCAGACACAATCATATGATATTGAAACCTTCACTGACGAAACAGGGAAACATATGTCATATGCGCTCGGGTCTATTAGTTTAAATCTCTTCAACAGGTGGGCGGGGAAACATCTAGCTGATGAAAATATCCCAGAAGAAAAATATAACAAGTTAATAAATAAACATGTGAGAGTATTCAAATGAGAAGATTGTATTGAGCAATATTTTAAATACTTATCAACAATAGATAAACCAATATTTTAAATACTTATCAACAATAGATAAAACCAATATTTTAAATACTTATCGACAATAGATAAACCAATATTTTAAATACTTATCAACAATAGATAAACCAATATTTTAAATACTTATCGACAATAGATAAACCAATATTTTAAATACTTATCGACAATAGATAAACCAATATTTTAAATACTTATCAACAATAGATAAAGCAATATTTTAAATACTTATCGACAATAGATAAAGCAATATTTTAAATACTTATCAACAATAGATAAACCAATATTTTAAATACTTATCGACAATAGATAAACCAATATTTGTTAAGTAGCTCATAACGGTTCTGGTTTTGATTTTGAGATTGTAATCGAAAATATCCCTATGTCAAAGCTATCACTCAAGAGAGGTAACAACTTATTAAATGTAACACTTAATAATCCTTATATATAGATAAGAAATGGCAGAAGTATAATAAATCGAAAGAACAAGATTCACTTAAGATGTTCTCTTCAATATGTTGAATCAAGTTTACTAGAGTTAGGACAAGCATATCAAGTTCCAAAGACTATTCAAAATATCAACTTCGACATTAAGGGGATAAACCAAAGATAGCTATATAGAAAGACGACAGGAGTGGTTGCCATATTGAAAAACATGACATCCTCTGTTTAGCCGCCTGCGTCTATATATACAATTCAATGATGTTTGAGTTGAAAAGGCAGAAAAGGCAGAATAACTTTAAATCATCTTTATTAACATTTAAATCATGGATGAGGAAGATGGATGAGAAACATTCGTATCAACTGATAAGTGAACTGGGCAATTCATTACAAAAGTGTCACAGGTGGAAGGGAAGGTGGTAACGTTCACAAGTTTGATGCTAGGAAAGAAGTAGGTGATGTTTTACATAGACGCCTGGAACCAACAGCGGGTTTAATCCAGTTAATAGATAAATATAGTGATCTCCATAAAAACTTTGACATCTTTAAAATGATAACAAAAGAAATAAAAAACCCATTGAACTTTGAGAAATGATGATAGCACTAGATATCAACTCGTTATATCCCACAGCAATGGCAGACTCTCACTAAGAGTATCGTAGGGTAGAGTCAGCAATGTTATTTGATAGACAGTCACAAATGTTATTTGATAGACAGTCAGAAATGTTATTTGATAAACAGTCAGAAATGTTATTTGATAAACAGTCAGAAATGTTATTTGATAAACAGTCAGAAATGTTATTTGATAGACAGTCACAAATGTTATTTGATAGACAGTCAGAAATGTTATTTGATAGACAGTCACAAATGTTATTTGATAGACAGTCACAAATGTTATTTGATAAACAGTCAGAAATGTTATTTGATAGACAGTCACAAATGTTATTTGATAGACAGTCAGAAATGTTATTTGATAAACAGTCAGAAATGTTATTTGATAAACAGTCAGAAATGTTATTTGATAGACAGTCACAAATGTTATTTGATAGACAGTCAGAAATGTTATTTGATAGACAGTCAGAAATGTTATTTGATAGACAGTCAGAAATGTTATTTGATAGACAGTCAGAAATGTTATTTGATAGACAGTCACAAATGTTATTTGATAGACAGTCAAGAAAGGTTATTAGATAGACAGTCAGAAATGTTATTAGATAGACAGTCACAAATGTTATTTGATAGACAGTCAACAAGGTTATTAGATAGACAGTCAAAAGGTTATTAGATAGACAGTCAACAAGGTTATTAGATAGACAGTCAACAAGGTTATTAGATAGACAGTCAACAAATGTTATTAGATAGACAGTCAACAATGTTATTAGATAGATAGTCAACAAGGTTATTAGATAGACAGTCAGCAAGGTTATTAGATAGACAGTCAACAAGGTTATTAGATAGATAGTCAACAACGTTATTAGATAGATAGTCAACAAGGTTATTAGATAGACAGTCAGAAGAGAAAGATTTTCTAAACAAGTTCAACAGTCAGAAAGTTATTGATTCCAACCGAGAACTGGAATATTTAAAATAATGTACTAATACTAATACCCAAGGTTATTGATGACATGTTCTTCACTTCAATATTCTGTAAGGATAAGATAGACAGTCAACAAGGTTATTAGAAGACAGTTACGATCAAGAACTCAACAAGGTTATTAGATAGACAGTCAACAAGGTTATTAGATCACTCCAATATTCTGTAAGGATAAGATAAATAACGTAGAAATGTTATTAGATCAAGAACTGGTTATTAGATGACAGTCAACACAGATAACATCAGTTGACATTCAAGAGATTAGATAAACAGTGGGGAAGATACATACAAGGTTATTGTTCGAGGGAATGGTGTTTGAAGAAAACTTTGATAAACGTTACCGTTTTAGGGAATATGTCTTAGAATGATATAAACTTAAGAGAAAATTAGAACAAGAAGGAAGATAGAAGTTTGTTATGCTTTGTAAAATTCTTATTGATTTCGCGATACGGAAAGATGGCACAAAAAGACATGTCATCGCAGTCACATATGGAATGAAAAACACATGAAGAAAAAACTACACAGATGACTTAAAATGTGATAAGATAAATAAGTAGAAATGTTAC
>JAXRKP010001408.1:75000-90000 GCA_037039925.1 Doris montereyensis
AATACATCTCCACCTCTTTTTCACATAAGAATAAAGAGATTAGAGTGTTGAAAGTACAAGGAAAATTGAAGCTTTCATCTGAGTTCAGCGACCAGCACCAATGGCTCTATAGTATTTATTTTCGTCAGCACTGTTTAGTGTTTATTTGTTTATGTCTCCTTGTTGCTTATGAAGGTTGGGTACACTGAAGATTTCTCGGTCTGACCCGTTTTCTATCTATTAGTGTTATACCTTTCCTATTCCTCTTCAGTAATGGGCCAACTGCAGTATTATTTCTTTTTTCATGTTCAATAAAAGTAGGCTGTAATAGATGTTTTTGTTACTAAACAATGCAATATAAACACGATGACAATAACAATAACAAGATGAATTGCCCGCTATGTCGCCTCACTCAACAAAGATAAAAAAACCCAATCACAATAATCACAGGTACGCCGTGGGCAAGCGCGGCAACCTCGTCAGCCAGCGGGGGGGGAGAAAACTATTGGTGCCACCTACTACAGCGGAACGAGATTGTTGACCCATATATATGGAGGTTAGCCGGCAGGTAGCCATACAAGTATACAAGGCTTAATATTGCTTGCCAAGCGTCTTGAAGGCCTTTTTGGTCTCGCTGTTTTTCTTTACAGCAGTTTATCGTTTCTGTTAAATCTTGTTTTAGCTTGGCCGTGATGTGTTACATAGAAAATCCCTGAGCAATAATATAATTGTATCGAATGGTCACATCTACTATTGAACTATTATTATATCAAATGGTCACATCTACTATTGAATTATAATTGTATCCAATGGTCACATCTACTATTGAATTATTATTGAATTCAATGGTCACATCTACTATTGAATTATAATTGTATCGAATGGTCATCATCTACTATTGAATTATAATTGAATCCAATGGCCACATCCAATGGCCACATCTATTGAATTATTATTGAATCCAATGGTCACATCTATTGAATTATTATTGAATCCAATGGTCACATCTACTATTGAATTATTATTGAATCTACTATTGAATTATTATCCAATGGAATCAATGGCCACATCTACTATTGAATTATTATGAATCCAATGGTCACATCTACATCTATTGAATTATTATTGAATCCAATGGTCACATCTACTATTGAATTATTATTGAATCCAATGATCACATCTACTATTGAATTATTATTGAATCCAATGGAATCACATCCAATGGTCACATCTACTATTGAATTATCTACTATTGAATTATTATTGAATCCAATGGTCACATCTACTATTGAATTATAATTGAATCCAATGGTCACATCTATTGAATTATTATTGAATCCAATGGTCACATCTATTGAATTATTGAATCCAATCCAATGAATTATTATTGTCACATCTACTATTGAATTATTATTGAATCCAATGGTCACATCTACTATTGAATTATTATTGAATCCAATGGCCACATCTATTGAATTATTATTGAATCCAATGGTCACATCTGTTATTGAATTATTATTGAATCCAATGGCCACATCTACTATTAACATTATTATTGAATCCAATGGTCACATCTACTATTGAATTATTATTGTATGGTCATATATATCTCATAATGTGATAAAAAAATACAACTTGAACGAAATGTAGACATAACCCTCTCTCCTCCCCTATACAGATGTCCCCCTCCTCCATTCTTCCCCGCCTGAAAGCGGTATCGAACTGTGCCTGTCGTTACACAGATGAATTCTAAAGAGGCAAACATTGAGAGGAGAAATACAAATTCATACAATGTCTCGCTTAACTATAAAGTTTGATTTGATTTGATTTGATTTGATTTACCCACATCCACATCTTAAGTGATCTCAGGGGTTTTTGGTAGGATTTTTTTAATTTTGCCTGGATTACATTGTAAACAGCCAAGGGAATTTTAACGTGCACAGAGTGATCTGCACACGGGAGCTCCATTTTATCCGCCGTCTCCGATGGGGACTAGGCGTCGATCAACCTACCAGGACCGTGAGGTGGGGGGAGTGGGAGGTTTTGCTCGAAAAATTTTTTAAACGTCTTGAACCCACGTCTTTTTGAGTTGAAAAGCCGACCGACACCTTGCCTCTGGACTACTGGGTTCCGAAGACTACAATACATGCTATAATGACGTCGAGAGACAACTCTACTGACACCGTGACAACCTATTCTTGAATCAATGGTAATAAAACATGGATAATGATGTCTTTGATTCAATATCGTTCGTCATTTTTGTGTTTGAAAACATCTCTTCTAACAGACATAAGCGTCGTTTTTGCTGAAGCAAAGGCCACATGTAGACATGACATAATTGGCTGCAAGACATTGTGTAACATTGCAATTTTCCATAACCACCATATACGGTGATCTAAAAAAACAAAGAGGAAACACCATGATGGGTGTGTTTGTTTGTGTAATATGAATTCATTTACTTTTAAACGCCTTTTCTTCCTCTTGTTTGCATTGTCGATTTTCTTGTCATAACGTACACAGTTTTATGTCGCATTCATGCAGCTTGACGCATGAAATTCATATTGTGTATCACATTATTTTATGTAATACATATATTTCTTAGAATATGTAATGCACCTAGAGCCCCACCCTTGTAGGGATGAGTGCGAAATAGAAAATATGTACATTATTCTTATTTGCTGGCAGCAGCAACAGTAATAATAGTACATGTACTACTACTACTACTACTACTGCTACTGCTGCTGCTGCTGCTGCTGCTGCTGCTGCTGCTGCTGCTGCTGCTGCTGCTGCTGCTGCTGCTGCTGCTGCTGCAGCAGCAGCAGCAGTAGTAGCAGTAGCAGTACAGTAGCAGTAATAGTAATAGCAGTAGCAGCAGCAGCAGCAGCATGTAGCCAGTAGTAGTGGTAGTAGTAGTAACAGTAGTAATAGTAGTAGTAGTAGTAGCAGCAGCAGTAGTAGTAGTAGTAGTACAGCAGTAGTAGTAATAGTAGTAGTAGTAGTAGTAGTAGTAATAATAGTAGTAGTAGTAGTAGTAGTAATAGTAGTAGTAGTAGTAGTAGTAGCAGTAGTAGTAGTAGTGATAGTAGTAGCAGTAGTAGTAGTAGTAGTAGTAGTAATAAATAGTAGTAGTAGTAGTAGTAGTAATAGTAGTAGTAGTAGTAGTAGTAGCAGTAGTAGTAGTAGTAGTAGTAGTGATAGTAGTAGTAATAGTAGTAGTAGTAGTAGTAGTAGCAGCAGTGGTAATGTAGTAGTAGTAGTAGTAGTAGTAGTAGACCCAGCATCAGCAGATAGAGAGACACATGGGCATACAGAAATACCATCCATGTACAATCTAATTTTACTAAAGCTCATAACATAATTTGTAGATTCTCAAAAGTCTGTAATATGATCTCCTCGATTCTAGTTCCAAAACTTTAACTTCTTAGCATTCTTGTTACAATCATTTACATTTTTAAAAGCCGTTTCAATCACTAGCTATTTGGATTAGCCAATTCATAATTATTAGTAAGTTCGAACTGTAGACAGCTTTCAAGTGTTTTTTAGTCGCTGTTTTTAAGGCAAAAAACCTAAATGTACATTATTATTATTTTGCGGGCATTTACTGACATACAAAGTATACAATTTTTCCTAATTGTCATGTCTTGTATTAAAGTGGGACATGCTGTTTAAGCTTTTATTATTATAAAGATCAAGATGATCTAAGAAATAAGACCTGGTCGATTGTATTCAAAATAAAGGGTTTATTCAAGAAATTATATATCATTTAGCTCTTTAATCATAATGAAATCAATGAGTTTAGTGGGGAGCGGCAATTGTGAACACTGCTTCAGAAGATTTACACCCCAGAAAATGGCGTATCCACTTCCGGCACATTTGTTTCAAGGATGTCACTTGCTGACCATAATGGAGCCAATGGGTTGGTTTCGCAAAGAAAGCATATTGGTTATATTGAATAAGAAATGCATCCACCATATGGCAGTAAATGTAATCAGGTTTCCATCTCAAGCGATGTCTTTTTAAACGCGACCCCCTCCCCCACCCACAAGAAAATCATAAGAAAAAAAGAAACCAGTCGACCCCCCCCTTCCCTCCCTCCATTTCCTCAAATAAAACTTAACACACCTCTTGGTCCTCCTCACAAAATCAAAATCAAAACATTTAACAACAACAACAAAAAACAGCACCCTAAAAAAAAAAAAAAAAAAATAAAATAAAAAATAAATAAATAAATAAATTTGTTGTTGTTATTGCGTAGGAAGCTATGGTTTATTTATTTGTTAGTTGTATACATGTTGTTGACAGTTGTCAGATTTTATCATCTACTTCAATCCAGTTCAATTATCTTTATTAATCCTTTAAAAAGGAAAATTATAGTTGTGTTATCCAAATTTCCGTTTGAAAACAAAAAAATACATCAATGCATTCAATTTTCAAATCAAAAACAAAAAATGTCCTGTATGCCACAATTTCAAGGACCCTCGGGGGAATAAACTGTATTCACAACAATAAAACAAAAAATGATAAACAAACCCAAAAATGCCTACATTTTATGAAAACAGGAAGAATTACATTTATAAAACAAAACCCTCCCCCCCCCCAAGATATAACCCAAAACCAAGATTACATTTTGAAAGACCGTTGCAGCATGAGCGTGCAATAAGCACTCTCTCATGTGCTTACTGTCGTAGCCACTAGCGATGAAAAGTTTTAGCACGTCCACCAATGTCTTGTCAAAGGCCAGTTGGACGGGACAATCACTTGGACCACAGTTCTTTGACACTGGAAATCGAATAATGTAAAATCAGAAAAATCAGAACAAAAAAATCACATTTGGCCGACTTCACAAAACGTTTTGAAGCTTAGCAAACAGCTAAATCAATTTATTTTACTATGTCAGGTCCGATGTTGCCTTCCTTGGGAAAGACATTTAACACGCATTTCCCCCACTCGCCCCAGGTACAAAATGGGTACAAGCACTAGCTGTCCATGAGGTGACTATTGTCATCTGTTCCGACTGACGCTATAGAGACCGGGATAGGCTCCAGCGCCACGGATCGTGGTGACCTTGAAGGAACTTTACTGACTACACTATACACGCATTTTATGTGCATGTCAGTTGTTCTCTGTTACTTTCCCATGTTTACCATAAGTTGTTCTCTGTTACTTTCTCATGTTGACCATGTAAGTTGTTCTCTGTTACTTTCTCATGTTGACCATGTAAGTTGTTCTCTGTTACTTTCCCATGTTTACTATGTGTTGTTCTCTGTTACTTTCTCATGTTGACCATGTAAGTTGTTCTCTGTTACTTGCTCATGTTGACCATGTAAGTTGTTCTCTGTTACTTTCCCATGTTTACTATGCAAAGTTGTTCTCTGTTACTTTCTCATGTTGACCATGTAAGTTGTTCTCTGTTACTTTCCCATGTTTACTATGTAAGTTGTTCTCTGTTACTTTCTCCTTATGTTGACCATGTAAGTTGTTCTCTGTTACTTTCCCATGTTTACCATGTAAGTTGTTCTCTGTTACTTTCCCATGTTTACTATGTAAGTTGTTCTCTGTTACTTTCCCATGTTGACCATGTAAGTTGTTCTTTGTTACTTTCCCATGTTTACTATGTGTTGTTCTCTGTTACTTTCCCATGTTTACTATGTCAGTTGTTCTCTGTTACTTTCCATGTTTACTGTGTAAGTTGTTCTCTGTTACTTTCCCATGTTTACCATGTAAGTTGTTCTCTGTTACTTTCCCATGTTTACTATGTCAGTTGTTCTCTGTTACTTTCCCATGTTTATCATGTAAGTTGTTCTCTGTTACTTTCCCATGTTTACCATGTAAGTTGTTCTCTGTTACTTTCCCATGTTTACTATGTAAGTTGTTCTCTGTTACTTTCCCATGTTTACCATGTAAGTTGTTCTCTGTTACTTTCCCATGTTTACCATGTAAGTTGTTCTCTGTTACTTTCCCATGTTTACTATGTAAGTTGTTCTCTGTTACTTTCCCATGTTTACTATGTAAGTTGTTCTCTGTTACTTTCCCATGTTTACAGTTGTTTACTTTATGTTTACTAGTTGTTCTCTGTTACTTTCCCATGTTTACCATGTAAGTTGTTCTCTGTTACTTTCCCATGTTTACTATGTAAGTTGTTCTCTGTTACTTTCCCATGTTTACCATGTAAGTTGTTCTCTGTTACTTTCCCATGTTTACTATGTAAGTTGTTCTCTGTTACTTTCCCATGTTTACTATGTAAGTTGTTCTCTGTTACTTTCCATGTTTACCAGTTGTTTCTGTTACTTTCCCATGTAAGTTGTTCTCTGTTACTTTCCCATGTTTACTATGTAAGTTGTTCTCTGTTACTTTCCCATGTTTACCATGTAAGTTGTTCTCTGTTACTTTCCCATGTTTACTATGTAAGTTGTTCTCTGTTACTTTCCCATGTTTACCATGTAGTTGTTCTCTATTACTTTCCCATGTTTACTATGTAAGTTGTTCTCTGTTACTTTCCCATGTTTACTATGTAAGTTGTTCTCTGTTACTTTCCCATGTTTACCATGTAAGTCGTTCTCTGTTACTTTCCCATGTTTACCATGTAAGTTGTTCTCTGTTACTTTCCCATGTTTACTATGTAAGTTGTTCTCTGTTACTTTCTCATGTTTAGTATGTAAGTTGTTCTCTGTTACTTTCCCTGTTTACTATGTAAGTTGTTCTCTGTTACTTTCCCATGTTTACTATGTAAGTTGTTCTCTGTTACTTTCCCATGTTTACTATGTAAGTTGTTCTCTGTTACTTTCCCACGTTTACCATGTAAGTTGTTCTCTGTTATTTTCCCAGGCTTACCATGTAAGTTTTTCTCTGTTACTTTCCCATGTTTACTATGTAAGTCGTTCTCTGTTACTTTCCCAGGCTTACGAAAAGAGGACTCGATAGTCCAGAGGCAAGGTGTTGTCCTCTCAACGAAAAAGGTACTGGGTTCGTGCCCCGACAACGGTTGAACAAATTTCTCGATATTTTTCGAGCAAAATCTACCCCCCTCCCATTGGTCCAGTTAGATGGATCGACACCTATTCCCATCGGAGATGGACGATAAAAAGGAGGTCCCGTGTGCAGATCACAACACTCTGTGGACGTTAAAGATCCCTTGGCTGTTTACGTGGCAGTTTGGGTAAAATTATAAAAAAATCCTACGAAATACCCCGAGATCACCTTGGGTGTGGATGTAGGTAAATCAAATCAAGTCAAATCAAAACTTACCAAAAATACTTAATAACGACAGCTTTGTAAATTTGAACCCAAGATAAAAAAAACCCCATTCAATTCAAACATATCCTGTACTGGAAAGCATTCAAATGGCTACATACATTAAAGGAAACACTTCAAATAGCACTGGTAAGAATTTCTTGATGTCATTCCAAAAATGAGGCGACAGTCAGCTGCGCTGATATAAATATTGCAGATTTGTTATCTAGTCCCATTTCAACCAAACTATATTATATATCTGTATTTTTCTCCTCTGCCTATATATCTCTAGCTTTCTCCTTCCCCATTTCTTTCTCTCCCTCTCCCTCTCTCTCTCTCTCTCTCTCTCTCTCTCTCTCTCTCTCTCTCTCTCTCTCTCTCTCTCTCTCTCTCTCTCTCTCTCTCTCTCTCTCTCTCTCTGTTTTGTTTTGTTTTGTTGTTGTTTTTTTGTTTGTTTGTTTGTTGTTGTTTTTGTTATTGTTGCTGTTCGTTTTTTTGTTTTGTTTTTTCTTTTGTTTGTTATATTTTCCCTCTCTTCTTAGATATATATCAATACGGCTCTGTACTCAAACAACGCTTTCAGTGCACTGTGTCTCTGGGTAGTTAAGAGCGTCATCTACATATTGTAGGTTCCAGAAGCCAGGCTGCTTTTGGCACCTTACCTCACGACAGTTTACAGTGCTCGTGCTTTCAAAATGGCACACAAGTTGCGTTTTCATATATTGTCACAAAATTGTATTTGGTTTCAATATATCTCAGAGTTTTTGGTTTGTTTTTGTTTTGGTCTTGTTTGTTTTTTTGCAATATAAATCTAGACATCTAAAAGATAACCATACGTAATCCTAGTAGTTCGTATTAAATTTTCCTCATCTCCCCCCTCACCCGAACACATGCTGCCAAATTAATTAATGCAACGACTGTTTGCAAACGCTATCACTACTATCATTTTACTATTTTAGGACTTTTATTTTTACTGGTATTACTATCGTCCTCTATCACCACAACCACTGTCCTAATATTTATTCTTCTTTTCTTTTTAAATTGGTATAAGAGATGATTATAATGAAAGTCATACTTATAGAAATATTGACTGTTCAATGAACTTAGGATATAGTAATGGTTATTTTGGGGTAGTCTCTGCGGTCTGTTGCACTTCCATTCATCATTGCTTTTCTTTTTTTTCTCCTTGTTTTATTGAATTCATTATTTCAAAACAAAAACCCACTTTAAACATGAAAACAAAAACGAGAAAACATTAAAAGAATATAGAGATAAAATAACTACCGTTCCTTTTCCCAGTCGTCTGGTACCTGTTTGACTTCCATGCTTGTTGGCATATTGCATGTAGTAGTTTGTTTGCCTCTCTCCCTTGGTTTTTAATAATTTTTGGATAAACTTGATCTGCTTCTGGAGCTTTTCCGCCGGTTATTTCATCGGATTGATAAACCATTTTTTCAGAGAATCATTAATAAGTAGTGAAGGAAACGGCATTGAATAATATTAAAGAAGAGACAAATACAAGGAAAAAGACAGAACAAAATCCTGGCCACCATGAATATGGAACCCGCGACCTCTGAGTCGGCACCCATCGCCTCACCATGAAAACAAAGCGTTACCAATTGAGCTACCTACCTCATGTCCTTCACTTTCGACATGCCCCTTGCCTCACTGTTTGTCTTACACTGGTATTGGACTGACCTGGTATGTATCGACTTGATTGTGTATTATCGATGTATCGACTTGATTGTTACACTGGTATTGGACTGACCTGGTGTGTATGGACTTGATTGTTACACTGGTATTGACTGACCTGGTGTGTATCGACTTGATTGTTACACTGGTATTGGACTGACCTGGTATGTATCGACTTGATTGTTACACTGGTATTGGACTGACCTGGTGTATGGACTTGATTGTTATGGTATTGGACCTGGTATGTATTGTTACACTGGTATTGGACTGACCTGGTATGTATCGACTTGATTGTTACACTGGTATTGGACTGACCTAGTATGTATCGACTTGATTGTTACACTGGTATTGGACTGGATTCTAGTATGTATCGACTTTGATTGTTACACTGGTACACTGGTATTGGACTGACCTAGTATGTATCGACTTGATTGTTACACTGGTATTGGACTGACCTAGTATGTATCGACTTGATTGTTACACTGGTATTGACTGACCTAGTATGTATCGACTTGATTGTTACACTGGTATTGGACTGACCTAGTATGGACTTGATTGTTCACTGGTATTGGACTGACCTGGTATGTATCGACTTGAATGTTACACTGGTATTGACTGACCTGGTATGTATCTACTTGAATGTTACACTGGTATTGGACTGACCTGGTATGTATCGACTTGATTGTTACACTGGTATTGGACTGACCTGGTATGTATCTACTTGATTGTTACACTGGTATTGGACTGACCTGGTATGTATCGACTTGATTGTTACACTGGTATTGGACTGACCTGGTATGGACTTGATTGTTACACTGGTATTGGTGACCTGGTATGTATCTACTTGATTGTTACACTGGTATTGGACTGACCTGGTATGTATCGACTTGATTGTTACACTGGTATTGGACTGACCTGGTATGTATCGACTTGATTGTTACACTGGTATTGGACTGACCTGGTGTGTATGGACTTGATTGTTACACTGGTATTGGACTGACCTGGTATGTATCGACTTGATTGTTACACTGGTATTGACTGACTGGTATGTATCGACTTGATTGTTACACTGGTATTGGACTGACCTGGTATGTATCGACTTGATTGTTACACTGGTATTGGACTGACCTGGTATGTATCGACTTGATTGTTACACTGGTATTGGACTGACCTGGTGTGTATGGACTTGATTGTTACACTGGTATTGGACTGACCTGGTGTGTATGGACTTGATTGTTACACTGGTATTGGACTGACCTGGTGTGTATGGACTTGATTGTTACACTGGTATTGGACTGACCTGGTATGTATCGACTTGATTGTTACACTGGTATTGGACTGACCTGTGTGTATCGACTTGATTGTTACACTGGTATTGGACTGACCTGGTATGTATCGACTTGATTGTTACACTGGTATTGGACTGACCTGGTATGTATCGACTTGATTGTTACACTGGTATTGGACTGACCTGGTATGTATCGACTTGATTGTTACACTGAAGCAACAAGGCCACGACGTTGGTACGACCATTGGCAACTGCGTACCACAGAGCAGTTTTGCCATGCGCATCCACTAAATTCAGATCAGCCCCGCAGCCAATCAAATCATGAACACTTCGGACATGACCTTTTGGAGCTATGATGTGGAGGGGTGTCTTTCGGGCTGAGTAGTTTGCCAGGTTGGGATTACATCCTGGAACTTGAGTAAGAGCACTGAGTACTTTCTCCAGTCCTCGGAGGCAGCCATTGTCAACGGAGTACATCCTTCATTGTCTTGTATATTGACATCTGCTCCTGGAAATGAGGGAAGATTGCCGAAAGTAGATTGTGAAGGAAATGATATTGATTAACATTAAATCCCCGTAGGAACAAGACAAATACAAGGAATAGCCAGGACAAAATCCTGGCCACCATGAGGATCAAACCCGCGACTTCTACGTTGTCACCTATCGCCTCGCCAGGTAAAGAATATGTGCTACCAACCGAGCTAACTACGCTCACTGTTTGTCTTTACAGAAAGTAGATGGTAATGCGTTTAAGTTACTTCTTCTTGCATACTACGTATAATATCATATCACCTTCTTTGATGTATTATTATGCATGTCCAGATCACAGTATACTTAATAGTACAAAGGAACCATAGTGGATTGAAGTCAAAGGTCAAAAACGACATAAAGTGACAACTCCACGTGTTTGTTCTGTCTTTCACGGTGACGTTGATACTTACTGTCGTTTTTCACATTATACTTACTAATGAAGTGTTATTTGATTAAAACGTCGATGCAAGAGATGAAATACCATGTTGACACAAAGCAAAATGGATACATCATCATCATTGCCTTTTCACCCTAATACAGGGTATAGGCCACAAACAACCGACTTCCGGTTATTTCTATCTTGGGCATTTCTTGTTAAGTCCTTCCACAAAAGACCTCCTCTCTTCAAATCGTCTTCCACTAGCCTTCTCCAGGTCATTCATGGCCTATCCCTAGTCCTCTGCCCCTGTGGGTTCCACTGAAAGGCATGTCTTGTATTACTACTCTGAGGTTACACACTTTTATGTGATTTATATGTAATGTACGATGGGTGCATGTCCAAGGCAGCCACATACATCTCACATATATGATACAATATGTTAATAGGTTCAACTGCACAGGACTCTGTGGTCAAGTGGCAGGCATCAGCTTATCAACCAAAGAGTCGTGGGTTCAAGCTCCGATGGTTGCATTTTTGAATTTTTAAAATCATTTTCGAGTCAAACCCCACCATCTGGTCTCGGTGGGTGGTTCGACACCTAGTCCTATCAGAGACAGACAATAAAAAGGAGATCCCTGTCTAGGTAGGTGACACCTAGTCCTATCAGACACCTAGCTAGGTGGTCCTAGTCATCAGAGACAGACAATAAAAGGGAGATCCCTGTCTAGTCCTATAGGTGGTTCGACACCTAGTCCTATCAGAGACAGACTATAAAAAGAAGATCCCTGTCTGGGTAGGTGGTTTGACACCTAGTCCTATCAGAACAGACGATAAAAGGAGATCCCTGTCTGGGTAGGTGGTTCGACACCTAGTCCTATCAGAGACAGACGATAAAAAGGAGATCCCTGTCTAGGTAGGTGGTTCGACACCTAGTCCTATCAGAGACAGACGATAAAAAGATAAAAAGGAGATCCTGTCTAGGTAGGTGGTTCGACACCTAGTCCTATCAGACACATACGATAAAAGGAGATCCCTGTCTAGGTAGGTGGTTCGACACCTAGTCCTATCAGACACATACGATAAAAAGGAGATCCCTGTCTAGGTAGGTGGTTCGACACCTAGTCCTATCAGAGACAGACGATAAAAAGGAGATCCCTGTCTGGGTAGGTGGTTCGACACCTAGTCCTATCAGAGACAGACAATAAAAAGAAGATCCCTGTCTAGGTAGGTGGTTCAACACCTAGTCCTATCAGGGACAGACTATAAAAAGAAGATCCCTGTCTGGGTAGGTGGTTCGACAGTCCTATCAGAGACAGACGATAAAAAGAAGATCCCTGTCTGGGTAGGTGGTTCGACACCTAGTCCTATCAGAGACAGACGATAAAAAGGAGATCCATGTGCAGATGTCAATACTTTGTTAACGTTAAAGAACCCTTTGTTTTTTAAACAGGGCAGTCTGCGCAAATATAGGTATCCTCCCAAATCCCCCGAAATCACCATAGTTATGGATGTGGGTAAAACCTGCCTCATACGTATTTTCTCCCGCTTACAGCTACACTCTAAGCCACTTATGCTACACTCTAAGCCACTGATGCTACGCTCTTTGCCACTTACAGCTACACTCTAAGCCACTTATGCTACGCTCTTTGCCACTTACAGCTACACTCTAAGCCACTTATGCTACGCTCTTTGCCACTTACAGCTACACTCTAAGCCACTTATGCTACACTCTAAGCCACTAATGCTACACTCTAAGCCACTAATGCTACGCTCTTTGCCACTTACGGTTACACTCAAAGCCACTTATGCTACGCTCTAAGCCACTTATGCTACACTCAAAGCCACTAATGCTCCACTCAAATTCACTTATGCTACACTTTAAGCCACTTATGCTACACTCTAAGTCACTTATGCTACACTCTAAGTCACTTATGCTACGCTCTAAGTCACTTATGCTACGCTCTAAGTCATATGCTACGCTCTAAGCCACTTATTATACACTCTAGTCACTTATGCTACGCTCACTTATGCTACACTCTAAGTCACTTATGCTACACTCTAAGTCACTTATGCTACACTCTAAGTCACTTATGCTACGCTCTAAGCCATATGCTACATCTAAGTCACTTATGCTACACTCTAAGTCACTTATGCTACGCTCTATGCCACTTATGCTACACTCTAAGCCACTTATGCTACACTCAAAGTCACTTATGCTACACTCTAAGTCACTTATGCTACACTCTATGCCACTTATGCTACACTCTATGCCACTTATGCTACACTCTATGCCACTTATGCTACACTCTAAGTCACTTATGCTACACTCTAAGCCACTTATGCTACACTCTATGCCACTTATGCTACATTCTAAGTCACCACTTATGCTACACTCTACAGCCACTTATGCTACGCTCTATGCCACTTATGCTACGCTCTAAGCCACTTATGCTACAGCTCTTTGCCACTTATGCTACACTCTATGCCACTTATGCTACGCTCTAAGCCACTTATGCTACACTCTTTGCCACTTATGCTACACTCTATGCCACTTATGCTACACTCTTTGCCACTTATGCTACACTCTTGCCACTTATGCTACACTCTTGCCACTTATGCTACACTCTTTGCCACTTATGCTACACTCTTTGCCACTTATGCTACGCTCTTTGCCACTTATGCTACACTCTATGCCACTTATGCTACACTCTATGCCACTTATGCTACACTATGCCACTTATGCTGCACTCTTTGCCACTTATGCTACACTCTATGCCACTTATGCTACACTCTATGCCACTTATGCTACACTCTTTGCCACTTATGCTACACTCTGCCACTTATGCTACACTCTATGCCACTTATGCTACGCTCTTTGCCACTTATGCTACGCTCTAAGTCACTTATGCTACGCTCTTGCCACTTATGCTACACTCTATGCCACTTATGCTACGCTCTCACTTATGCTACGCTCTAAGTCACTTATGCTACGCTCTAAGCCACTTATGCTACGCTCTTTGCCACTTCCTATGCCACGCTCTAAGCCACTTATGCTACCTCTAAACTCAACTTATGCTACGCTCTTTGCCATATGCTACGCTCTATGCCACTTTATGCTACGCTCTATGCCACTTATGCTACACTCTAAGCCACTGATGCTACACTCTTTGCCACTTATGCTACGCTCTTTGCCACTTATGCTACGCTCTTTGCCACTTATGCTACGCTCTTTGCCACTTATGCTACGCTCTAAGCCACTTATGCTACACTCTTTGCCACTTATGCTACATGCCACTTATGCTACGCTCTTGCCACTTATGCTACGCTCTTTGCCACTTATGCTACGCTCTAAGCCACTGATGCTACACTCTGCCACTTATGCTACACTCTACCACTTATGCTACGCTCTTTGCCACTTATGCTACGCTCTTTGCCACTTATGCTACGCTCTAAACCACTTATGCTACGCTCTTTGCCACTTATGCTACACTCTGAGTCACTTATGCTACGCTCTTTGCCACTATGCTACGCTCTTTGCCACTTATGCTACGCTCTAAGCCATATGCTATGCTCTAAGCCATATGCTACACTCTAAGCCACTTATGCTACGCTCTTTGCCACTTATGCTACACTCTAATGCCACTTATGCTACGCTCTAAGCCACTTTATGCTACGCTCTAAGCCACTTATGCTACACTCTAAGCCACTTATGCTACGCTCTAAAGCCCCTTATGCTACGCTCTATGCCACTTATGCTACACTCTATGCCACTTATGCTACACTCTATGCCACTTATGCTACGCTCTAAGCCACTTATGCTACACTCTATTGCCACTTATGCTACACTCTAAGCCCTTATGCTACGCTCTTTGCCACTTATGCTACACTCTACGCCACTTAT
>JAXRKP010001408.1:115000-120000 GCA_037039925.1 Doris montereyensis
GATATCAATACAAAATCTAGATGGCAATGTTCAATGATATCAATACAAAATCTAGATGGCAATGTTCAATGATATCAATACAAAATCTAGATGGCGATGTTCAATGATATCAATACAAAATCTAAATGGTGCAATGTTCAATGATATCAATACAAAATCTAGATGGTGCAATGTTCAATGATATCAATACAAAATCTAGATGGTGCAATGTTCAATGATATCAATACACAATCTAAATGGTGCAATGTTCAATGATATCAATACAAAATCTAGATGGTGCAATGTTCAATGATATCAATACACAATCTAAATGGTGCAATGTTCAATGACATCAAGACACAATTTAAATTGTGCGATGTTCTGAGAAGAGCTATTATCAATCAACATAGACAGATTAAAATGTTTGGCTATATCGATATTTGTTTGTCTATTCTGCTGTTTTGTGTGAAACTGTTTGTTTGTTGTGCTGTTTTGCGTTAAACTGTTTTTCTATTCTGCAGTTTTGTGTGAAATTGTTTGTCTATTCTGCTGTTTTGTGTGAATTGTTTGTCTATTCTGCTGTTTCTTTTTGTAAAACTGTTTATCGGTTCTGCCTTTTGTGTTAAATTGTTTGTCTATTCTGTTGTTTTGTGTGATTTGTTTGTCTATTGCTGTCTTGTATAAAACTGTTTGTCAATTTAACTGTTTTGTATAAACCTGTTTGTCAATTTAACTGTTTTGAATTGTTTGTCTATTGTTGTTTTGTATGAATTGTTTGTCAATTTAATTGTAAAACTGTTTTCAATTTAATGAATTGTTCTATTGTTGTTTGTATGAATTGTTTGTCAATTTAACTGTTTTGTATAAAACTGCTTGTCAATTTAACTGTTTTGTGTGAATTGTTTGTCTATTGTTGTTTTGTATGAATTGTTTGTCAATTTAACTGTTTTGTATAAAACTGTTTGTCAATTTAACTGTTTTGTGTGAATTGTTTGTCTATTGTTGTTTTGTATGAATTGTTTGTCAATTTAACTGTTTTGTATAAAACTTGTTTGTCAATTTAACTGTTTTGTATGAATTGTTTGTCTATTGTTGTTTTGTATGAATTGTTTGTCAATTTAACTGTTTTGTATAAAACTGTTTGTCAATTTAACTGTTTTGTATAAAACTGTTTGTCAATTTAACTGTTTTGTATAAAACTGTTTGTCAATTTAACTGTTTTGTATAAAACTGTTTGTCAATTTAACTGTTAAAACTGTTTGTCAATTTAACTGTTTTGTGTGAATTGTTTGTCTATTGTTGTTTTGTATGAATTGTTTGTCAATTTAACTGTTATGTATAAAACTGTTTGTCAATTTAACTGTTTTGTATCAAACTGTTTGTCAATTTAACTGTTTTGTATAAAACTGTTTGTCAATTTAACTGTTTTGTATACAACTGTTTGTCAATTTAACTGTCAATTTAATTGTTTTGTGTGAATTGTTTGTCAATTTAACTGCTTTGTGTGAAACTGTTTGTCAATTTAATTGTTTTTGTGTGTGTTTGTCAATTTAACTGTTTTGTGTGAAACTGTTTGTAATTTAATTTAACTGTTTTGTTTTGTGGTGTTTGTCAATTTAACTGCTTTGTTGAATTGTTTGTCAATTTAACTGTTTTGTAAAACTGTTTGTCAATTTAACTACTTTGTGAAACTGTTTGTCAATTTAACTGTTTTGTGTGAAACTGTTTGTCAATTTAACTGTTTTTTGGTGTATAAAACTGTTTGTCAAATTAACTGTTTTGTGTGTCAATTTAAATTGTTTGTCAATTTAACTGTTTTGTATGAAACTGTTTGTCAATTTAACTAACTTTGTGTGAAACTGTTTGTCACTGTTGTTTAATTGTTTTGTGTGAATTGTTTGTCAATTTAACTGTTTTGTTTGTGAACTGTTTGTCAATTTAACTGTTTTGTGTGAATTGTTTGTCAATTTAACTGCTTTGTGTGAAAATTTAACTGTTTTGTATGGAACTGTTTGTCAATTTAACTACTTTGTGAAACTGTTTGTCCAATTTAACTATTTTGTATGAAACCGTTTGTCAATTTGCTGTTTTGTATGAAACTGTTTGTCAAATTAACTGTTTTTGTGTGGAACTGTTTGTCAATTTAACTGTTTTGTATGAAACTGTTTTGTCCATTTAACTACTTTGTGTTGTTTGTCAATTTACTGTTTTGGAACTGTTTGTCAATTTAACTGTTTTGTATGGAACTGTTTGTATGGAAACTGTTTGTCAATTTAACTAATTTGTATGAAACTGTTTGTCAATTCATCTGTTTTATTTGAAACTGTTTGTCAATTTCTATTTTTTGTTTAACTGTCAATTTAACTGTTTTGTATGAAACTGTTTGTCAATTGAACTGTTTTTGTATGGAACTGTTTGTCTTTTTAACTGTTGTGTATGGAACTGTTTGTCCATTTCTGTTGTGTATGGAACTGTTTGTCAATTTAACTGTTGTGTATGGAATTTGTCTACTGTTGTGTGTATGAAACTGTTTGTCAATTTAACTGTTTTTTGTGAAACTGTTTGATTGAACTGTTTTGTATGAAGCTGTTTGTCAATTTAACTGTTCTGTATGGAACTGTTTGTCCATTTAACTGTTTTGTATATGTTTGTCAATTTAACTGTTTTGCATGAAACTGTTTGTCAATTTAACTATTTTGTATGGAACTGTTTGTCAATTTAACTATTTTGTATGAAACTGTTTGTCAATTTAACTGTTTTGTGTGAAACTGTTTGTCAATCTAACTGTTTTGTATGAAACTGTTTGTCAATTTAACTGTTTTGTGTGAAACTGTTTGTCAATTTAACTGTTTTGTATGAAACTGCTTGTCAATTTAACTGTTTTGTATGGAACTGTTTGTCCATTTAACTGTTTTGTATTAAATTGTTTGTCAATTTAACTGTTTTGCATGAAACTGTTTGTCAATTTAACTGTTTTGTATTGAACTGTTTGTCAATTTAACTATTTTGTATGAAACTGTTTGCCAATTTAACTGTTTTTGTGTGAAACTGTTTGTCAATTTAACTGTTTTGTTTTGGAACTGTTTGTCAATTTAACTGTTTTGTGTGAAACTATTTGTCAATTTAACTGTTTTGTTTTAGGCTTGTTTGTCAATTTTAACTGTTTTGTATGAAACTGTTTGTCAATTTAACTGTTTTGTATGAAACAGTTTGTCAATTAACTTTTTGTGTGAATTGTTTGTCTATTGCTGTTTTGTATAAAACTGTTTGTCAATTTAACTGTTTTATGAATTATTTGTCTACTTTGCTGTGTAGAGTTATATTATTTGTTTACGTTACTGTTTAGAGATATATTATTTGTTTACGTTACTGTTTAGAGATATATTATTTGTTTACGTTACTGTTTTAGAGTTATATTATTTGTTTACGTTACTGTTTAGGTTACATTAATTGTTTATGCGTTACTGTTTAGAGTTATATTATTTGTTTCACGTTACTGTTTAGAGTTACATTAATTGTTTACATTACTGTTTAAAGTTATATTATTTGTTTACGTTACTGTTTGAGTTATATTATTTGTTTGCTATACTGTTTAGGGTTATATTATTTGTTTTACGTTACAATGTGTAGAGTTATATTTTTTGTTTACGTTACTGTTTAGAGTTTATTATTTGTTTACACTACTGTTTAGTGCCATGGTATTTGTTTTACGTTACTGTATAGTGTAATATTGTTTGTTTACGTTAGTGTCTAGTGTAATATTGTTTGTCTACTTTGCTATTTAGTATTATACTGTTCGTCTATTTTAGTGCAATATTGTTATTCTATTTTGCTGTTTAGAGTTATTTCGTTTGTCTATTTTGCTGTTTGGTAAAATTTGATTTGTCTATTTGCTGTTTAGTGTAATATTTGTTGTCTATCTTGCGGTTTAGTGCAATATTATTTTGTCTATTTTGCTGTTTAGTGTAATATTTTTTGTCTATTTTGCTGTTTAGTGTTATACTGTTTGTCTATTTTGCAGTTTAGTGTAATGTTGCCTGTGTTTTTTTGGTGTTTAGTGTTATATCGTTTGTCTATATTGCTGTTTAGTGTTATATTGTTTGTCTATTTTGCTGTTTATTGTTATACCGTTTGTCTACTTTGCTGTTTAGTGTTATACTGTTTGTCTACCTTGCTGTTTTAGTGTTATACTGTTTGTTTACTTTGCTATTTAGTGTAATAGTATTTGCCTATTTTACTGTTTAGTGTTATTTTGTTTGTCTATTTTGCTGTTTTAGTGTAATATTGATTGTCTATTTTGCTGTTTAATGTAATATGGTTTGTCTATTTTGTTGTTTAGTTTAAACTATTTTGTCTGTTTTTGCTGTTTAGTGTTATTTTGTTTGTTAATTTTTTTGTTTCGTGTTATATTGTTTGTTAATTTTTTTTGTTTAGTGTTATTTGGTTCGTTTATTTTGCTGTTTAGTGTTATTTTGTTTGTCTATTTTGCTGTTTAGTGTTATATTGTTTGTTTACTTTTATCTTTTGTGTTATATTGTTTTCTGCCTTTACTGTTTAGTGGTTTGTTTGTTTTTTTGCTGTTTAGTGTTATATTATGTGTCTTCTTTGTTGTATTGACTATGTTTTTTTTTCTAATATTTACAGATAGCTAGGGACTTTTGAATTTTCAAATCTTTTCATGTTCTGCCTAAATAGTAATCAGAAATGTTAGTCCGTTGCTATACATGTATTGTGTTGTAGTGTTAGTCTTTTTGCCGACTTGTTTTATATTGTTTGTAATATTTGCTGCATCGTGTTATATTGTTGATATTTGTTGTATGGTGTTATATTGTTTACATTCCTTTCTGTTCTCTGTCATATTGGTTATTTGTGGTGCTCTGTCATCTGAAGGAAGCTTTGATGCCAAATGTCACATATTATATATTTTCATGACAGCCAAACAACAAACAAACGTAACATGCAAGCAAACAGACATTTACAACAGATAAGACAAACAAGCGGCTAAACAAGAAGACAGACAT
>JAXRKP010001408.1:125000-127751 GCA_037039925.1 Doris montereyensis
AGTCGAGGATAACTTGATAGATAACTTGATAGATAACTTGATGGATAACTCGAGGGATAACTTGATATATAACTCGAGGGATAACTTGATAGATAACTCGAGGGATAACTTGATAGATAACTTGATAGATATCTTGATAGATAACTTGATAGATAACTTGATAGATAACTTGATAGATAACTTGATAGATAACTCGAGGGATAACTTGATAGATAACTTGATAGATAACTCGAGGGATAACTTGATAGATAACTTGATAGATAACTCGAGGATAACTTGATAGATAACTCGAGGGATAACTTGATAGATAACTCGATGAAAGAAACACTCATGATAACTTCTTTACTTGTCTACCATTTCCAAGGCCTCGTGGTCAAGAGCCAAGTGTCGGCATCTCAATTAAAAGGTAGTGGGTTTGAGCCTCGCCAACTGTTGACACATTTTCACGATTGTTCCGAAGCAAAATCTACCCCTAGGTAGGTGGATCGACACCTAGTCCCATCGGAGACGGACGATCAAAAAGGCAAACCCGTGTGCGGATCACAACAATCTGGGCACATGAAAGATCCCAGGGCAGCCCGGGCAAAATAAAAAATCCTACCAACCCCACAGTGGATTTGGCTAAATCAAATCAAATCAAATCAAATCAAATCAAATCAAATCAAATCAAAATCTAACATTTCCATTCCTTGTCAGTTCAAGGCAACAAGACAGGCTATCAGGAGAAATGTTGGACAATAAGGATGACTAGGTTTTGTAATTGTACAGGGCGGAGACAGACTCATTTTCATGACGACACATCACATTGCAATGGACGTCATATCGATAGGGTAGTGATCACAACAAGCTTCTAAGCTAGATTGCATGACATAATATCGATAGGGTAGTTATCACAACAAGCTTCTAAGCCAGATTGCATGACGTCATATCGATAGGGTAGTTATCACAACAAGCTTCTAAGCCAGATTGCATGACGTCATATCGATAGGGTAGTTATCACAACAAGCTTCTAAGCCAGATTGCATGACGTCATATCGATAGGGTAGTTATCGCAACAAGCTTCTAAACAAGATTGCATGAGGTCATATCGATAGGGTAGTTATCGCAACAAGCTTATAAGCCAGATTGCATGACGTCATATCGATAGGGTAGTTATTGTAACAAGCTTCTAAGCCAGATTGCATGACGTCATATCGATATGGTAGTTATCGCAACAAGCTTCTAAGCCAGATTGCATGACGTCATATCGATAGGGTAGTTATCACAACAAGCTTCTAAACCAGATTGCATGACGTCATATCGATAGGGTAGTTATCGCAACAAGCTTCTAAACCAGATTGCATGAAGTCATATCGATAGGGTAGTTATTGCAACAAGCTTCTAAGCCAGATTGCATGACGTCATATCGATAGGGGAGTTATCGTAACAAGCTTCTAAGCCAGATTGCATAGTTTATGGTTGATTTTATTTAATTCATTATTCAGCATGTCTAGACGACACGATAGTCCAGATGCAAGGTATCGGCCTCTCAACCAAAAGGTAGTGGGTTCGACCCCCAATGGCTGAACAATTTTCTCGAGTTTTTTTCGAGCAAAATCTACCCTCCCTGATCGTGGTAGGTGGATCGACACCTAGTCCCATCGGAGACGGACAATAAAAGGAGGTCCTGTGTGCAGATCACAAAACTCTGTGCACGTTAAAGATCCATTGGCTGTTTACAGGGATAATAATTAAAAAATCCTACCAAAACGGCTGAGACCACCTTAGTTGTGGATGTGGTTAAATCAAATCAAATCAAATCAAATCAAATAAACATGTCGATATTATCTTGAAGGACAATTTCTGACTTTCCAAATAGAGCTATATTATCAGCAAATGAAAACATTGATACATTTAATGGTTTGAGCTTTCACATACAACATTCATTTTCTTCATTTTTGATGATGTCTTTGCGACTGAATCCATAAATGTGATAAATAAAAGAGGGCGTAGAGTACAACCCTGTCTAACTCTTTATATTTACATAAACTATCTCTGATAAGTAGAAGACCTAACCAGTGTTTTCAACCCTGTAGAAAAGTATACAAGTAAAAGCGGTCAAGATTGAATATGTCTCTGTTCGAGTCCAATCGACTGTATGCTAACATCAATGGGTGGGCTGGCAAGGATACTAACGATATTAATTGGTGAACAAGTTTTATCCACCGAAAGTCAAATACCAACAGTAGGTGAACAAAGTTCTCGAAAAAAAAATTGTAGTAAAATCTACCTTCCCCTCCTCCGGGTTCAGGTATGTGGATCGGCACCTAGTCCCATCGGAGACGGACGATGAACAGGAGATCTCGTGTGCAGATTACAGAACTCTGTGCCCGTTAAATAACCTTTGGCTGTTTTAAACAATCGTTGCCAACCTCGATCGTAACGCTTCTTGTGGATGTAGGTCAAATCACGATTAACAATCAATAGAAATATTAGTTAAACATATCATTACATATCACATCACATTCATAATTAAAAAGATTGGCATGGCATTTGGCAATACGGTTAAGAATCCCATAGGATGTGAATTTTACAATTATGATTCAGACCAGAAATTAACACGCAATTTAATTATACATAATATTAAAAAACAAGAACAAATCACTTATGATTGTCGAGATACATTATGTCGCCCTCGCCATCTTGTTTCTTGCTAGGTTTGTGACTGTGTCTTATTCCATGAGAATGGTTGAGTGCTAGGAACCTGCTGGT
>JAXRKP010001409.1:0-7500 GCA_037039925.1 Doris montereyensis
TCTCTCTCTCTCTCGATCACTCTCTCTTCTCTCTCTCTCTCTCTCCTCATCTTGCCCCTTCCCCCCCCCCCCCCCACTCCTTCCCCCCCCCCACCCCCTCCGCCCCCCGCCCCCCCCCCCCCCCCCCCCCCCCCCCCCCCCCCGACAAGCCCACCTCCCCCCCCCCCCTCTCTCCTCGGTCTCATCCTCTCTCTCTCTCTCTCTTCTCTCTCTCTCTCTCTCCATAATCAATCAAAACATCCCATCCCATCCAGTTCCTCGAATCCTATACCTCACTGAAAGCCTACTCCTTCGCTGCAATCTATCACAGTCCCACTTCTCGCTCGTCCTCTCCTACTATCTGACTTAATCACTCCACTTGCGAACTCTACGCTCCTCTCGCTCGCTCTCTGCTACTTCACCTCCATCACTACTAATCCAAACGCGATTCTCAAGGGGGGAGGGGTGGCTCGCTCGTTTCTTACTACGGGTCGAGACACGACGCCCCCCTCTCTAGTCCCTCGGAATCTCTCCGCTTCCCTACTCCTCGCAACTTCGTCCCCGAGAACGCCCTCGATCCTCGCACATCGATCCGGATCTCTGCCCTCGGCACGCTCTCAGCATCGTGGGTCACGCTAAAGCGATCGCCCGTCAGGCACTATCCACTAATCACTCTCTCTCTCTCTTTCACTCAGTCACCATAACCCACCCCTCACCGTACCTGTACTCTCCCTCGCTGTCCATTCCCGCAACTGCCTCTCTGCACCCATCCACTCCACCTCCCCCCTACACTCTCGTCTCTCCGCCTCCGCTCAGCCTCACTCAGAGCGGCCCGTACGTCCATCGTTCCCAGACCTTCTCCCCTCCTCCCAATCCTCGAGGTCACGTTCTCCGCGATCACAGTCTCGGGTCGCCAGAGCACGACTCTCATCACGAGTAATCGCATTCCTATCATCTCCTCAATGATTAATAACTCACTCATCTTGACCTTGCTCCGCCTCCCCGCGCACTATCCCTACCACTCCCCTCCCCTCTCCATCTCCACTCCAAGGCTCTCCAATCACCTCTCACTCTCTGGCCCACTCACAACATACTCCTCTTCCTTACTTCAACGTTCTCTCTACACTAACTCCATCACTATCCCACAACTACACCGTCGCCCTCTCCACAAATCACCATCACCAGCCTTCCCCAATCTAATACAACCTTCTCCCACATCCTCTCCATCAACTCCCTCTCCAATTCACTTCTCCCTCCTCTCTATCTCACTCAACTCCTCCCCACTTCACTCTCTCCCCCTCTCCTCCTACCTCTCTCGCTCTCTCCTCCTCCTCTTATCTCTCTCCATCTCTCTCCTACTCCTCCCTCCTCTCTACTCTCCCCTCACTCTCTCCTTCTCTCTCCTCCCCCTCTCTCCCCTCCCTCCTCCCCATCTCCCCTCTCCACTCTCTTCGCCTCCTCTCCCTCCTCCCCTCCTCTCTCCTCCTCGCTCTCCTACACTCCTCGCTCTCCTCCTCTTCCCTCTCTCCTCCCATTCTCCCTCTCTCTCCACTCTCCTCAAGTCTCCTCTCTCCTCTCCCCCTCTCTCCATCTCACTCTCCTCCCTCCTCTCCTCCCCTCTCCGCTCACCTCTCTCTCCTCCTCTCATCTCCTCCCTCCCATCTCCTCTCTCCCTCTCCCCTTCTCCTCTCTCTCCTCCTCACTCTCTCTCTCTTCTCCTCTCTCCTCTCCTCTCCCTCCTCTCATCTCCACCCTCCTCCCTCCCTCCTCTCCTCACATCTCCTCACTCCTCTCTCCTCGCTCTCTCCTCTCCCCTCCTCCTCACGCACTCTCTCTCCCTCTCTCTCCCTCCCTCTCCCACCTCGTCCGCACTCTCCCCTCTCCTCCTCCCCCCCCTCGTCTCTCTCATCCCTCCCTCTCCTCTCCTTCTCTACTGCTCCTCTACTCCTCTCTCACTCCCCTCTCCCTCCCTACACACTTCTCCCTTCCTCCTACTCTCCCTCTACTCTCTCCTCATCCTCCTCCCTCTCTCCTCCTCATCATCTCCCTTCTCTCCTCCCTCACCTCTCTCTCTCTCCCTCTCCATCTCTCCCTCTCCTCCCCCTCTCCCTCTCCTCAATCTCTCTCCGCCTCTCACTCTCACCTCCTCCTCCTCCTCTCTCGCTCTCCTCTCTCCGCTCATCCTCTCCCTCTCTCACTCTCCTCCCTCCCCTCCTCTCCCATCCTCTCTCACGTCCACTCTCTACTTCCTCCTCTCCTCTCATCTCTCCCACCTCCCTCCTCATCGCTCCTCCGCTCCCCCATCCACCCATCTCCGCCTCCTCTCATCTCTCTCCTCTCTCCTCTCTCCCTCTCACTCTCCCACTCTCTCTCTCACTCTCCCCTCTCTCTCCACTCTCTCACTCTCTCTCTCTCTCCTCTCTCTCTCCCTCCTCACACTCTCTCCTCTCTCCTCTCTCTTATCTCCTCTCTCCTCTCCCCTCTCTCTCTCTCATCCTCCTCTCCTCTCTGTCCTCTCACCTCTCACTCCCTCTCTCCTCTCTCCCCTCCTCCTCTCACTCCTCTCTCCCCCTTCTCCTCCTCTCTCTCCTCTCCTCTCTCTCCCTCTCTCCTCTCACTCCCCCTCTCCCTCTCCTCTCCCCATCATCCCTCACCTCTCTCTCCTCCTCTCTCCCCATCTCTCCACTCCTTCTATCTCTCCTCCCTCGACTCCTCTCTCTCCCCTCTCCTCGTCTCCCTCATCTCTCTCTCACTTCTCTCTCCCTCCCTCTCTCTCTCTCCCCCCTCTCCTCTCCTCTCTCCCTCTCCTCTCTCTCCTCTCTCCCCCTCCCTCTCTCCTCTCTCCTCCCCTCTCTCTCTCTCCTCTTCTCTCACCTCTCCTCCTCTCTCCCCCTCCTCTCTCTCTTCTCTCTCCTCTCTCCTCCTCTCCTCTCTCCTCTCCTCTCACTCCCACCCCTCTCTCTCCTCTCTCCCTCTCCCCTCCTCTCTCCTCTCTCTCTCTCCTCCTCTCATCTCTCTCTCTCATCTCTCCCCTCTCTCCTCTCCTCCCCCTCTCCCATCTCTCACTCTCCTCACCCTCCTTTCCACTCTCTCCTCTCCTCTCATCTCCCATCCTCTCATCTCTCTCCCTCTCCCTCTCTCCCTCACCTCTCGTCCTCTCTCTCATCTCCTCTCCTCTCTCCTCCTCTCCTCTCTCCTCTCCTCCTCCCTCTCCTCCCTCCTCCTCTCCTCACTCCTCTCCTCTCCTCTCTCTCCTCTCCTCCTCTCTCCCTTCCTCTCCCTACTCTCCTCTCCTCCTCTCTCTCCTCCTCATCCTCTTCTCCTCTCCCCTCTCCATCTCTCCCTACTCTCACTCTCCATCTCTCAGTCTCTTCTCTCACTCTCCCTCTCTCTCACTCTCTCACTCCTCTCCCCTCACTCTCACTCATCTCCCTCTCCTCTCTCTCCCTCTCTCACTCCCCCATCTTCCCCCTCTACTCCACTATCCTCTTCTGGTCATCCAATCTTCCATCCCCTCCCATCATCTCCCATCAGCTCCAACTCTCTCCCCCAATCACATCACTCCTCTCTCATCTCCGGTCACCGCTCCCTTCCTCTCGCTCTCTCCCTCCTGTTCGTTCTCTATCTCTCCAATCCAACTCTCATTCATCTTTAGACTATTCGATCTCCCTCCTTTATTCGAGAAGAGTCTAAACATCCAGTGCTCCACCATCTTCCGTCTCTATCCACCATCATTTCTCATCCCTCAACATCCTGCTTCCTTCATGAAGATCTCCTCAGCTAATCCGGTACTCTCGCTCCCCCTCCAAGCCCTCAATCGCCTCTAACTCATCTCGTCCCTCCTTTCAACTCTTGGTCTGCATCCAACTCACTCATCCTATACTCTCTTGTCCATGCCTCTTCCTCATCTCTTCTCATCAAAATCACGGATATCACTACGGGTCACCTCCTCCCCAATCCGGACTATCTTCTCTTCTCTGCGTCCTCCCCTTTCCCCCTTCTCTCGAACTCCCTATCCCCATCCTCTCTCCTCCTCCCCCCCTCCCCTCCCCAACCTAATCAACCTCTTCTCGTCCCAGCGTTCTCCTACTTTCTCCACCCCATCCTTCTCCCCTCATCTCATTTCTTCCGCCCATCCTTCCATCCTCCCCCACTCCTCTCTCACCCTCACCCTCGTCCCCCAAACTCTCTCTCTCTCATACGTCTACTGGTCCTCCCACCTCTCCTCTTCCTCCCCCCCCCGCTTCTCTCTCGACCTATCTACCTCACTCCCAATCTCTTCCTCATCTCTCCTCTCCCTCTAGTCCACCAACACTCCATCACCTCTCCCCTCCACCTCACCCCGATCTCCCCAACATTCTCTCTCATGGTCCACAGATCAACCAGTGATCTTCATCATCCATCCTCATCTCTCTTATCTCTCTCCCATCATCATAATCAGTTCTAACCTTCCTAGACTCTCTCTCAACTCAATCGACACTCACCACACCATGGGCGATACTCATCATTCGCACCCCCCCCATCTGGCCTCCAACCTTCAAATCTCTCACATAATCAGATCTCGTCTCCCTCAGACAACCTTCTAGCCAACCTCCGTCTCACTACCTCCTTCCTCCCCATATCCGTTCTCATTAAGACGGCGATTCAAGCGGTCTCATCCGCTTCCTCTCTCTCTACTCAATCAATAACTACGTCTTCTCTCGTGTCTACTCTAATCCCTCCTCTACGTCACTCTCTACTCTCCTTCTCCTCTCCTTCTCCTCTCGATCTCCAATATCCTCTATCCAAATTCGTCATTTCTCAGAAACTCCACGCCGTCCAGGCTCACTCGAACTCAGAACAAATAAACTTAAATGGTATACCTAAATGGCGACTCAGTAATCCGGCACCTTCTCACTCTCAATCAGTCATCACCCCATCTAATTCCATTCTCTCATGTTCCATCCGCGAAATTATTCCCTTCTATCCACACATTCCACTCTTACTCTGTAGGCCGACTTCTCCTGCTCCCTCCCTCTTTGCGATGACCTCGCAAAACAGTCCGAGGGCTGCTTGTCTCTATCCCAATTTAACCCATAATCTTCACACTTAAAAACGATCTACCAAACCATCCATCCTATCTCAGCAATCATCCTCTCTTCACTCTCTTCTCTCACTCCTGTCCCTAATCAGTCTCAAATCCCCCTCTCATCCCACGGGTTTAGTTCTCGACTCCCTAATAAATTCTACCTCTCAATCCATACTCAATGCTACTCGCCTCCGCTACTATCCTTCGGTTACCTCATCACCCAACCTACCCAAAACTTATCCCACGCTCCCCTCCGCGCTCAACATCTCTCATCCAGACTAATCACCATCTTCCTACCCATACTCATATTTTCCTTCCAGAGTTCTTCTTAGTTCTCTGTATCTCTCCTTTCATCTTCCCAACACACTGTCTATCCACGTCCACCGACTTATCGGTCACCTCTCTCATTACCGTTTACATCACGCCGAACTCACACCCCAACCGAGAATCTCCCTCTCTCTCTGTCCTCACTGCAATACATCGAAAACAAGCGATTATGATGAAGGAGCTTGCATCGACTTTTATAACGGGAAATACAGATGCCCCTTTCATAATTCTAAGGATTTTAACAAGTGTAGCCTAAACGACTCGTCATTTCAACAAGAAATAGGTGTGCCAACAAGAAATAATGACACACTGGACCTCTGCTACACATCCATTAATAATGCCTATACAAGCGTGTCCAAGGCTAAAATTGGCAACTCTGACCACTCACCCATCCTTTTACTACCGATCTATATAAATGGAAAAACCACCACCAACAACAAAACACATTTGAACAGACGACGCACTGAACACACTTTGTGGATGCCTTGATTGCACTGACTGGGACATTTTCACTCCTCCGACTCCTGACTAAATGAATGGACTGGAACTGCCAATGAATACATTCGTTTTTGTTGTGTGTTTGTTTAAAAGGAAGTAAAGATATTTCATAACAACCCTGGATAAATAAAAGGCTTAAATCAATTATCAATGACAAGAAAATAGCTCACATGAGACGTGACACTACCAAAGTATATCAATGACAACTAAAATTAAATCATGCTCATGAATATAAACAGAAACTTAAAGACAATATTAAGAATTACAATCCTGCTTATGCATTGGAAATGGTAAAAACAATGGATGGCTTTGAAAGCAAATAAAAAACTCCATCAAAAATATAGATTTTGATGCAAATGCGTTAAACAATTTTAACTCGAATCGATGTCTCCACCCAACAAAACATCGAATGTTCAAAATTAAATGAAACAGACAAAGCAACAAACAAAGAAGTAAATGAAGATGAGGTAAAACTTGTATTCAAGTACTTAAAAGTAAATAAATCGCCAAGTCCCGACGGGATAAATGGAAATTCTCAAAGGATGTAAAGAACAATTGGGAGGAATTTTCACAAAACTCTTTCAAATGTCTATACCAGAAAATTAAATACCGAAAATTCGGAAGACTTTTACTATTATACCAGTACTTAAAACAACCAAACGTAAACAACTAAATTATTTCTGACCTGTTGCCTTAACATCTCTCCCACTGCAATGTTTTGAGAAAGTAAGGAAAAGACCGAATGAAAAAAAAAGAAATATTGCCAAAACTTGATAACCTTCAATTTGCACACAAACAAAAGAAAAGAGTACATGATGCCTTACTAACATTAATGAACAAAATAGAGTTCCATCTTGATTCATGACCCCAAAACTATGCAAGAACATAGAACGTAGAATTGTCATCTGATTTTAATACCATAGATCATAGTGTGCTCATCAACAAAATGGTGACACTAGAAATAGATCCAAGTATCATTACATGGTATCATAACGTTTTAAGAGATATTGATAATTACATTGAACAAGTTTCTATTTTCAGTAAATGGTGTCAGGAAAACCAGTTTTATTTAAAAATGTAAAAAAAACAAAAGAGCAACTTTTCGAATTTTGACAGAAATCACAAAACCACATCCCTATGTTTATAAATGGCGAGTGACTGGACACTGTGGCCATCGTCAAGTACTTAGGTCTACATCTAAGTGACAATTCAAATTTCAAAGAACACACTGGAGGTATGGTAGTTAAATGTAAACAGAAAAATTGCACATATTAAGGAAACAGAACTTTGAATCTAAATCATGTCACAGTATTACATGCCTATAATTCACTCATTAAAATCGTAATTAACTATAGCACCACAACACGGTGTGGTTCAAGCAACATTAAAAACAAAAACAAAGTTCACGATTTTTGTTAAAATGCCAGCAAAATTGTCAAAACAAAATTAGAAAGTGCCTCAAGCATGCGTGAAAAAGAAGTAATCAGAAAAAACATCCAAATCTGAAACGACACTTAACGCCTGTTCTCAGGGAATTATATAAAATGCTTCCCTCCAGGAGAAGACACCAGACATAAAAACCAGAACGCTGGGATACAAACACGTTTTCTTACCAACAAGCATAAAAC
>JAXRKP010001409.1:25000-27500 GCA_037039925.1 Doris montereyensis
CAATTTTCAAGCTGTGTCAGCCTATAATGTACATCAATTTTTATGCTGTGTCAGCCTATAATGTACATCGATTTTCATGCTGTGTCAGCTTATAATGTACATAAATTTTTATGCTGTGTCAGCCTATAATGTACATCAATTTTCATTCTGTGTCAGCTTATAATGTACATCAATTTTCATGCTGTGTCAGCCTATAATGTACATCAGTTTTCATGCTGTGTCAGCTTATAATGTACATTGATTTTCATGCTGTGTCAACATATAATGTACATCAATTTTTATGCTGTGTCAGCCTATAATGTACATCACTTTCCATGATGTGTCAGCCTATAATGTTCATTTATTTTCCTGCTATGTTAGCCTATAATGTTCATCTATTTTCATGCTTTGTTATCCTATAATTTTCATCCATTTTCATGCTTTGTTAGCCTATAATGCTCATTCCCACTCCATGCGTTGTTAAGCCCTAATTTTCATCAGTTTTTATGTTTTCTTAGTCTATAATATCAGTCAGTTTTCATGTTTTCTTAGTCTATAATATTCAGTCAGTTTTTATGTTTTTTTAGCCTATAATGTTCAGTCAGTTTTCATGTTTTGTTAGGCCATAATGTTCAGTCAGTTTTTATGTTTTGTTAGCCTATAATATTCAGTCAGTTTTCATGTTTTCTTAGTCTATAATATTCAGTCAGTTTTTATGTTTTGTTAGCCTATAATAATCAGTCAGTTGTTATGTTTTGTTAGCCTATAATGTTCAGTCAGTTTTTATGTTTTGTTAGGCCATAATGTTCAGGCAGCTTTCATGTTTTGTTAGCTTATAATGTTCAGTCAATTTTCATGTTTTGTGAGCCTAATAATTTGTTCAGTCAATTTTTATGTTTTGTTGGTCCATAATGTTCAAGCAATTTCCACCCTTCTTTAACCCATAATGTTCAGGCAATTTTATTGCTTTGCTTGTTAGCCCATAATAGGAAGTCAATTTTCACGCTTTGGTACTCCATTTTCATCTTTGTGAGCTTACGCTCAGGCTGTTTTATGGTTTGTGCCCTACATGTTTAGCGCATGTCTATGTCGTTTTAAGCAGATAGTTAGATCAAGACCTAGTCCTATCAGAGATGGACCATAAAAAGGAAGTCCTGTATGCGGATCATAACACTTTGTGCACATTAAAGATTCATTTGCTGTTTTCAGTTTAATACAGGAGAAATAAAAAAAAACAACATTTCTGTAGGTATGGATCAAATACAATAAACAAAACAATAAAACTACGAATAAGTATAATGAGAAGTCGAAAGTAAAGATAATAGAAACAGGAAGTGGACACTAACTCGACGATACAACGTGCTTACTGTAGATGAAGTCATTAGTGCTACTGTCATCAATCTTTGCCAGGCGAGCAATGACGTCATTGCCAGGTCCTCCTGGATTTGTCGGCAATGTGCACTGGCAGCATTCCTGGTCTTAAAGATTTCAAAGGCGTAAAAGCAGCTTTGAGTTTGACTTCTGTAAACCCAGCCAGTATTGTAGCATGGGGCAGTCTCTGGGGGGGGGGGTGCAATAAAAGCAGAAATCACTATTACTGTTTTATTCATAGTTGGATATAAGTATCAAGTAATGAATAGTTTTATAGACAATTAGTAAATTCTTGCCACCAAGCTTACACATTTTTCAGTCTGAAAAAAAGAAAGAAGTTGTAATAGACATATGTGATAGACGTGTATACCATTGTATTCATACTAATCATATGAGAGGATTCATAACATTTTGTTTACTGTTGCATTTATAGAAGAATCCTGGTCCAGTGATATCTTTTATGAATACATAAATTAATGTATGAACAAACAGATACATAACTAAATAAACAAATAATTACATAAATAAATTAATGAAAAATTGATAAAAACTAAAAAATGAAATGAAAAACTGAAAAATAAGTAAATAAATAAATAAAGGAATAATTAAATGAACAGACAACAAACACATAAACTAAATAAATAAACGACATAGATCATAAATAAATAGATATAAAGGTATCTGGTATCGATACTCTGGTTGTACATAAGTAAAATTTCTTAGTGTGAAGTATCCATTGATTTCAACTGATGTTTTGAGTCACACCCAAGCTTTTTTTATATCAGAAAAGATAACAGTACGAGAATTCCGACCTAACGAACTCAACTAGGACAAAGCTCAGATTGGAAGGCAACGCTTTCCAAAGTGACACTCACCAGCCTGAGAGCTTGATTTATTGACCTGTACTCTTGTGCACCATGTACGGTGATCTCAGAGTGAAGCCTGAGTGAGAACCCCATACAGTGAAAACTGTTCTGTACTTAGGATAAGATAATCTATATATCTATATTGTACTAAATTACAGGCACATTAGGTTGTTGGATGGTACATCAAATTTCACAGTAGAACAAGATACAAATATACAAGACTAATACAGCATGGTATACTAGAATTAAAGATATATTAAAAAAAAGACCAAATTTCATCAGAG
>JAXRKP010001409.1:32500-48303 GCA_037039925.1 Doris montereyensis
ATATATGTGTGTTTATATGTATGTATGTATGTACGTGTGTATTTATGTATGTCTCTATGCATGTATAGATTTATATATGTATATATCCATGTATGCATGTATGTGAGTATGTATGTGTGTGTATGTAGGTATGTATTTATGTATGTATGCATGATTGTATTTATGTATGTAGGTATATATGTGTAAGTATGCATATGTTCATGTCTGTAAGTGGATATGTATGTATATATGTCTCTATTTATGTTTGTGTGTATGTATGTATACATATACATATGTATGTGTGTATACATGTATAGATGTATGTATCGCTGTAGGTATTTATGTGTATATGTGTATATATGTTTCTATTTGTGTGTGTACGTATATATGTATGTGTGTTTATATGTATGTATGTATGTATGTATGTGTGTATTTATGTATGTTTGAATGTATAGATGTATATATGTATGTATATATGTATGTATCCATGTATGCATGTATGTGAGTATGTATGTGTGTGTATCTATGTATGTATGTTTGCATTTTTGTATGTATATATGAATTTATGTATGTGTGTATGTTTTGTTGTATGATTGCATGTATGTAGGCATGTATTTGTGTATGTATGTATGTGTTATGTATGTATCTATAGGTATGTATGTGTATATTTATGTGTGTATGTATATACCTATGCATGTATGTATCTATCTATATATTATTATATATATATATATATATATATATATGTATGTATGTATATATATATATATATATATATATGTATGTGGTTGTATATATTTGTAGTATGTATATTTATATTTATGTATGTATGTATGTACGTATGTTGTATGTATGTATGTACGTGTTGTGTTTGTAGCATGTATGTTTGTATGTATGTATTTATGTATTATGTATGAACGCGTTTTTTTATCTATATATTTATAGATGTACGTATGTGTGTATGTATGCATGTACGTGTATATTTGTGTAAGTATATATGAATGTATGTATATGTGTATGTATTTAAATATGTGTATGTATGTATGTATGTATTATTTATGTATGAATATATGTGTATATATGTATGTATGTATGTATGTATGTATGTTTGTATGTATGTATGTATGTATATACGTTCAGATGTATGTTTGTATGTATGCATGTATAGATGTATGAATGTACCTATGGATGTGTGTGTGTAAGTATGTTTGTACGTCGCGTGCGCATGTATGTGTATGATAATATACGTGTAAGATGTAATGTTTTGTTTCAATGAATATAATTATTTTCATGTACAAACGAAGGGGTGTCATTGATGCTGTTGAGAATCTGAATATCAATAAGATGTCTGCTCGGATTTTCATTGTTCCAAAATCATAAAGTTTACACATGTTTTTACATCACCTACTTGCATCTTGCTCACAAGTTAAATGGTCGTTTTTATTGTTCGCTCTTCTGTCCCACCTATACTGATCTTTGGAGATACATGGAAGCGAGGAAGATTTCTGTCCTTGGCCTAGATTATACATGAATTTTGGTACCTGGAATGCGGAGAAGAAGAAATAAGATGACACAAACCACAGTCGTTGTCTAAATCTTAATACATGTACAAGATCTTCAGATTGGGTGATTTAAAAAACATTTCTTTCCACCTGTCGTGAACTTTTATTTGATTCTGATGATAAGACAAGATTATTTTCAGATTGGGGACACCATTTATTCATCGCCTGTCGGCCACATAGAAAATCTAGGAACGTAAAACCAGTCTGGGAGAAAGTCAATGGCAAAATACTGATTTATGGCGAGACCTTAAAACAAGTTCGACTCTTCACTGACTGTGGGACATATTCGGTTATAATTATATTTTTGAAAACCTCTTCACAAATGCATTTCATACGAAAAATGTAAACATGGATGTAAACCAAACCAAGCCACAACAAATAGAAAATCAGAAAAAAGACAATAACTTAAAACAATTGACAAACAATTAAAACCCACCAATCACTATACACTCCTAGTAAAAGAAAAGTAAAGTAGGTCCCATACTCAGAGCTGCGCGTAGGGTAATCAGGAGTAGAATCACTGATTTTTCTAGTAAATTAAGTCTCATAATAAGAGTTGAAGTAGGGTAGTCAGGAGAAGAATCATTGATATTTCTAGTAAAGTAGGTCCCATAATACAGTTGAACGTAGGGTAATCAGGAGTAGAATCACTGATTTTTCTAGTAAAGTAAGTCTCATACTCAGAGTTGCGTGTAGGGTAATCAGGAGTAGAGTCACTGATTTTTCTAGTAAAATAAATCTCATACTCAGAGTTGCGTGTAAGGTAATCAGGAGTAGAGTCACTGATTTTTCTAGTAAATAAATCTCATACTCAGAGTTGTAGGGTAATCAGGAGTAGAGTAATTGATTTTTCTAGTAAAGTATACTCAGAGTTAGTAGGGTAATCAGGAGTAGAATCACTGATTTTTCTAGTAAAGTAAGTCCCATACTCAGAGTTGCGCGTAGGGTAATCAGGAGTAGAGTCATTGATTTTTCTAGGCACATGGCATAGTGTGGTCGTTTGACATTTTTTTCGTTTTGCTGCTGGGTCGACAGGAGGGCAGGAAACGTTTGCCGGACTGAGAATCAAACTCGAGCCTCTTTGCCTTAGTCAAGATGCTCTACCGACTGAGCTACCAGCACATCTACTGTCCTACCTCTTAAAGCAAATAAACGAAAATTTACCAAAACAAGAATATAAATCAAGAAACAAAGACAATTTGTTAATATAAACAACATATAATTAAAAAGACGCTATCCATACAAAAAGATTTAAAAAAAAAATAGAAGAAAATAACCCGCAATGAAGAAAACCCCAACCCAACATCACACAATATATTTTACAGTGAAAGAGATATTGTAGTATTCCATCTTTATCTTTTACTTTGGTGCATGTACCAAATATGATGCATATTATACTATGAAATGTTTCTTTGAAAATTACAGAACAGATTAATCAAAACATCATCAAGAACCTTCAATCTTTATTTTATATCGTTATGATGACAATCTTCAAAGCAATCTAAAGAGATTTTGTATTGGTGACTATTAGACACTGCCAGCAAAGACGATCTTTGCTGTGAGTTTACAAGTTTTCAGAATTCGGTTATGATCGAAAAACCAGAATTCGGTTTAGGTCAAATTAGGTTGATCTGATGTGTGTACATGTCATTGAACTAAATTTATAAAACTGCTCCATGGTTTGCCTTGACTCATAGAATGGTGCCCACAAAGGCAATCAAACAGTTCATATGACGTTACAAGTAGTCAAAAAGGCCAAGCAACAAGCACAATTCATGTAAGTACCTGCTACAATTTAAAAAAGACAGACAACACACAACTCAATCATAAATACATGCCTTTCACTTCCCTCCACAGGCTTAACTTTTCCATCCAATTCAATCCTTGTTTGCATTAATCCATCAATTCACACACTTTCAAAGTTAGCTAACATCTTTATATGTTTTCTACTTCTACCTTTCTGTCCTTATTCTGGATAAAATAACGATAGTAATAATAGCAAAGGTTGTCTATTGATTATAATAGTTTCGTGCTGTAGTTTTTCATTTCCAATTATGAAGTAAAGTCGGGGCATGTACATGCTTGAAAACAAAGCAATTACCTGTGGTATCATCAGCGTCATCATCATTGTCATGATCCTCATCATGATTGTCATCCTCCTAATTATCATTGCTATCCCTGTAATCCCCATCAACAATATCCTCGTCTTAAAGGAGGGGGGGGGGGGGACCATGTTTTTAAAAATCATTTGATTTAGACAATTTTAAACATTACCATTGTACTCGGCATGACTGGATTAGCTGAATTGTTTTTATCATGTTGTTTGAGAACGCCGCCATCTTAGATTTTCCTTGCAAAAATACCTTCAACTTCAATTCAAATAGACTTTTTCAGTTTTGAACAAACTTCGCACACATGTTATTCGGTTCAATATCTAGCCGAAACCAGCAGCTTTTTTTTGGATAAATTAAACGGTTGTGATTTTATGATCGTTTTGAAAATGCATACATCAACCTTTTCAATGTTTGGCAAATTTAATCACACAAAAATTTATTTGCAAACATTTGAAGAAATATCAAATTTCACCGTAGGGTGAACTGTTGTTTTGCGTCATAGATGCTATGTATCAAAATTGAGGACAATCGGACAATAAATTAAAAAGTAGATTGCAAATCACTGTCAAACAGTAACATTAATTTTTTCTTCCAGTGATTTGAATGTCTTTTTGCTTATAAACCTAGAAAAGAACAATATAATACTTTTAAACGTTATACAATCTTGTGAGGCTCTTAAATACTTCTTGTCGACCCTATTTCAACTGCTACAGGTCCCTTATACTCGTGTCGGACGTCACTATTCTTATAACACATGTGCGGAATGTCTCCCGTAATTTGCGGCCGATCTTAACTGATCTTAAAAATAATTCTCTGAAAGTACATTTTTTGGGATAGAGTAATTTGTGATAATTAAAATGAGGACCAATTTGTCCTATGTTAGACAAAATTTCCGGCTTTTATGGTAAAACTGATGTATTGAATGTTAGGCCCGTATCGTTTCTAAAAAAAAATAGTATGAAATGAAAGAATCAATTTTGAGCTTTTTATGGTGCCAATGTAAAGGGAATGACCGGCTCTATCCAGTAGTTCAATAAACGAGATTTGTCCGATTTGTGGTCAATGTGCCTCCCTCAGGACCCCTCACCTCCCACCCCCTCCATTATCATCATCGTAATTATCAGCAGCAGCGACATACTATTTACTATGTGCTATTACCCACGCCAACATAATCACACCAGACACCAACTGATTTGTCTTCAACACCAACATCCTCCTACCTTTCTAGATGTCACCATGTATGTATCTCCCTTCGTCCCTTGGGTAGAGGACACGATGGTTCAGACGTATGGTATTGACTTCTCAACCAAAAGGTCGTGCGTTTGTGTCCCGACAGGTTGAAAAAAATGTTTCCAGTTTATCGGGTAAACACCTACCCCCCCCCCAACCAGATTCAGGTAAGTGGATCAACTCTTTGTCCCATCGGAGACGGAAATCCCCGTGTGCAGATCAAAATATTCTGTGCACGGTAAAGATCCCTTGGTTGTTTACAGGGCTCCGTGGGAAAATTGTTACCAGAAAGACCCCCAAAAATAACCCAAGATCACCTAATTTGTGGATGTCGGTAAAATATAATAAAGAATAACAAAAAAATCAGTATTACTTGAGTAGGGGCATAGATCAAGGAGAGTAACCCTTCAGAGCTGTCTATCTCTCACAGTTTTGCCCACAGTCGGACTCAACGAACAATCACAGCCTCTAATCACTGCCTTCATTATTACGTCATCACGTGCCTCGATGTTGACACCCAAGATCTCTTTTCCAGTGGGTTCCAACGGAGAGTCTGTCTCGTGATGCTCGTCTAGGAGCTTTCTCAATTCAAAGTCCCACTCATCACCATTTCTTCCTAGCATATCATGTCATCATAGGAATACTAATTTTGTAGAAAGCAACCAATTATACTAGAATACAGTACATGAAGCCTTCACCTCATAAGGAAATCCATCCCAACGATATTTCTCGCCGTCGTAGTGTAAACCTATCCAAGTCGTCCAACCTGCCGTTGGGTTCACAGAGTCTGAAATAGGGCAAACGAGTCGATTATATTTAATAAAGCTACTACAACAACTACTGCTACTACTAAAAGAAATAATAATAATATAATAATAATAATAATAATAATAATAATAATAATAATAATAATAATAATAATAATAATAATAATAATAATAATAAATAATAATAATAATAATAATAATAAAATAATAATAATAATAATAATAATAATAATAATAGAAATAATAACAATAATAATAATAATAATAATAATTATAATAATAATAATAATAATAATAATAATAATAATAATAATAATAATAATAATAATAATAATAATAATAATAATAATAATAATAATAATAATAATAATAATAATAATAATAATAATAATAATAATAAAAATAATAATAATAATAATAAGAATGATAATAATATTAATAATAATAATAATAATAATAATAATAATAATAATAATAATAATAATAATAATAATAATAGATAATAATAATAATAATAATAATAATAATAATAATAATAATAATAATAATAATAATAATAATAATAATAATAATAATAATAATAATAAAAAACCCACCAACCCATATCTATTTAATCAGCTTATAAAAGCTTACTTCCTTAAATAGAAAAAATTGCATAATTTTATAAAGGCTGTATTCATCCTGTGTGCGACGAACGTTTGTGTAAGTGTATGTGCGTGTGTGTGTTTGTGTTTGTTTGTGTTTGTGTTAGTGGAATATGAATTCATGACAGCATTTACTGTTAAACGATGTTCTTCTTCTTGTTTACATTGTCGGTTTTTTGGTCATAGATTGCACACATTGATATAGCTTATGTAGGAAATTCATATTGTGTATCATATGTAATACAATGTACATATTTTTCTTAAAACATGTAATTGCAGACAAAATATTTCCACCTTTTCTTCCCCTTCCCCTTAAAGATAGATAGATAGGTAGATACACAGACAGATAGATAGATAGATAGATAGATAGATAGATATAGATAGATAGATAGATATAGATAGATAGATAGGTAGATAGATAGATAGATAGATAGATAGATAGATAGATAGATAGATAGATAGATAGATAGATAGATAGATAGATAGAACGACAGATAATGATGCAAATAGACAGATAGTGTTGCCTTATACGTCGGTAGTATGTTATATCATGAGCACTGTGTCTATTTGCGTTGACAACGTCGGGTTGTTGAACCGTTTCTCTGTTTGTATAATGCAGGATACGCATAACATAGAAGCAAATGTACACACTACGTTTTTTGGCAAGATTTGACACGCATTTTGATATATTGCTCTATAAGGTGATATCATTTCAACAATCACTGTGCTATTTTCGTTCGTCTCTATTTCCCTCCTCTCTTCATCCCCCAGGAATTACAGGTATTGTAAGACAAGACATGCCCATTTTGTCTTGATTTATGCAACGAGATTTACATCCTGGTAGTGGAAAATTAAAACCTTGCCAAGATAGAAAGAAACCCAACCCAACAACAATAATTAAAAACAGAAGAGAGCAAGACACAAAATAAATGTGACAAATTATGTGACAAGAAACATTTCATTAAATAATTTTTACTATTCATTCTATTCAATAGACATGTTGTCTTTCACTCTATCTTCCTTGTTTTATTTTCTTTATGCAATATCTTTATCTATGTAATATTGTATATTTCTGAGTTGGTAGTTCCTTGTTTGCCAAAGGCGCTGCTGTCAGGCCACTAAGAATAACCACGTTTTAGGATGTGTGTCCTAAGATCATGTTCATTTGACTTCTTTTTTTTCCTCTATCAGAAACGGCGTTTTATTGTTGAAAAGTTCCTTGTTTCCCCGTCTTTGAGCAGACTTTTTTCATTCCCCTAAATCCCTATTTTGAACAGATTTTATGATTAAAAAGTTGGAATAGTACCGTTCACACCTACCTGGCTAAGCTCTTTATCAATAATACTAAGATACATGATCGAATTTACTCCTATTATAGTATGATGCTTTTCTTTCTCTAATTCTCTGGTACAATCTGGTTCTGATACCAGTTTTAATCCAATTATCGTGCTTGGTATCACTCGGGGTATAACATGCTTGTAATATACAAAGTTGACTTTTTCTAACTTCAAGCGTTATAAACTCAGGAACCGCTGTATCAACGACCGCCACATTTTGTCTGTAGGTTTCAAATAGCCTGCTTTAGCTTTCTTACGAAATGAACTAGGGGATCAAATTTGTATTTGAATTGATTAAAAAAAACCCATTGTTTTCATGCAATCGAGGAGACTTCACTGTTACTAGATCTTATTACAATGAAAAGCCCGCGCAACTTAAGTATCGAGAGATGACTCAATCAAATAATCGTTCTTAATATCTCTCCCGTGCTCGGTACTGTGGTTTCTGAGTTTAAAGCTTCCACAGTGCGAACGACCCAGCTTTATTATAAAGATAAACCATACTATAATGCACCATTGTCTCTGGACATGCTTGTAACAATAGTATTATTTTGATGATGTGATATTATGCTTTGCATGACTTTTCTCTGATTTCCCACAGAGTCTAGTGACATCAGCAAAATATTTATTTTCTAACTGTGGGTTTTTTCCTTTACCACAGTTCTACATTCACTTTGTTGTCATTGCATATTTTAGGTGCTTGCTAGTTATAAGTTTACTAGTACGGTTAGAAATCAATAATGTGTAGAAATACGGCATTTTGTAATTTTTATTTCAATATCAATATCGTATTAAAACTTTAAAAAAATTTTTTTCTCTATCATTTTGAATGTAATATCAGATTACATAACTAAAAGATAGATCGCAAGAAATGTGTAGAGATTGATGATAGGGTGTATTACTATCCATAACCAAATGAGTTTAAACCTTTGCTTTATCAGTTTCCTGATCTTACGGTTGTGGTGATGGGATCACCTTTGACCCTTTAAAAAGTCTCTGGAGATCTTGCGAAAGATTTATTTCAAGCTGTTTGTAAAACGGACCTGTTTGTAGGCCTACAGAATGTGGTTGATAAAGAATGGCTTTGTACTATCTTTGTCCTTCAGGTAACACTCAGATGCCCTTGATGACACCACATACAGTTAGCTGGTCATGCGTGAAAAGCGCATTGCCAGAAACACAATGCAATATAATAACCATCCCCTGACAACTTCAAACGTTAGGGGAATCTCACATTTACACCCGGGATAAATTGTCGAAATAATATAATATTTTCAATAATTTCATAGGCATCTCTTGTTAAAACAGATACAACAAAAAGGATTATGCATTTGATAGCAAAAATTGATTAATCCAAATATTTTGAAGATTTTAAACATTGTTTTTGTGCAAAATGTTAGGGGACTCGATAGTCCAGAGGCAAGGTGTGGGTTCAAACCCTGGAAGATTGAAAAGTTTTCTCGAGTTTTTTCGATGAAAACCTATACTCCCTTCCCCCTTGATCCAGGTAGCTGGACTGACGCCTAGTCTTATCGGAGGCGAACGGCAAAGAAGAGGTCCCGTGCGCATGCCACAATACTTTGCACACGTCACAGATCATTTGATTGTTTACAGGGCAGTTGGGGCAACATTAACAATTCTACCGAAATCACCGAGATCACCTTAGTTGTGGATATGAGTAAATGACATCAAGTCAAATCAAGCGTAAGCTCAATAAAATTTCGTTGTCAAATTAACAAAGTCAGTAGGCTTAACTGCATTTTATATAGGCTGACGCAAGTCTTGTTTTGCATGTGTGGGTTTTTTTGGAGTTTTTTTCGTTATTGTTTTCTGTACAGATTTTAAATATCAGTCGTTAAATATTGCTGGTATTTACAGGCTTCCAATTTTATAATTCGGGGCATATTATAACCTCTCTATAATTTACGCTGAACGGAACACGTTTTTGTGTGTAAATGTATTCAACAAGCATAATGCGCCTTGACGTTTTTGTCAGTTAGTTTCTTATTCATTTCATACGTGATCGTGTGCAGCACAGTAATGCACTTTGCATTATAATAACCTTCCTGGTTTGAATCTACAACTCTGCTGTTCCCCTTATTCATTTCAGGACTTGGCTTTTGAAAAAAAGAAAAATTCTTTTAAATCTAACGTCTTATCCCTGCATACCAGGAAATAAGATTATATTAATGTCTTTTTTAAATTTCAGGACGGAGAGCAGGGTAAAGAGGGGTGACGGGGCAGAGGGAAAGGTGGTGTTGGTGTAATGATTTCAACCTATCATGTCAAGGCCTCTTCTTTATCTGTTACTGTCACACATCTGCGCACTAAGGCTAATGTCAGTTGATTGAACACAAACAAAAACACATTCAAACCTGATTGTCGCTGTTTCATTTTAATTTTTAAAATTTACAACAGTATTGAGGGAAATAGCGGAACGTCTTTCTGAACTTGAGACGTTTCAAGTCCAACCATTGAATATATTACTGTTCCGTAATAATTATAATTTACCTAATGTTTTGACTATATTCACGTCCATCTTTAATAATTAATAATTTAAATAGTACATTCTGTGCTTGTCTAACAGTTTGTAGAATTTATGGAACTCTGGTTTAAAAACTTATCTTGATTACACGATCGAACCTACTTCGCTTCCGGTATAATGATGCTTTCCTTTAATTCTTTGGTACTATAAGATAAGATAAGATAATTTTAGTGATCTCAGATGAGGAAATTGACTTGGTCATGTGACACAATTTTTTCAAAGCTACAAACAAATTTCTATCTAAACATTGAAACACAACTAGAATAAAAGGGAGTAAATGAGGGGAATGGCAAATGAAAAGAAAAAAATCACTAAATCGTAGATAATTGTACTGTTACTTTACAAATAAAATCCACATTCAGACATTCTATCTAATATAACATAGAAAAGTAAATGTAATCGAATGTATGTGGATATACAAAGAACATTGTGACAGTCTGTATTCAGTTTGCAACAGTCTTATTGCATGGGGAATACATGAATTTTTGTATCTTTCCTTCTTGCTCTTTTAGATAAAAATCCATTGCTTCTTTCTGATTATCTAAATTCTTGATGCAATAAATGTTTCTGATCTTTTGTAATAGATTAGCTTTCTTAATCATCGACTTTTCAAGAAGTTCAACAAAAGATGGTCATTTGTGTTTCAGTATGCTTGATGACTTTTTAATAAACCTATCAATGCTTTTAATTTGATTTTGGGTGAGATTTGATCCGTAGCAAGTAATTCCAAATGATACAATACTTTCAATATGGATGAGTAAAATATTTTCATAATGGTATCGCTGACATGGAAAGAATTAAGTTTTCTTAAAACTGAAAGTCTTTGATTTTGATTTTCAACATGAATTATCTGATGCCAGTTTTGAGTTTAAAGTAATGATTTCAAATTGCTAATATTTCTTTCTCAGCTTCTAAGATCTTTGTGGTGATAAACTTTCTATTGTTTTATTCGTACCTTCCTTGCTGTTCTATTTCCTGATGTCCCCTGTTGATCCTATTTTTTGTGCTGTAAAAATAACAAGGCGTGGGTTGTTACTCTCTGTCTAACATTTTATAACAAACATTATTATACCCCTTTCCCATTCTTTACCATTGGTTGCTACGGTTCATTATGAGTTCACAATGCACGCTTATTTTTCATAATGCACTTCTACCCCTCTCAACTCATCAAGGCTTTACTTAAAATGGGACTACTTAAATCATTTTCTAATTTTAGAACTCTGTGACGCACACCTTAGTGACGGAGTATTTCTTGATCAAAATGGCGGACAATGAAATCTTTCAAGATATATTTAAGCCATGCAATCCTGATTCAGTACAAAAATCATCGAACAAAGCCATATGAAGTGATTGAAGCAGACGTGACTGATAACAGCGAAGACAGTTGGCGAGACATAGTTATGAATAGATGGGGAATTATGAAAACTAGTCGGACATCATCATTGGTCGGGAATTGGCATGTTGGCTCTAAATCTAGTTTCTAAATAAGATCAGATCTAGACCTAATCTAGACTAGATCCATATTTAGATGTAGATTTAGATATTATTGACACCTAAATCTAGAAGCTACAATCTAGCGTGTTTAAATTTCGATTCAGAACTCTATAGATCTAGATCATAATAATACATGTATCTAGCTCTAGATTTAGATCTAGATTCTAGATCTATGCCTATTGTAGATCTCGTTCCTTATCTGCGCAGTCTCCGTAGCCTAGTTTTGGTGACGAAAAAACCCTCTGCATTGGAAACCCCTTTAATGACAAGACTGACACATCATTAATTCACCTGTTTATTGTTTACATTCTTTCCTTCATAATTCAAATAAAAAATCACAATCATCTTTGACATGCATCTTTCTTGTATGTTTGTGTTACTGCTAATAGAGGTATGATACTTTGATTAAAGCATTTGAATAACAAAAAACTCGGTTAGGTTCCGTAGGGCACTCACAAGTTTGTGCCAAGGTACCCTAACCTCGTTTACTTTTCTCCATTCACCTGTTATAATCACATATTCGTAGATCTAGATACCTAACACAATCTGGATTTAGACTTTGATACCTACAACAAGATCTAGATCTAGATCTACATTAATAAATTTTAGTTATGTATTTTCTTCTTGTTTCATGATGATAATACAGATTTTGACCAACATTTGGCTATTTCGTGACCTCGGATACCCTGCCAAGGTTGGGCATTTCCTTCAGTCGAAGCCCAGTATAGATCAAAATTTGCATATTTCTATATATATCAATTTGGAAGCCCGATTGCGATTCACATTGACCAATGAAAACGTCCTTTTCTGATGTACCTTTGTACGAGGTAATCTTTTATACAAAAGCAGATGGCATACTACAAAAAGCAACAGAACATATCTAATAGACCCTAGAATAACCTAGGCTATCAAAATTAAGTGTTACATAAATGTAGAATTTATCAAATGGGGTTTGTGACTCAATTCATCCACTCCCCAGACGATGACAACTTGGTTAAGGACTTCCGGTCTAGGCCAACTGGTTGTAAACAATAATGCGCTGATGCCTATCAAATGATACGGTTTATTAGTTTCATTCTTTTTGTAAAGGCTTTCTGTCACTCTTTGAAGATTTAGACCTAGACTAATAAAGATATTAATTGTTTCACTGGAGCTTCATTCCATTTGTCTTAAGGTAAGTGCATTTTCTCTTTACCTCTAGATCTAGATCTAGGTCTAGATCTAACATGATCAGGTTCTTGGAACGTATTTTCGTCAAGCCCGAGACCGTTGCATTGTCACATTGTGATCTAGATCTAGATCTAAATCTAACCTAGAGTATAGCGAATATGCAAAATTTAATAATTTGACATCACTGTAGCGTACGTGTGGTGAAGCGTATAGAATGTAGACTAGATCTAGACTAGAAGTGACTATTCGCAATAATCGCAATAATGACGAATACTTCAGAGAGAAAAACAAATACTATTCGTCATTAGTACCAGATGTATTGCCGATTGCCGATTACGGATGACGAATCGAGTACCGTTTTGGGAGAGAAACACAAGACCAATGAGGATAGCTAGATGGAGAGTGACACAACATAGATCTACATACGTGCAAGATACACACAGAGAGACACAGACGCAAACGCACATAGATCTAGATCTAGATCGAATATTCTTTCTTTTCCCCCGGTCTGGAACGGGTAATTCAGCTTGTATATTATAAATATATACATTGATTTATATAACGCTCAATCCATAGAGGCAGACCCCGATCTCAACAAAAAGTGTGCGATCAGATAGATAATATCAGTCAAACACACACAATTTACACACTATCAGTATGACTACGCCACGAAATTCCAGGCAGACACACGGCTCAATCACTGGTTTAAAGCAAAATAGAAAGTTAGTTAAAGTGAAAGGAAGGGAGGGAGTTGTTACACTTAAAAGGTAAATGTCTTCATTTTGAAGATTGTTTTCATTCAAAGCTCATATAACGTAACGGAATATGAAAATATGACTACGCAAAAACTTTCGATAAGGTAGCCTCTCCAAAATTATTGATGTACCTGCAAAACGTAATACTGATAGTTAAGACCTAAGAACAATAAAACGCTACTGATATACTGATGATAGAGACATAGAAACATTAAAAACGTAACTAATAACTGATGGTAAAGACCTAGGGAAATAAAAACATAATGACATACTAATGGCAAAGACCTAAAAACAATGAAATCGTAACTGATATACTAATGGCAAAATAGAAACAATGAAATCGTAACTGATATACTGATGGTAAAGACCTATGGAAATAAAAACATAACTGACATACTAATGGCAAAACTAGAAACGATGAAATCGTAACTGATATACTGATGGTAAAGACCTAGAAACAATGAAATCTGATAACTGATATACTGATGGTAAAGACCTATGGAAATAAAAACATAACTGACATATAATGGCTGATGGTAAAGACTGATGAAATCATAACAAATGGTAAAGACCTAGAAACAATGAAATCATAACTGATATACTGATGGTAAAGACCTAAAAACAATAAAAACATAACTGATATACTGATGGTAAAGACCTAGAAACAATAAAATCGTAAATATACTGATGGTAACCTAAAACAATGAAATCATAACTGATATACTGATGGTAAAGACCTAAAAACAATAAAAACATAAATATACTGATGGTAAAGACCTAGGGAAATAAAAGCATAACTGACATACTGATGACAAAGACCTATAAAAAATGAAAACGTAACTGATACACTGATGGTAAAGACCTAAAAACAATAAAAACGTAACTGTTATACTGATGGTAAATACATAAAAACAATAAAAACGTAATTGATGTACTGATGGTAAAAGATAACAAACAATAAAAACATAACTGATATACTGATGGCAAAGAATAAAAACAATAAAAACGTAACTGATATGCTGATGGTAAAGACCTACAAACAATAAAAACGTAACTGATATACTGATGGTAAAGACCAAGAAACAATAAAAACGTAACTGATATACTGATGGTAAAGACCTACAAACAATAAAAAAGTAACTGATATGCTGATGGTAACGACCAAGAAATAATAAAAAGTTAACTGATATGATGATGGTAACGACCAAGAAACAATAAAAAGTTAACTGATATGCTGATGGTAAAGACCAAGAAACAATAAAAAGTTAACTGATATACTGATGGTAAAGACCAAGAAACAATAAAAAGTTAACTGATATACTAATGGTAAAGACCAAGAAACAATAAAAACGTTAACTGATATACTGATGGTAAAGACCTAGGGACATAAAACGTAACTGATATACTGATGGTAAAGACCTAGGGACATAAAAACGTAACTGATATACTGATGGTAAAGATACACGAACAATAAAAACGTAACTGATATACTGATGGTAACAGACCTAGGGACAATAACAACGTAACTGATATACTGATGGTAAAAAGACCAATAGGGACATAAACAAACGTAACTGAACTGTAAACATATAACTGATGTAACTGAACTGATGGTAAACATACACGAACAATAACAACGTAACTGATATACTGATGGTAAACATACACGAACAATAACAACGTAACTGATATACTGATGGTAAACATACACGAACAATAACAACGTAACTGATATACTGATGGTAAACAACTGATATACTAATGGAACACAGGAACAATAAAACGTAACTGATATACTGATGGTAAAACATACAGGAACAATAAAAACGTAACTGATATACTGATGGTAAAGATACAGGAACAATATAAACTAAATGATATACTGATGGTAAACACCCAGGAACAATAAAAACGTAACTGGTATACTGATGGTAAAGATACAGGAACAATATAAACGTAAATGATATACTGATGGTAAAGATACAGGAACAATAAAAACGTAACTGATATACTGATGGTAAACACCCAGGAACAATAAAAACGTAACTAATATACTGATGGTAAAGATACAGGAACAATAAAAACGTAACTGATATACTGATGGTAAACACCCAGGAACAATAAAAACGTAACTAATATACTGATGGTAAAGATACAGGAACAATAAAAACGTAACTGATATACTGATGGTAAACACCCAGGAACA
>JAXRKP010001409.1:56644-71644 GCA_037039925.1 Doris montereyensis
AATGTAACTGTTATACTCATTCGACCATGCTGTTCTAATTCTATCTCCTTTAATTTGTTTCTATCACAGACCTCTTCAGTACAACTGACGAGTGTTTCGTTATACATATGCCACTTTTCTTGTATTGTGCTATCATTCAGATTCATCTACATTTGACTGATAAATCTTTTATCCTGGATTTGTATGTCTGTTGCACTATTGGTTTATTTAGTTCGTCTATTTTTGTAAATAATCTTTCTTCTCTTTTCCTTTTCTGTTCGTTTTCTCATTTTGGCAATCACTAGGTGATGATCCCTAAATAGTTCAGCTTCCCTGTTTACTCTGCATTCATTGTATTGTAAAAACGGGACCTGCTAACTAGTATGTAGCCTATGATTGAATTTTCACCTTTGTCTTTATTTACTCTTGTATATTTGTGGATATCTTTATGAGGAAAAAGGTGTTGGCTATGTGCATGTTATTAGGCAGAAACATATTAGTCTATATCCATTAGAATAAGTTGTTGTCTGTCTTTATTTACCTATTACTTCTCCTGATGTTTCTATATTGTTGCCTACTCTAGCGTTTAAATCTCCTAAAACCATTCCTATTTGGGTGAGATTCTCTGCAGCTATTTTTAAATCCTTTTGAAAGGAATCTTTTCTTCTTTGGTGGCATATTCGTTTGTTCCATAAGCTATTGATAATTTAATTTCCCTTCCTTTGGGATTAATATTTACCTCTAATATCCGTAGGCTTATACATTTCCAACTTTCTAGTAGGTTGTCTTGCCTTTTATGCATTAGGAGGCCAACTGTTCTAGCTCTATCTTTGACATATACGCCTGAGAAGATCAAAGTATGATCTGGTGCTACATTTTATATGCCTTGACCCTTTTTCTTTGTTTCTGCAATGGCCAAAATGTCTACTTTGATTTTTCCATTTCTTCAGCTAATTCTAACTCTTTTCCATTTATTGCCCTAATATTCAATGTTCCAAAAATGACAGTCCGTTTTCTTTTCCAGAGTTATCTTCGAAAGTTCAATCCGGTATATTACATTTCTTTCTTTGAATCAGTTTGGGTAAGTAGATTAGCCCACTGTACTCTGTACCTGATATACAGAAGATAAACAGCGGCTATAGGATTAGAACACCAATTTAATGAATGCATAAAGAGAGAGAGGGTGAGAGAAGGCTGTTCTCTATAACATACAGGAAGTTAATAATAAGAAGCACTTCAGAACTACCGGGGGTTAGGGTAGATGGCTACAGCATGATCAATCTACGATATGCCAATGGTACAGTACTGATACTGATAGCAAGAAAAAGTCAAGGTATAAAGATCCTTTTTATTTAAAAAAAAAACAAAAGGTAGCTTAGTTTGATTTGAATGTCAATAAAATAACGACCGTGGTCATCACATGAACGAGCACCATCCCCCAATTAAAAATAAAAATCTTCATAAAAAGACTTAGGTCAAGTAGACAATGGATAAGATATAACATTTGGGATGAAATGATTATATTACTTAAGAATAGAAGCTGCGTCAAAGGGATTAATGAAAGAATATCATGCCAAACTTGGGCATCATTTAACAAAATGAAAAGCTTATGAAGAAGAAATGGAAAGAGAAAAAACACAGTGGGGGGTTCTCTGATCAATAAGCTCAGGGGAGAGATCGGCAACATTCACTAGTCATGTCATGATAAGGGCTGACCTAGAACATCACTCAACGTCAGGAAAGTTGATCAATGAAAAAAGAAGTGCAGGGTGACAGAGAACTAAGATCCTATACAAAGTCTCAACATGGCTGAAGATAACAAGTCTTATCGCCACGATAAAAGTAACCGACAAATATTATTTATTACATTACATACAACCATGTTACGCTCGAGCGTCGGGTACGATCATCAGGATCGAGTCAGCACTTAATGCTGAGTGAACGAAACTATTCCAACTTTTTAATCATAAACCTGGTATAAAATAGTGGGTTAGCTGAATGAAAGAATATACTCAAAATACGGAGAAACAATAAACTTAACCTTAATTCAATATTACATCAGGTAGAAACATTTTCAACTGAAAAACGAGATCATAGCGATGATTTTAAGCAAAACATGGCATGGCAACAGAGCCTTTCAAGGAGCAAACAACAATCATCTAAGAATTATATATTACACGATTGCCGTATATTAATTCAATTCAAGTCAAGAGTAACAAGGAAGTGAATTGTGGCTTTTGAAAATTCAGCATTACTATGAGCATGAGGCAATATGTGTTTCTTATTGGTGTGCAGCGATATCTACTCCTTCTCTTTCGGCATTGATACCACAACAAAGGCTTAATATCGGTTCTTTGATTTTCTACGATGTTTTTTTTCAGAAATAATACCATCGGTTGTACCATAAAAGCCGGAATTTCTCTAAAGTACAACCAGTTCGTACTCATTTTAAATACCACAAACAACTCTATCCGAAATATCTACTTAGATCGGCCGAATATTACGGGAAACATTCTGCGCACGTGTTATAAGAAATATGAGTACAAAGGGACATGGAGCAGTTGGGTCAACATGAAGTATTTAATAGCCTCTCAAGAATGGTGTATGGTGTTTCAAAGTATTATATTATTCTTTTATAGATCTATATGCGAAAATACATTAAAATAACGGAAAATTTGTTTAAAAATGGATTTTCCGATAATGCTACTTTTTTGACGGCGACATGCGAGCTACTTTTTTATTTAGTGTCCGCTATAACGCAAAAAAAAAAAAAAAAAATTTTAAACAGTAGCGATTTTTGATATCTCTTCAAATTTTTGCAAATACATTTTTTTTTTCTGATTAAATTTGCAAAATTGGAAAGGTTGCCATATGCATTTTCAAAAATTTCATAAAATGAAAAACCGTTCAATTTATACGAATAAGCTATCAGATGCAAAAAGATACTGAAAAAGCCTACTTGAAATGAATTTGTAGTTATTTTCGCAATGAAAATCGAAGATGGCGGCGTTCCCACCACATGTTTGTCCCACCTACAAAAGTCACAATGGCCCATTTCAATAGTTCTGGGCACTCTACCACATGTTTGTCCCACCTACGAAAGTCACAATGGCCCATTTCAATAGTTCTGGGCACTCTACCACATGTTTGTCCCACCTACGAAAGTCACAATGGCCCATTTCAATAGTTCTGGGCACTCTACCACATGTTTGTCCCACCTACGAAAGTCACAATGGCCCATTTCAATAGTTCTGGACACTCTACCACATGTTTGTCCCACCTACAAAGTCACAATGGCCCATTTCAATAGTTCTGGACACTCTACCACATGTTTGTCCAACCTACGAAAGTCACAATGGCCCATTTCAATAGTTCTGGACACTCTACCACATGTTTGTCCAACCTACGAAAGTCACAATGGCCCATTTCAATAGTTCTGGACACTCTACCACATGTTTGTCCAACCTACGAAAGTCACAATGGCCCTTTTCAATAGTTCTGGACACTCTACCACATGTTTGTCCCACCTACGAAAGTCACAATGGCCCTTTTCAATAGTTCTGGACACTCTACCACATGTTTGTCCAACCTACGAAAGTCACAATGGCCCATTTCAATAGTTCTGGACACTCTACCACATGTTTGAACTGCTGTACTGAAATCGTGAAATTTATAAATTTATGCTTGTTTTTCGCACGTTTTTTTTCCAACCATTCCATGAAATGAATGGGCAGACCGAGAGAAATGTGTGTCCCGTTTCTAGATATTTTCTTGTGACGGAAATGGGCTTTTTTGTGCGTTATCAATAAATGTGTTCAAAACTCGTACAAGTGACGTACATTATAGTCCAGCTTTTATTTTGAGCAGCACAATTATCAAACCAAATTATGATACGATCAGCTTCCTTTGTCATTTCCTTTATCGCTTTGATGAACACAGATGTGACATCTGCAGCAGATATTCCTTGATATCGTCTCCTACCGTAACACTGACAACACTTGAGCGGGGGATCTTTTTTGTGTGCGCTGTCCTCCCAATGGTGTAAACGTTTCGTGAAAAGCGACCAGTCTGTTGACAAAGGCACACGACTTTATGTCTTCGTCCCATCATGTAGGACAGCATAATGACCGTCTGGATCCTTTTGCATGTCAGCAGATACAAAAAGAGATGTGTCTTCGTCTGGATCTTCTTCAATAGATGTGTCTTCGTCTGGATAAACTCTTCAATAGATGTGTCTTCGTCTGGATCCTCTTCATATATGTGTCTTCGTCTGGATCCTCTTCAATATATGTGTCTTCGTCTGATCCTCTTCAATAGATGTGTCTTCGTCTGGATAAACTCTTCAATAGATGTGTCTTCGTCTGGATCCTCTTCAATAGATGTGTCTTCGTCTTGATCCTCTTCAATATATGTGTCTTCGTCTGGATCCTCTTCAATATATGTGTCTTCGTCTGGATCCTCTTCAATAGATGTGTCTGATCCTCTTCAATATATGTGTCTTCGTCTGGATCCTCTTCAATAGATGTGTCTTCGTCTGGATCCTCTTCAATATATGTGTCTTCGTCTTGATCCTCTTCAATAGATGTGTCTTCGTCTTGATCCTTTCAATATATGTGTCTTCGTCAGGATCCTCTTCAATAGATGTGTCTTCGTCAGGATCCTCTTCAATAGATGTGTCTTCGTCTGGATATATGTGTCTTCGTCTTGATCCTCTTCAATATATGTGTCTTCGTCTGGATCCTCTTCAATAGATGTGTCTTCGTCTGGATCCTTTTATATGTGTCTTCGTCTTGATCCTCTTCAATATATGGATAAACTCTTCAATAGATGTGTCTTCGTCTGGATAAACTCTTCAATATATGTGTCTTCGTCTGGATCAAAATATGTGTCTTCGTCTGGATAAACTCTTCAATATATGTCTTCGTCTGGATCCTCTTCAATAGATGTGTCTGGATCCTCTTCAATAGATGTGTCTTCGTCTGGATAAACTCTTCAATAGATGTGTCTTCGTCTGGATGTGTCTTCGTCTGGATAAACTCTTCAATAGATGTGTCTTCGTCTTGATCCTCTTCAATATATGTGTCTTCGGATCCTCTTCAATATATGTGTTTTCGTCTGGATCCTCTTCAATATATGTGTCTTCGTCTGGATCCTCTTCAATATATGTGTCTTCGTCTGGATAAACTCTTCAATATATGTGTCTTCGTCTGGATAAACTCTTCAATATATGTGTCTTCGTCTGGATCCTCTTCAATATATGTGTCTTCGTCTTGATCCTGGATATATGTGTTTTCGTCTTGATCCTCTTCAATATATGTGTCTTCGTCTGGATCCTCTTCAATAGATGTGTCTTCGTCTGGATCCTCTTCAATATAATACTCTTCAATATATGTGTCTTCGTCTGGATCCTCTTCAATATATGTGTCTTCGTCGCTCTTCAATATATGTGTCTTCGTCTGGATAAACTCTTCAATATATGTGTCTTCGTCTGGATCCTCTTCAATATATGTGTCTTCGTCTGGATCCTCTTCAATAGATATGTTCTTCGTCTGGATCCTCTTCAATAGATGTGTCTTCGTCTGGATCCTCTTCAATAATGTGTCTTCGTCTGGACTCTTCAATATATGTCTTTTTCTGGATAAACTCTTCAATATATGTGTCTGGATAAACTCTTCAATATATGTGTCTTCGTCATCTTCGTCTGGATCCTCTTCAATATGTGTCTTCGTCTGGATCCTCTTCAATATATGTGTCTTCGTCTGGATCCTCTTCAATATATGTGTCTTCGTTTGGATGCTCTTCAATATATGTGTCTTCGTCTGATCCTGGATCTCTTCAATATATGTGTCTTCGTCTGGATCCTCTTCAATATATGTGTCTTCGTCTGGATAAACTCTTCTCTTCGTTATCCTCTTCAATATATGTCTTCGTCTGGATCCTCTTCAATAATGTGTCTTCGTCTGGATCCTCTTCAATATATCTTCGTCTGGATCCTCTTCAATATATGTGTCTTCGTCTGCATCCTCTTCAATATATGTCTTCGTCTGCATCCTCTTCAATACATGTGTCTTCGTCTGCATCCTCTTCAATATCAAATTGTTGACATCATGAACATGGATGACATTGAACAATTGAAAAATGATAAATGGCCAACTGACTGTTTGATAACTTTCTTGAAAATTTATTTAGAGTTCATGATGAAAAAATAAGAATCCTTCGAGTGAAATGAAAACATGAAACGGCCCCACACACGAATGATTCTGAGTGATGGGATCTGGGTGGACAGTTTCTTTTTCTATGTTCAAGTCTGAAAATGTTGAGTAATAGTTCTCTTGCGCAGTCCGTTCTCCGGAGTTATTTCCCCCCAAAGCAAAGGTAACGCTTTCTAAACCCGTTAGGAAATGCCGCTTAGATGCGGACATCGGACTCGAGAACGTGAATCCCCTTGTTTTGGGGCTCACAGGATGTATTATAATCTTACATTGCATTGTCTCTATTGGTGACTTACTTCTAAGTTTGAAAGAGTGAGTGAGATTTTATAACATTAATACGAGATGTTTAATTTTTTTATATAGTGTGGATGTTAATGAATTGGCAATTATATCAAATATAGGTTTGAGTAGTGCAATCCCTTTAGAAAGGCCCACAAAAAAACAAAACATGGTATGATCATCAACAATTAGTTCAATGTACTGTTTACACAAAGAGTTCTTAATAATCAAATGGTTTAATGTCTTTGAAAACAAAAGTAAGGTATTATGTTAAATAAATGGAACCAGGGCATCGTGCCTTATGGGCAGATATTGTTATTCCTTATGCCTTGATATGTAATTTAAGTGTTATGGCGATATAACTTCATAAATTTAGACTAAGCGATAAGTAAAAAAATATTTTTAAACGCATTGGAGTTAGCAATGGACCGACAAAACACTTTAGAAACACATTACAACACTCCGTAAACATACGAAACACATTACAAACACATTAAAGTACTGCGAATTGCTTCACCTCGTTTGGTTGTGATCTGACAAAGCGCATTATACTCGCAAACATTGGTTTCTAATGCGTTTTGTCAGATCACAGCCCAACGAGTTGAAGGAATCTGCAGCATTAATGCGTTTGTAATGCGTTTTGTCGTATCACAGATAATAAATCCACGGCCCAACGTGTTTGCAATGCGTTTTGTCAATTCACGGGTGTTGTAATGTGTTTCTAATACGTTTTGTGAGATTATTACTAAACTCTAATGCGTTTCAAGAAACATATGTCACGTTGAATTTGAATTTATTACCATATATCAGCATAACACTTAATTACAAGGTAGAGGGGATAAATCTCTAGCATTATGAGCAATATACAATTTCCAAAACTTTCTAATGCGTTTTGTAAGCTCACCTACTATATCTATATTTAGATTTAGATTAAACGAGCGAGAAAATCCAAAATACTAATCTCTAGATATCTTGAATCTAGCTCAAGATCTAGAATTAGATCTAGATCTATATAGATTCTAGATCTAAATCTAGATTCTAGACATCGTCTAATCTAAATCTAAATATAGATCTAGAATCTAGATATCTATAGATCTAAAGCTGGGCCTAATATGTCACCTACCTTGAGTCAAACATGATTCCATCCTAGATGTAAGTCTAGCATAATTTATTTTCTTTAAAGCCAGATTACCGAGAAGTTTTCTCCTTGTATTATGCTACATAATGACTGAAAACCAGAGAAGCTCTCTGCTGAAACTGAAAATGCGCGAAAAACCCCGGAAATGTCGACATGATTGCTATATTTAGATCTAGCCGTGTTGCTACGTAACAAATAGCCTTGATCAAGCCAGAACATTGCTGTGATACGAGGTTCTAAAAATAGAAATTAAACAAAGGTATATTTGGCTTAAAAAATGAAAAAATATCAATAACGAATTAATTACCCAAAATTAGGAATTGATTGGAAAGTATCATGAAGAACACTAAAATAAACACTGAAGGTTTAAATTTAAGGAATTCATAATGTCCGTTTTCGTGTCCAAATTTTGACTTTATTCACTGGTCGTCGCAAGACACAATTTGTATGCTGCCGCCATAAATAACCGAATACAAAGTTCAAATTTGTTTGTAACTTAGCAACCAAAACTATTTGCCAACAACGTTGAAGAATCTTGTGGTTATGGGCAACTATAAAATGGTCCAAAAGGAAACACCTAGTCCAGTTCGTATTTGAGCAAAACGGCTGAACGTTAAGGTGACCGAAACCATTTCGCCTTAATTGCAATGTACATTGAAAGCATACATTCAGATGACCAAATGTCACCCCATGCGCACTTAGCGTATATATATATATATATATATATATATATATATATATATATATATATATATATATATATATATATATATATATATATATATATATATATATATATATATATATATATATATATATATATATATATATATATATATATATATATATATATATATATATATATATATATATATATATATATATATATATATATATACGTGCTGTTGTTACTGATCCACCAGCGCTCCGACGTAATTTGTCCTTCGGCCCAATGCCATATAAGGGTATCTGCAGATGTTTTCCATCTGTTGTAGGATTCCATAAATAATGTTCCAGGTATCAGGTTTCTCGGGAAGTAGCTTGTCGCGTAGGTCTTTCAATTTGTGGCATTCAACTAGGTGACTAGGTGATGTGTCACAGTTTCATGGAGGGGGTGGTCACAAAGCGGGCACACTGGGTCATGTTCAGGATTTATTCTGTTTAGATGCATGTTTAGCTGTATGTGGTGTGTTCGGAGCCAGAAGATGGTGACTTGGTCTTTTCATTTGCCTGTGGGGTGGCCATATGTCTGTATAAATCTCTTCCAGTCTTTCCCAAAGCCCATATATTCATCCAGCCCTCTTTCCTGTCAACTGTGATGATTTGTTTCTCGGTCTGCATTGTAGTTTTTGTGTTGGGTAGTTCTTATCTAGACCCCTTTTTGGCAAGAGTGTTGGATTTGTCATTTCCTGGTGTGTTTACATGTCCAGGGATCCATTGTATTACTAGCTCGACGCCATTGGTCAGCTTCTAATCGTGTTTGTCTGAGATCATATCTCTGGCAGTTGTTGAGAATTTGTAGGACAGACATTGCATCTGTAAAAATGTCGATATCTGATATTTTAGCTGGGAATGTATTGAAAACAGTATTGATGTGGTAGCGTACTGTTTCTATGGCTGCTGCCTCTGTTTCAAAGTTGGTACATTTTTTCTGCAAGACCCAGAGAATTCATCAGAGGTGCCATCTGGGTATTGGGTGTAGGTACCACACCCTGCATCTGATGTTGCTTTAAGAGCTGACCCATCTGTTTATACATGGATCCAGCTGTCAGAGTAGTCACCGATGGTTTTTTGTGATGACATCATCAATGTTAGCGGACCTGATTTCTTTATTTGATTGTCAATCAGCTTCATCTTGATTTGAGGCTCTTTGAATACGATATTTGGTGGATCTCCGTTGACACGCGGTGTTTCTTTCTGTGCTCCGGGAGATGGTGTCTTTCTTTTGGCTCCGTAGCATGATGCAGTAGTGAGTTTTGCTTTATTCTATATTCTGGTTGCCAGCTTTTGAGAATTTTTCTGTTTGGATGGGTGGAAATCATCCTTTTTCTTCTTTTATATACCTCTACTACTGATTTGTACCTGCACATGTCAAGAGGTTCCACATCGGTATGTATTTCACACGCAGCTGTGGGGTTGGATCTCATGCCTCCACTAATAAAGCGTAGATCATTGTTTTGGACACTGTCCAGTGGCATCAGGTTAGATTTGCTGCATGAGCTTAGGATAGAGCTGCTATTCTCGAGGGACGGTGAACGTATCCCAAGTATAGGTTTCTAAGGGTTTGTTTATCTGATCCCTATGAGGTGCTTGCTAACTTCTTTAAAAAAAGATTGAGTTTTCTTACACCCTTATCTTTGAGGTTGCATATGTGCTTTATCATGGTTAGCTGATGGTCTAGCTGTACACCAATATATATTTAGTTGCTCTCTTTCTCAATCTGTTCATCATTGCTGATTAGTTTTAGTTTTTTGTGAATATGGTGTAGACTGTTTTAGATGTATTAATTTACATCTTCCATTTCTGGCAACACTCATCAAGTCTCTTCAGGTTCTCATTCAGTTTCCGAGCTATTATTTTGGTATTTCTGTTTGTTTCCCATATTGCCAAGTCCTCTGCGTATAGAGCTCTTTCAGACTTAAGCACATTTGAAAGGCTATTGATGTAAACAAGAAGCAATGTGCAACTTAATAATGAACCCTGTGGTGAGCCTTCTTAAATAATTCTATTGACCGAATTTGCATTTTCGTTTTCGTTTGTACTGTTCGGTCCGTCAGAAACCGCTAGATCCATTGATAGCTCTTCCCATGGATTCCCATTTTCATCATGTTGATGAAGAAACCCTTTCTTCACACACGACTATATGCTTCTTGTAGATCAACAAATACGGCTAGCGTGTTGCTCTTCTCTTGGAGGCCGTCATGGATGTACTGAGTTAGTCTGAGCAGTTGGTCTTCTGTGCAGCTGTTTGCTCTAAACCCAGCATGTTTTTACTGATGCTGTTAGTGGGTTCAAGGTACCAATAGAGGCGATGGTTTATCATTCTTTCAGCCAGTTTTCCAATACATGATGTTAGTGATATTGGTCTTAGCTCTTTGGTTCATTAGCTGGTTTGTTCTTCTTGGGGATTGGAGTTAAAAGGGTATTCCTCCTGACTTAAGGTATTTCAATTCATTGCAATGTCATGTTGATCAGTTTTGACAATACTTGTTTTCATTTATGGCTTAGTTTGCATATCATGGCATTATGTACTTTATCTGGTCCTAGAGATTTACCAGCTTTTAGCTTGTTCAGGGCGTGGTTAAATTCGCCTTCGTGTTGTGCTTTCAATGTGAATTTACTTCACCTCAATGATCGATTGGCAACTGTCATTATAATAAATAGCCGTATTATAATTATTATCGAGCCTTGGTGTTACTAGGCTGTCTAGGTCAACATCTAGATCTAGAGTGCATTGCCTTGCTTCATTTATACATTCGTAACAAGCGGTTTGTGCTGGCTAGCCAAATTGATTTTCGAATTAATAACTGTGTTAATAAGTGTGATAAGGTTAATCTTTTTTTTAAATCAAAGAGCAAGAAAAACAACTTCGATTACTTTGGAACAACGGGGTGTATAACGTATTGTTTTAGATGCCTTTGGGGGATACATTGCATAGTAACTGTCTACTATTCTTGATTACGTTAATAAATATAATAGATCTAGGTCTAAAATGAAACTAAAATTTTATAGCTAGATCTAGAATCTAGAGCCTAGATCTCTATTTTAGATGTATATCTAGCAAACCAGATCTAATTCTAGATCTGTCTTACTCTGCCCAACTCTAAAAAAATTACATAGAATTCACAGTTATCTAGCTCCGTCGACGTCAAGCAATTTACGTAGAATTCAGATCTAAATCTGTCTAGCTCTGTGTAGGTCTAGCAATGTATGTAGATTTCAGACCTAAATGTGTCTAGCTCTCTCTAAATCTAGAAATTTATGTAGAATTGAGATCTAGATCTGCCTAACTTTGTCTAAGGATAGCAATTGATGTAGAATTGAGATATAAATATTTCTACCTTTTTCTAAGTCTAGCAATTTATGTAGATCTCAAAAGACCAATAGTAATATATCGAGATGTGCCTCTCTTAAGTCTATACTAGAGATCTCAAAGATGGTAGACGTATTTCATTATCATCGTCATCATTTGTGGTTTGCGTTATTCAACACGTTGCCGACCATCCCTCTCCATGTTGTTCTGTGTTCAGTGCTTATTGTAAAATCCGAGTTGGTGGTGATATCGGACGTGTTTTGTCTTAACGCCGTTACGTATGTGGTGCGTTGTCTGCCACGAGCTCTTGTCCCCTCTATGAATCCAGATGTTGCTAGTTTTTCTAGTCCATCTTGTCTCCACACATGGCCAAAAAATCTCATTTGCCTTGTCTTGATGTTCTTCATAAGTTTCTTTCTTTTCCAATTTTCACAAGAACTTCCATGTTTGTTATTTTTGCTGTTCAGGGGATTTTCAATATTCTTCTATATATCCACATTTCAAATGTTTCTAAACGTTTACGACATTGTGCATCTAAAGTCCACGTTTTGAATGCATATAATAGTATGGAAAAGACATGTCTGCGCTGTCTGTATTTTCGTGTCTGTTTTCAGTTTTGAACTGGAGACAACAGCCTTAATGTTATGCAATGTTTGTTTTGCTATTGCTATCCTTTGCCTTATTTCGATGGTGTCTATGCAGTTGTTTGTTATGATTGCCCCGATGTATTTAAATTTGTGTTTTATAGTTTGTTCTCTACTTGTTAAATTGAAGGACATGTTATCATCTTGTTTACAAACTGCCATGCATTCTGTCTTTTTCACGTTCAGTAATAATACTTTTGTCTCACTAAAGTCTACTAATTTATCTAATATTTATTGTTGGACATCATCTGGCTTGTATACCATTGTCACGGCATCATCTGCATATCTTATGTTGGTCAGGTTAACGCCACCAATGCATAAGCATTAAGGCTGTTATCTCCAATTCAAAACAATTTCACGGAAGAGGATTTCGCTATATAAGGTGAAGAGACGTATTTCACCGAAGCCAAGTATCAAAGCTATTATTTTTTTTTGATGAATTCTTGTATTTATCAAAGTTACTTTAAGTAGATATTCATTAAATGTGTTGAATTAGAGCTAAGAAACAATAAAATAACACTAACTTGTCGATTTATTAACTCCTCAATACCTCTCTAGATACTACATTTAGACCCAGCTCACATTTTGCACCACGTGGGTAACAACGAAACCTCGCAATACTCAGATTGACCAGAGTCTTCATTGCTGTCTTATCTCTATATTCATCACTCAAAGCTCATTGCAAGCCTGAGTTCAGTTTCCATCAATTTGTATAACAGACAAGTTTTATTTAAAACAAGTAATCCTACTGTTATCGAAAACACATATTCTTAAAAGAAAACAACAAATCTTTAGATTTAAATACATGAAACCATATGAAACTTACAAACATTGCATGTTTCACTGATCATACCCTCAGGAGACGTAGATCTAAACCCATAATCATGCAGATCAGTCTGTTGTCCAACTTGCAAAATAAGATGTAGATTTAGATTGAAAGATAAAGTAGTATCTTGTGACAACTGTCATAGCCGTTACAATACAGAAAAGCAGGGAAATGGACTGCCAACATAAATAAAACTCAGCATTAATACTGAATACTTTAAAAACAAACCTAAACACATGACTTTAAAGCTAACTTATTGGGTTAAATCAAAATATGCGCTCTAAGTAAAACTCAAAAATGTAGTTGGTCAGTTGTTACGAGGAACAAGAATTGCTGCTATTTTCATGTATGGGCGGGGTTCAAGGTTCAGATTGTGATAATTTAAGGCGCCTTGAATACTTAATATCATTGTGATACGGGTGATTGAAGGATGAAGATGAAAAGTTGAAAGGGGTAGAACAAACGATGATGTAGTAGATGAGGTACACACTGCCAACAGTGTTGGCTCACGGAGCCCAGGGCAAATAGATCCAAGTCAAAGACAAATTGTTATTTCTTGGTGACATATTTAATGCTTCATTCATAACAAATATTCCCGCAATTGGAGGTAGATCTAGTAGACGTAGATTTTGCGCTGCATTTATATAATGATAATAATACGACGGTCTCTCACTTCATCACTGGCTCAGCCTGTCTCAGGAGGAGTTCCCTCCCGTGAATTCTTGTAGTGCGTCTCTCTGGGGATCGGCTAATGTGGTCTCCCTAAATTGAATGTGTGATCGCCCCAGTGACCTCTTATAAAAGCATCGGGCGGACGTCCAAGAAAGCTTCTACGTCACGCCCTGGTCAAAACTATGCACCTGGGAGACCAGCCGTGACATGACCAAAAATAAACATTAATACAATAATAAACTCATGGTTAAACATTATGAAATCAACACCAATGCATAGGGACAACATGTGCTACATTCTGACATATTATCAATATCTAATTTGCCTTAACTTCTACATAAAATAGATTTAAGGGTGAGCTAAGGGGGGGTTAAGATCATAAACAAGCTGGGAATAATAGTTAAAATAAAAAGCTACAAAAGAAAGTCGTTATGAAAATAATGTCAATGAGAGGTCTTCATCTCCGTAATTCATGGATACCAATCATTCATCCACCAACCTGCTAACTATACCCCAAATAAACTAAAGCCATCAACACGCTAGCACAATTTGCTAGCGACAGAGTAAAACAATGCATCCCGCTAAATAACAACTCCCGCGTCAGCGGCTCGTTGGCTTCAGCTAATTAGGGTGCTGCACACCTATTTGGATCCATGGGCTATGGGCCTCGGGGGTGGGGTGGGGGGAGGATCGTTGACACACACATACACACAGATCTACCCATTCACCGGGAAATGAAATGATAACAAAAGTTATAGGACACAGTATAAGCTTAATATACAATAAAAGCTCTAAGTGTCATACATTGGTAATATTACAAGTGGATAATAAAACATAACCATACAGTCCAAAACCCATTTATGATTGCATAAATATCCACATTGTGTGGAGTGTAGCTAGCATCGACTGGCACATTCTATCTCGTTCTCATTTTGTGCAAGCTTTTCAGATCAAATTCTTATTGGACTTTTATACAAATTATATGATGTTAACAGTTTTTTTTTTATAGTGCCTCTGATGGTGTAATTCTTATGGATTCTGTCGCTGTTTTTTTTTCTTTTTAATATCGTAGGCAACTATGTGTATGTGCAAATTTTCATGTAATGCAGTGGTTTGCGGTTCAGATTTGTGTACTTTGGTTCGTCCAGGTCCAGAATATCGTAAGAGACTATGTCTATGTGCCAATTTTCATGTAACGCTGTGGTTCACTGTTCAGA
>JAXRKP010001409.1:79144-81644 GCA_037039925.1 Doris montereyensis
TAGAAATGTTATAAAAGTAGGCTTATTATAGATATACAGTGAATAGAAATGTTATAAAAGTAGGCTTATGATAGATATACAGTGAATAGAAATGTTATAAAAGTAGGCTTATGATAGATATACAGTGAATAAAAATGTTATAAAAGTAGGCTTATGATAGGTATACAGTGAATAGAAATGTTATAAAAGTAGGCTTATTATAGATATACAGTGAATAGAAATGTTATAAAAGTAGGCTTATGATAGATATACAGTGAAGAGGAACACAGAAAAACACGAAAGCTATGCTTTTCTGCGTTGCCGATGAAGGGTGAGCCTCCCTAAATTTTGTCTGTTCTGTTCCGTTATCCCTCTATTGGGCCTTTTACATACATATATATATATATATATATATATATATATATATATATATATATATATATATATATATATATATATATATATATATATATATATATATATATATATATATATATATACATATACACACATATATATTCCTTTTCATAAATTATTGGCCTACTGCAGTTTCATTCCTACTTATCAGTTGTTTTAGATATATATATATTGTAACCATACTTACTCGCTTTATTTTTATATCAATGATAGCAATCAAAACAACACTAATATAAAAAAAAACAAATGAGAGAAAGAAAGATAATTTAACCAATGTACTTTATGACAAAGCAAATTACAACAAAAAACACACTAACAAAGTGATAGCTTTGAATAGTTTCCGTTATGTTTTCTTTTTGAATAGCACGAGGAAATTCAATCACTTTTAGATCTATTCCTAATTTTTAACGAGGAAGTCAAAGTTCTAGGTGTAACCTTCCTTGCTATGTTTTATAAATGCATACACGCGTTTCCGGTATATATATATATATATATATATATATATATATATATATATATATATATATATATATATATATATATATATATATATATATATATATATATATATATATATATATATATATATATATATATATATATATATATATATATATATATATATATATATATATATATATATATATATATATATATATGTATATACCGTAGGCCTACATAATATATTATAATCTAGCTATGTCAGATGCACCATGAAAAAGCAAATTATATCCCTCCTCCTACCCCCCCCCCCTCCCCCAAAATCTCACAGTTTTCTTATTTTCTACTATTATTGAGGCTTTGATTCTAACACTTAAGGTTAGATCTAGAAAATCTACAAGTGGATGTAAATTTAGAATTAGGAATCTAATGAAGTGCTACATCTAGATCTATCTGAATCTAGATCTTGATTTATCTGAATCTAGATTTAGATCTAGATCTATCTGAATCTATATTTAGATCTAGATCTATCTGAATCTATATTTAGATCTAGATCTATCTGAATCTATATTTAGATTTAGATCTATCCAGATCTAGTTTCTTTCCGGTAAAAAGATAGACGGCCCTAGATCTAGATCTAAAATTTCATGTAGGATTTTAGATTTAACTCTATCTAGTGCAACATGTAGATATTGAGATCTAGATTTTACATCTGAGTCTTAAGCTTGTAATGTATACTAAAATATAGATGTAATAATAACTGGGTGACTGATCACTGGCAAACCGTGGTTTAAATCGAATCTAGACAACGCCCCTCCGTCCATTCCCCACCCCCACAATAAAAACGTTTAAGAATAGGCTTATATCCGGTCCCACCCCAAATGTATCGAACTTTATTATTATTACCCTACGCTCAATACTCACTATGAAACTCATTTTTTTTACATTGTATTTGTCGTCATCGCAAATGAAGTCTAATAAGTGAAACAGCAAAGGAATATAATTTGAAAGAAGGAAAATCACCTGCTTGCAATATAAACTTGTCAGGGTTTGGGAACGCCACAACACACAGTACAATTTTCACAGAGTTTGTTACAGTCACTTCAATGTTTGGGTTGTCATCGCCGTTACACTGTGTAGGAGGAGCTGTGAAATAATTTAATAAAAACCCAATAAATTATTATATTCCGTAAGTAGATAGGGAATACAGAAGGCATAGAAAGGCGAAAACAGCTATCCAATGTTGCCCTTAACAAACCGAAGAACATCTGGATAACGGAAGACAAAATACAAAGAAACATCAATGTCAAGCTGTACAAAGCGCTTGTGAAATATATCCTAACCTACAAGCTGAGGCACATGGGCACTGACACAAACTGAAACGAACAAATGAGATGCCCTCCACGGGAAACAACTAGATCTACGAAAAGTCCTAATCATAATATAATATCCAGTCAAAATATCCAATAAGTCAGTATATAGAAAGCGCAATGAAAATCCCCTCTCCACCTTCATTGTAAAAAGCCGTTGGCACCTTTTTTGGGGGCAATATTCCAAAACAAAACGAAGAAATACCTGCCAACAAAGCTCTGGAGCTACATTTCACCCAATTCGGTGAAAGGTTCAGAGGAGGCCAATAACAGTGATCAACAAGGATCTCTCC
>JAXRKP010001409.1:91644-94144 GCA_037039925.1 Doris montereyensis
TGGAAATAGATAAGGGGTCAATGCCTCTATGTAAAGGGAAAGTATGACCCAAAAATAAACGTAGTACCGAGGGTAATTCACAGTAGATGTAGTACCCAGGGTGATTCACAGTAGATGTAGTACCAATGGTGATTCACAGTAGATGTAGTATCGAGGGTGATTCACAGTAGATGTAGTATCGAGGGTAATTCACCGTAGATGTAGTATCGAGGGTGATTCACAGTAGATGTAGTATCGAGGGTGATTCACCGTAGATGTAGTACCCAGGGTGATTCACAGTAGATGTAGTACCCAGGGTGACTCACAGTAGATGTAGTACCCAGGGTAATTCACAGTAGATGTAGTACCCAGGGTAACTCACAGTAGATGTAGTACCCAGGATGATTCACAGTAGATGTAGTACCCAGGGTGATTCACAGTAGATGTAGTACCCAGGGTAATTCACAGTAGATGTGTACCCAGGGTAATTCACATTAGATGTAGTACCCAGGATGATTCACAGTAGATGTAGTACCCAGGGTAATTCACAGTAGATGTAGTACCCAGGGTAATTCACAGTAGATGTAGTACCCAGGATGATTCCCAGTAGATGTAGTACCCAGGTAATTCACATTAGATGTAGTACCCAGGGTAATTCACAGTAGATGTAGTACCCAGGATGATTCACAGTAGATGTAGTATCGAGGGTGACTCACAGTAGATGTAGTACCCAGGATGATTCACAGTAGATGTAGTACCCAGGGTAATTCACAGTAGATGTAGTACCCAGGGTAATTCACAGTAGATGTAGTACCCAGGGTAATTCACATTAGATGTAGTACCCAGGATGATTCACAGTAGATGTAGTACCCAGGGTAATTCACAGTAGATGTAGTACCCAGGGTAATTCACAGTAGATGTAGTACCCAGGGTAATTCACAGTAGATGTAGTACCCAGGATGATTCACAGTAGATGTAGTACCCAGGGTGACTCACAGTAGATGTAGTACCCAGGGTAATTCACAGTAGATGTAGTACCCAGGGTAATTCACATTAGATGTAGTACCCAGGATGATTCAAAGTAGATGTAGTACCCAGGGTAATTCACAGTAGATGTAGTACCCAGGGTGATTCACAGCATATTTAATACCGAGGTGATTCACAGTAGATGTATTACCAATGGTGATTCACAGTAGATGTAGTATCGAGGGTGATTCACAGTAGATGTAGTATCGAGGGTGATTCACAGTAGATGTAGTATCGAGGGTGATTCACAGTAGATGTAGTACCCAGGATGATTCACAGTAGATGTAGTACCCAGGGTGATTCACAGTAGATGTAGGGATGATTCACAGTAGATGTTATCGAGGGTGATTCACAGTAGATGTAGTACCCATGATGATTCACAGTAGATGTAGTATAGGGTGACTCACAGTAGATGTAGTACCCAGGGTGATTCACAGTAGATGTAGTACCCATGATGATTCACAGTAGATGTAGTATCGAGGGTGACTCACAGTAGATGTAGTACACAGGGTGACTCACAGTAGATGTAATACTCAGGATGACTCACAGTAGATGTAGTACCCAGGGTGACTCACAGTAGATGTAGTACAGTAGGGTGATTCACAGTAGATGTAGTACACAGGGTGACTCACAGTAGATGTAGTACCCAGGGTGATTCACAGTAGATGTAGTAGCCAGGGTGATTCACAGTAGATGTAGTACCCAGGGTGACTCACAGTAGATGTAGTACCCAGGGTGATTCACAGTAGATGTAGTACACAGGGTGACTCACAGTAGATGTAGTACCCATGATGATTCACAGTAGATGTAGTACACAGGGTGACTCACAGTAGATGTAGTACCCATGATGATTCACAGTAGATGTAGTACACAGGGTGACTCACAGTAGATGTAGTACCCATGATGATTCACAGTAGATGTAGTACACAGGGTGACTCACAGTAGATGTAGTACCCAGGATGACTCACAGTAGATGTAGTACACAGGGTGATTCACAGTAGATGTAGTACACAGGATGATTCACAGTAGATGTAGTACACAGGATGACTCACAGTAGATGTAGTACACAGGATGAGTCACAGTAGATGTAGTACACAGGATGACTCACAGTAGATGTAGGGTACACAGGATGACTCACAGTAGATGTAGTACCCAGGGTGACTCACAGTAGATGTAGTACACAGGGTGACTCACAGTAGATGTAGTACCCAGGGTGATGTAGATGTAGTACACAGGGTGACTCAGTAGATGTAGTGATTCACAGTAGATGTAGTACACAGGGTGACTCACAGTAGATGTAGTACACAGGGTGATCACAGTAGATGTAGTACCCAGGATGGTAGATTCACAGTGGATGTACACAGGGTGACTCACAGTAGATGTTGATTAGGGTGACTCAGTAGATGTAGTACACAGGGTGACTCACAGTAGATGTAGTACACAGGTGTGACTCACAGTAGATGTAGTACACAGGGTGATTCACAGTAGATGTAGT
>JAXRKP010001409.1:99144-106644 GCA_037039925.1 Doris montereyensis
CTCTGCCCTGCTATTATGATTTTGAGTGATGAAGATATGTACTCTGTTCAAGAAATAAAGTCTCTCGCCATCGCTGACTGATGCTATACTGATTGTTGTTGACTACTTTGATGCCGCCCCGGTCTACTATGTGTCAGTCTTTGTCACAACGCTTTGTCAGATACACGATACGGTACTGGATGGAGTGAGAGGCGGAGGCTCTAATGGGAAGCCAGGTTCGATCTCTCGCCACTTATGAAATCAACTTCTAACTGTCGTCTCGATCTTACTTTGCTCTTTCAACTTACGAAATCGTCAATGAAATCAACTCTGTCTTATTCCTACTTCTGTTTGGCGAGAGTCACGAGCGGGACTCGGCGGTGCACGCTGTCCTCTACCCCGTCCATTGGCACTACAGTTGCGATGTCACTGACAGCGTGTCCCAGAGCTTGACGGTCCTTTTCAGGACCTGCAGTCAAACTCACCGCTCTCGTGAGTCAATGATTGTAATGTCAACTGAGGCTGCGTCTGGCGGCCCTTGTTGAGGCCTACATTTACATCCCACTGCCACTCCCATCTACACATTATGTATGATGATATAACTAAGGGTAGGAGGGGACGGCGTGACAGATCATGGAACTCTCAGATATGAATGTGTTACAAGAGGGAACATACTCATAGAAAAAACATCATCTAACTCTAACCAAAACTCAATAATATCAATCTACTTACATGTTATATTGAACGTTAATGAAGAAATCTCTGTCTTGCCAGTGATGTGATTTCCCCAACAATTGCAAGTCTTTCCGTTCATTGCTCCCACTGCTGTTGTATTGAGAACGAATTCGTTTCCGTCTGTTGTATCTGTAGCTTTACCAGATTCTTCAAATGGAAATTCACAAGACAGACTTGTTGATTGTACAGCTGGGGTTCCAGACTCTATCACACATGTCACAAGAACTTCATCTCCGTCCGCGAAAAATAAAGTAGATTCGTTTAGGATCTGGTTGGAAATGCTGAAACTTGGATTCTTAGGTAACTCTGTAGGAAAAAATTGAATAGTTTTTATTAGATTCTAAATTAATATTGAACTTTGATTTTGAGGAAAATCGATATTATTATGTTCATGATCTATATAGTTATATAACAGATTGTGATAATCGATAATGATTCCTCGGTTGTATTCAGCAAACTACAAAGGCCATTTCCAATTGGAGAAAGATCTGCCTGCGTTTAAGCTCGAAAGATACCCCATTTATCTAATCTTTTGTTTTCTCTAAATTATCAAATTTCTGTCTCAATAGAGTATCAGAAAAGGATTTTTGCTTTTTTTGCTGTCGTTACTTTAAGTGGTGCGTATATTATGATGATATAACTAAGGGTAGGAGGGGAGGGCGTGACAGATCATGGAACTCTCAAATATGGATGTGTTACAAGAAGTTTCGTTATTATACTACATGTATTAAGCTCTGCATGAGTTGTGACGTACAATTTGATCCCCCTCAACCTAGCCAAGTTTAATGAATATCTCTTGTAATTAATAGGTTTTGTTCTGCGAGGCCAAAGAACGGTTTGAGCTGTGGGAGATGCAACAGTGCCTCCCCCTCCCCGGGCGATTGGGTAGATCTCTGTGTGTGCATGTCGACTATCCCCAGGCCCACAGCCACAGACTCAAATAATATTGTATGGATATCGACTCGCTGGAGGGCTAAGCCAAGGCCGTCTATATAGTTTCTTTTGTAGCCTTTTATTTTAGCTATTTCCCCAACTTGTTTATAGTCTTAACCCCGCTTAGCTCATCCTTAGACCCCTTTAAGCGTACAGTTAATTCATCGACAAACTGACAGTTTAACCAACAGACGCTAAATCTGGGTCAGCGTTGAACTGACAGTTTGTCGACGAGAGTAGTTCCGTTCAGACGAACAGTTTCTTTAAACTGTCAGTCCTTGGACTGTTGTACTTTAGTTGTAGCTAGTTGGCACGAAATTCAAAACATCAACAAAAACAAAACAAAACAAAACACACACAAAAATTAAAACTTGGTAATACGGCATTAAATTGCGTTCCTCGCGTGATTTTCACCAATTTTGGGTCGCTGATCAAGAAAATCATATTATTTTTCTGATTTGACTAATATTTAGGTAATTTTTAGACTGCTTTTTTAACTCCGCCTGTGACAACATCAAAGAAGTCCTTCCCTCGTCGCAACTCGTCGCTCATCTTTCAGTTCGCCTGCGGGAAAATATCTGGCTTCGCCAGATATCTGGCGCCTGGACTGAGAACCCTTCGATATCGAGAGGATTGCTCGTTTCCACCCTCAAAATCAGATTTATCGAGAAGATATGATTCCTGCCATGCTTTCGATATCGTACAGTTTGTCGATGAATCAACTGTACGTATAAAGGGGCCTAAATCTATTTTATGTGGAAGTTAAGACAAGTTAGATATTGTTATTTTGTCAGAATGTAGCTCACGTTGTCCCCATGCACTGGTTTACATTTCATAATGTTGGACCATGAGGTTATTATTGTATTAATGTTGTACCACGACTGATCTCTCAGTTGGGGAGTTTTGGATACTTTTGGCCGGCGCGTCTTTACACGTACAGTTGGTTGATTCATCGACAAACTGTACGATCTGGAAAGGATGTTATATATATATAACAGTACGCCCCCGACGAATGGGTAGACCTGTGTGTGTGTGTGTGTGTGTGTGTGTGTGTGTGTCATCCATCCCCCAGGCCCACAACCACAGACCCAAATAATATTATTGTAAGGACATAGACTCGCTATAGGGCTAAGCCGAAGACAACACAGTAAATCCTGTGTTCTCTTCGGGCTAAGCCTGTAGCCTGGATTTGTAGCACAGGTGTCCAGCGCCCTAATTAGGTCAAGCCAACGAGACGCAGACGCGGGAGTTTTGATTGAGTAAAAAGCATTGTTTTACTATGGGTTTAGCAAAGTGTGCTAGTGCGTTGAAGGTTTTAGTTTATTTGTGGCTTAGTTAGGAGATTGGTGGATGAACGATTCATATCCATGGATTGGAGAGATAAAAACCTCATTAACATTTTTTTCATAACGATCTTTCTTTTGTAGCCTTTCTTTTTAACTATTTTCCCAACTTGTTTTTATGGTCTTAAAACCCCTTAGCTCATCCTTAAATCTATTTTATGTGGAAATTAAAGCAAGCTAGATATCGAAACTTTGTCAGAATGTAGCCCATGTTGTCCCCATACACTGGTGTACATTTCATAATGTTGGACCATGCTGTCACGGCTCTCTCTCAATTGGAATTTAGATAGTTTTGGCCGGCGCGTGACGTAGAAGCTTTCTGAGACGCCCGCGCGATGCCTATATAATATATAAAGAGGTCGCCAGGGCGATGTGTCAGTGAGAGGGATTGACTGAATAGAAAAGGAATTGGAAGAGACTAGAGAGAGAGACGCCCACCAAGAATTCACGGGAACCCATGAGGCGGGTTGGGCCAGAGATGAAGTGAGAGACCGTTGTATTTGTATTATTATTATTACTATTATACTTATGTAGACCTAGTCCTGTCTACGTTCACTAGATGTACCTCCGATTGAGGGAATACTTTTTGATGAATGAATGAATTATTAGATATGTCACCAATCACCAACGGTTTGTCTTGGAATTGGATCTATCCGAATTTGTCCTGAGCTCGGTGAGACATCACATCACACCATGAAATGTGCCACGCTCTACCACTACATCGTTTGTCCTGCACCCTTTCAAATTTTCATCCTCACCCGTCACTCACTAGTATTACACACACACACACACACACACATATATATATATATATATATATATATATATATATATCAATATTTATATATATATATATATATATATATATATATATATATATATATAGATAGATAGATAGATAGATAGATAGTATGCTACATACCCAGATAGGCAGATATATTTACAGATTGGTTTATTCTATCGTAAGTGTGTTCGTATAGGAAAGTATGTTGTAATAGATCTATTCTTTGATACATAAAATAACGTTTAAGAAATACACCATAATATTATAGCCAATCGTTCATAATTTATATTTTAGCGTATTGTAAACGTCTGCTAGATTTACTCACGTTTTCATAATATTATCATCCTGTCACAACCTCTACCGTATGAAATCTAACCTACTTAAACACATTCAATAAAATAAGAACTTCAGTATAGGCTTCACTGTACAAATCTATCTAAGATAATTTGTGTGAATATGTAATACTAATACGTCGTACATTCCGTTTCAGGACCTTACCAATAGTGATGTCAGTATATCCCTCAGTTATAGCGTTTGCCACGGTAGATAAATCGTGTCCATCCACGTCTGGGTACATCCTTATTTTCACTCTCAATGTGCCCACATCAAAGTCGGCATTATTTTTGGTCAAGGTGATAGAACAGGCAGTTTTGTAGTAATTGTAGTCCGAATCCATCTGATGCTACCAGCATTGTAGATTCTGGATCATTAATTTGCATCCATTTGCGAAAAGAGCCCTGGATAAAACATGAAAACAAGGGAGAAAAAAAGCATGGGCATTGAATTCGATGTATTCTTATATTATTATAGGCTTATTGAAGGCAATGATAGTGATGATGATGATGATAATGGTGATAAGGAAGATGATAATTCGACGATGATGCGAATGACGATGATAAGACGATAAGGACATCAACAAAGGTGATGATTTAAATTATTTTCTTTCTTTCTTCCTTTCTTTATCAGTTCCCATTCTACCTTCCGGTGTAGATCTATTTAGATACCCGAAATGACCTTTTTTCAGGCTATCGGGGCCTGACATTTTCTGTTTCCTTCTGCGAAGGTTAAATTTCTTTGCTTTAGTGCCGCTTTTGCATCTTCATCCCACTTTCTCCGAGGTCTACCTTTTGTCTTTTACCTTGGATATTCTCCCATCATGCTGTTTACAATCCCAAACCATCTGAGTTGATTTATTTCTATCTTAGTTCTTAGTTTTTATGCCATCTGCTTTGGTTTGATCTCTTATTGTTGTGTTTCTGGTTTTATCTCTTTTTGTTTTCCCTACTACTCGTCTGAGTTATTTCATGTCAGCTGCCTGTACTCTGCTGTATTCCCTACTGTTCTAGGTTATGTTTCACTGTCATCGACCAATTATTATTACTTCACTCTACTGACACGGTCCTGTATTTTTCTCTCATACTAATGGAGTTCCCTCGATTTCGGGTAAATCACATTTTTATATTCATTATCCTCGTCTTCTTCATTTTTCCTTGTTCTCCTGCTCCTCAATCCACCCCTTCCTTCTTAGGTTTCCATAATGTCTCACACTCTGAGATTTTATCTAGAATTTAATGGAAACATCCCATAAAAACTCTATACTATCACCATCCCTGACCCTAACTATCCCATCCCCCCCCCCCCCCGCCCAACCTGCCCTATCCCCGACCTGCTGTCCCCACACCCCCCCGATCCGAGGCAAAGCTTGGTCCCTCCGACAGTCCACCCAAAGCCTCCTATGAGTTTCCGCCATTTCGCGTTTAAGATAACACACCCTAATATTTATCGTCCTGTTCTTTTTTTTTCTTCTTTTCTTCTGCTTCCTCCTTTTTTTTTCTTTTCCTCATCTTCGTCTTCTTTCTCCTTCTTTTTCTTCATCTTCATCTTCTCTGGCTGTAGCTGATTTTGTTACATTGTCATAGTAATTTGTTTTAAGTATCGTCGTTTCTGATTTTCCTTCCTATACTATCACTATCACCATTTCTGACCCTAAAACCCTTCCCCACCCCTAATTTGGCACACCCCGTCCTGCTCCCCCCCCTTATCCCCCGCCCAAGGCAAAGGAAGGTCCCTCCGATAGCCCATCCAGGGCCTCCATGTGCCTGGCTCTGGAACTACCTATACTGAGATTTCCTATGCCTGGCTCATCCCAACAAAAATCACGTGTGCATTGTGTTTGAAGGAGTCGTCACGATAGATCTAGATCAATGATGAGATGCACCATGTCTTCTATATTATTTGATCAATTTAGAGCTAGATATAGAGTGAAAGTAATACAGATAAATCTAGATCTATGATTTAGATACAGGCGTAATAAATAATAATGAAAACTTTGAGCCTACAAAATTAATTTTCGTACTTTTGTAATGCTCTAGTCTACTATGTATTAGTTGTTTACGCTTCGAAACAACAACTTTAGTAGAGTCAATAAAAAAAGTATCACAAAAAATAGAATCGGAATAAAGCTATTTTGGTTAATTAATTACATGATAAATAAGTAGAGTTATAGGGATTTGAAAATAGAGGATCATATTTCAAGCATTTGGATATTTCCATACAAAATTTCAGCTCGATTTGTCATTTAATAAGGTCAGGAGACGTGACAGAAAATAAGCGATTTTTAAAATGATATAAGATTGATAAAGAAACTTGATTAATTTGCAATTACTTTTATAGGCCTTGAGTTTGAAAGATTTTTACCTGAAATAAAACGTGAGCTTTCATGTACGTGAAACATTATCTTGGGGAAGTAGAGCCATTAGTTTCTACAACAGATTGCTAAAATCATTTTCTTTCATTCTTTCATTCTTCCTTGCCTTTCTTTTGTCTTTTTTCTTTCTTTCAATCATTCATTTTTTCTTTCTTTAATTTTTTTTGTTCTTTCTGTTCTTTTTCTTTCTTTTTTCTTTCTTTCTTTCTTTCTTTCTTTCTTTCTTTCTTTCTCTTTCTTTCTGTTACAAAGGTATAAAGGTAGCAGGCAATGACTCTAGATTTAGATGTTGAATAAACAATCTAGTAACAATAAGGTGAGGTTGATAATTATAATAAGACTATTTATTATATCACAGTCAACAATCAATAGATGGATGAAGCAAATTCACAAATGGATACAACGTGAGCTGCCATAAAGGCGAGGTGGAATCATACACATACTCTTGTTCTCCCCCCCTCTCTCTCTCTCTCTCTGTCTCTGTCTCTATCTCTGTCTCTCATCTCTATGTCTCTCTCTCTCTCTCTATCTCTCTCTCTCTCTCTCTCTCTCTCTCTCTCTCTCTCTCTCTCTCTCTCTCTCTCTCTGTCTGTCTTGTCTCTCATGTCTCTCTCTCTCTCTCTCTCTCTCTCTCTCTCTCTCTCTCTCTCTCTGTGTCTCTCTCTCTGTCTCTGATTTCTCTCTATATACAACTTCATCTGTCTGTCTGTTCTATATCTCTTCTGAGTCTCTCTCGTTGTGAGTAGTGGGATGATTTGGAAGTATTATCTCTCTCTCTCTCTCTCTCTCTCTCTTTCTGTCTGTCTGTCTGTCTGTCTGTCTCTGTCTGTCTGTCTCTCTGTCTCTCTCTCTCTCTCTCTCTCCTCTCTCTCTCTCTCTCTCTCTCTCTCTCTCTCTCTCTCTCTCTCTCTCTCTCTCTCTCTCTCTCTCTCTCTCTCTCTCTCTCTCTCTCTCTCTCTCTCTCTATCTCTCTCTCTCTCGCTCTCTCTCTCTCCCTCTTTCTTTCGCTCTCTCTCTTT
>JAXRKP010000141.1:0-7500 GCA_037039925.1 Doris montereyensis
TCGACAAAGAATATTTAATTTTGTCGGTACACTTTAGACGTCATTGAGCAACACGTGATCCTTGCGTCCAGATTTAAATTACTTTAAGTACGCCTCCTACTCAAAGTTGCATGTGTTTTGGTTTACATTTGATTTACCTACATCGACAGCTAAAGTCATCTCGGGGTTTTTTGGTTGGATTTTTGAATTTTGCCTGGACTGCCTTGTAAACAGCCAAGGGACCTTCAACTTGCACAGAGTGTAGTGCTCTGTACATGGGACCTACCATAGGACTAGGTGTTTATCCACATACCTGGACCAGGGGTGAGGCGGGGGGGGGGGTGGTGTAGATTTTGCTCGAAAAAACTCGAGAAAATTGTTCAACCGTAGGCGAGGCTCGAATCTACTATCTTTTGGTTGAGAGGCTGACACCTTGCCTCTGGACTACGGAGTCCCCGCATAATGTCGTAGTTTGCCATTGCTTTTCACGCCCCTTTACTTTCAGCGAGTCTGAATAGCCCTACCTAGCTATCCACTTCGCCACCGGGTCGACAAGAGTGCTAGAAAGAAAAAACAATTGCCCAGACTGGGAATCGAACTATGGCCTCCAGAGTAGCGGTAGTCAGCCGCTCTACCGATTGAGCAACTGGCACCTGTATTCAGCATTTATTTATCGTGTCACTTATTTATGTCACTTGCAAAAAAAAAAAATGGCTACGACTGTATGTCAGAATTATAATATGACGATAATGTGCTCGTCTCATTGATTACTTTTACGAGAACAAAATTTTAACGTTATGGAATAATGATTTTCTCTCTCTCTTTCCTTCCCTTTCTCTCATATACTCTCCCCCCCCCCCCCACCCCCGTTGTTACCCTCTACACCTACTCTCTCTCTCTCTCTCTCTCTCTCTCTCTCTCTCTCTCTCTCTCTCTCTCTCTCTCTCTCTCTCTCTCTCTCTCTCTCTTCTCTCCTCAGGAGACTCAGTCGGTATTCCAGAGGCAAAGTGTCGGCCTCTCAACCAAAAGGTTGTAGGTCCAAACCCCTACGGTTGAAATTTTTCTCGAGTGTGTCTTTTCGAATAAAATCTTTCCCGCCCCCCCCCCCCCTCGGGTCCAGGGAGATTTTTGACTTCCTAGTCCCATGGGGGACGGACGATAAAGTATCCAGATGCATTGTACTTTCTCTATGCGATACCTGGAAATAACGATACATAATAATCGTAGCTATAATACTTATAAGGAACGCAGTTCAAAATAATCAATTTCACTTCTACTTCATTTCAGGAGCTCATCGTCAGAGACCCTGAACGCATGACCAGCCCCCATACACCCCCTGCCCCACCCCCCATCTGCACAGTTCGCGCTGTGACGTGTCATGTCGCAGCTCCTCTCTTTCAGAGCACCTTGCCATGGCAATGGTAAGACCCAGGTAACGCACTTTTATGACGTCATTTCCGCTTTTTGTGAAGGATGGTCCTTTATTATAGTTTTTGTTTGGAATCTTAGGTAGAGGGGGGGGGGCTGAAGAACAAAATATTGCTCTTCTTGGTACACAGTTGCCTCATATTTTAACTTCGGGTGTGTTATGTCGGTATGTATGTAAGCCATCAAGCTTTTATTAGATTTTACTTACTTTCTTTCTTTATCAGATCCAATTCTACCTTTTGGTGTATGGCTTCAGATGCCCGAAATAATTTTTCTCCAGTGTGCCCTGTCCTGGCATATTCTGTTTCCTCCCAAAAATGTTAAATTTCTATTCTTCAATGCCTATTTTATATCTTCTTCCCACTTTCTCCGAGGTCTGCTTTTGTTTTTTTACCTTAGGCTTTAGCATTGTATACTGATTTAGCTATTTTATTGTCATGCATTCTGTGTACATGCCCAAACCATCTCAATTGATTTATTTCTATCTTTTTATGCCATCTGCTTTGGTTTGATCTCTTATTATTGTGTTTCTGACTTTGTCTGTTTTAGTTTTCCCTACTACTCTTCTTAGATATTTCATTTCAGCTGCTGCCTGTACTCTACTGTATTCTCTACTGTCTAAGGTTTGACTGTCATACAGGAGAGTAGGACAATAAATTGTGTTGTATACTGCCATTTTGGTTTTTGTTGACAATTCTTGTTTACATACAAATGCCTTTCCTAGATGATTATATATTGCAATTGCCTTTTGGATTCTCTGGCTGATTTCTTCTCTTAGTTTTCCCTCGGAGTTAATCATTACTCCTAAGTAATTGTAGCTTTGAACTTGTTCTAAATTCTCCTACCCTAATTTAAGATTTTGTGTTTTAACTTCCCTAGTTACTACAATTGTTTTTCTTTGCATTTACTCTCATTCCTCTTGTATTTAGTTCATTCTTCATAATGATGATATTCGACTGAAAGTCACTTTCTGATTTTCCAAACAGAACTAAATCATCGACAAATGAAAGCAGTAATGGTTTGAGCTTCCACATACCTTCATTCATTTTCTTCATTTTTGAGTATGCCTTTGCGACTGAATGATAAACAAAAAGAGGACTTAGGAAACAACCCTGTCTTACCCCTATATCTACATCAAATTCTGCAGATATGTTTTCAGCTACTCTCACTGCACATGTTGGTTTATTGTAAAAACTGTTAATGGCTTCTATTAAATGTTGCTCTACATTGTGTTCTTTTAAGGAATGCCATAGTTCATTCCTCCTCACGGTGTCAAACGCCTTTTCTAGATTTATAAAATACAGGTGCAAGTCAATGTTTCTCTCAAGGAAATTTTCTATTAATTGTCTTCCTGGTAATACACTCTGATGCTCTTCAATCTGATCCTCTACTGTTTTCCTTAATCTCATCTTCAGTATCCTGGCATATACTTTTCCTGGTAGGCTAAATAGTGATACCCTCTATAGTTTGAGCATTCCATAGTTGATCATTTCTTATGTATTGGTACTACCGTTCCCTTATTCCAGTCGTCTGGCGCCTGTTTGGACTTCCATGCTTGTTGGCATATTGGATTTCTTCCACTGATATATCTACATCTTCAACTGTCTCCTCTGGATTACTTGACTTGTTACTCTTACTAATTGATCTTTACTCCTTGTTTGATATGTTCTGGGGGATTATGTAGTTGCTCAAAATACGTTCTCCACGCTTCCATGATTTAGCTGTCTTCTTTCATTATTTATCCTTTGGCATTCTTAATTTGTCGTATTGGGCATGCTTTGGTTTTTCTAATGCTCTTCATTTCCCCCAGAACAGCTTTTGATTTCCTTGAGAGTTTCTTAAAGTCTTTGTCCAAACTCTTCCCATTGTTCCTGTTTTGCTTTCCTTACTCTCTTTGGCGATAATTCTTTTATTCACGTAATCTATCCCATCCTCTGGTCTCTTTGTTTGCAAGTATTTCTTCCAGGCATCCTTCTTTTCTTTGATCTTAGTTTTGACATTATCATTCCACCATGCTGTTCTTTTCCCATCTCCTTTAATTTGTTTCCTACCAAAGACCTCTTTAGTATAACTGAGGAGTGTTTCTTTATACAATTGCCACTTTTCTTTTTGTGCTATCATTCAGATCCATCTGCCTTTCACTGATAAATACTTTATCCTAGATTGGTATATCTCTTTTACTATTGGTTTATTTAGTTCCTCTTTTTGAAACTGTAAAAAAGGGAGCTGTTAACTATTATGTAGTCTATGATTGACTTTTCACACCTGTCTTCATTTACTCTTGTATATTTGTGGATATTGTTTGAGGAAAAAGGTGTTGGCTATTTTCATGTTATTCTTTAGGCAAAATCTATTAATAATTCTCCATTTGGAGAAGTTCCTTTTTACCAATACTCCTCTTGGTGTTTCCATATTGTTGCCTACTCTAGCATTTATATCTCCTAAAACCATTAGTTCCTGTTTGTGTTTAAGATTCTCTGCAGCTAGTTGTAAATCGTTTTCGAAGATATCTTTTTGTTCTTTAGTGGCGTCTTCGTTTGGTCCATAAGCTATTAATGATTTGATTTCTCTTCCTTTTGGTTTAATATTTACCTCTAATAGCCGGGCTTATAAATTTCCAGCTTTCTAGTAGCTTTTCATGCCCTTTATGCACTAGGAGACCTACTCATGCACTAGCTCTATATTTGACATCTACTCCTGCGAAGATTACAATATTATTTGGTCCTACATTTTCTACTCCTTGTCCTTTTTCTTGTTTCTGTAATAGCCACAATGTGTGCTTTGAATTTTTCCATTTCTTCAATAACATTCCATGTTCCAAAATCACAGCCCGTGTTCGTTTCATTTTCGTCGTTGAAAGGTCAAGCCGGTTATATTATATTTATTTTTCTGTATCAGTTAGGTTTCGATAAGCCCACTGTACCCTAGGTAGATGGTGGGGCTGCCACCTTAAGGCCCCTACCAGGCCTTGTTATTTTCTGTCACGGCTAACTCCTTAGCCTTCGGTCATTCAAGACCAGCATGCAAGGCAGCAGGTTGTTATTTAACTCCCTTAGCCTTTGGTCAATCAAGACCGACCTGTAAGGCAGCAGGTTGTATTCTGTCAGGGTTAACTCCCTTAGCCTTTGTTCAGCCAAGACCGACCTGCAAGGCAACAGGAGACTCGTGGAGGGCGGGATCATCTAATCCGCGTACAGGTACTTACCTGTCCACTGCCCAAAGATTTTACTTACATTTTTCTTTTATTTCATTTGAAATTTGACCGTTAAATGTTCATCAATCACCATACAATTTTGGTTAAAAAAAAATTAATTAAATTTGAAATTCGACCGTTAAAAGTTTATCATCAATCACAATACCTGTAATACCTGTAAATCTAGATCTATCAAACTTCATACAGCCAAAGGCTAGGAGTGTCAACCGAGCATCTCCGTTCTGCTTTCAACCTGTTTTGCAAAACAAACAAAACACAAACGAATTTCTCCACTGTTTGTTGATTTATCTTCATCATTTTATAAGAATCGCCGTAAAGATAGGAATAACTTATGCATAATATGCAAATTCATTGACATGTATTCAGTAGTTTTGGACACATAGACCTGTGAAGTTTGGCACGTTTTTTGTTTGTTTTTTGTTTTGTTTGGGTCACCTGATATCATAATAAAAGAAGATTTATGTATGTGTGTATGTACGTATATATGTATGTATGTATCTATGTATGTAAGTATGTATGTATATATGTATGTATGTATGTGTGTATGTATGTATGTATGTATGTATGTATGTATGTATGTATGTGTATGTGTATTATGTATGTATGTATGTATGTATGTATGTATGCATGTATGCATGTGTGTATATGATGTATGATATGCGTATGTATGTGTGTATGTATGCATGTATGTATGTATGCATGTATGTATGTATGTATATATGTATGTATGTATGTATGTATGTATGTATGTATGTATGAATGTATATATGTATGTATGTATATAATGTGTGTGTATGTATGTGTGTGTGTGTGTGTGTGTGTGTGTTTGTGAATTTATGTATGTAAGTAGGTGTATACGACATGTATATGTTTATAGATATATAATGTCTGTTCGACAACGATGTAATATTGTTCAATGCCTCTGTTTTGTGTAATGAAAGCCTACCTGTAAATATATTTTTTACACATTAGTAATTTGTATTCTTGGCCAATCGCCTTATATGCTGAATAAATTGATTTGATATGAAGACGATTTTTAGCATCAAGAATATAATAATTTTATTATAAAACAGCTATTCCATAATCTCTCTTATGCTATCGTTTATTTAATTATTATTGTTCTCTGTGCTTGCCTTCTTCAGTTCCCAAGCGCCTTTCTGAGCCACTGTTCCGGGGCCTTCACGCCCTCCAGCCCACAGGGGAGACAATTGTTTGACAAGCATTACTCTTGCTGATGAAGATGCCTTTGCTTTGCTTCTGTCATTCCCATTTATATTATTGTAATTATGAATACTATAACTATGTTTTCAATAACTAAACTTCCTTGTCTTAACGCTTGATGTCTTTCCGTATCTCATCCTCTCTTCACAGTTTGTAGATAATCGACTTCTCTAACCCCTCCTCCCCCCCCCACGGCTTCGTTTTCAATACTGTCAGTGCATCAATCTTTGTCATATTGATGCTCTTTGTTTATCTTCTTATTTTTTCTTTTTTTTTTGTATTTGGTATGTATTTGGCCCACTGGTCGTATTGTCAATGTTCAAGTTGGATTCTTGGCATAAGTGGAAGAAAATAATTATTGTGTGGGCTTTATGTTGTTTCAGGTGAAAATGGTTCGGACATTTGTTTATGTCTACTGTTAGTAATAATATGAGGGATGGGGCGGGAGGTCAAAAGTAATTGACTAATGATGAATTGTGATTGTGAGCTGTTTATTCCATTACATCAGCTTAAACTGAAGACAAGAACAAGAACAACCTGATCAAGCTTTCAAACTTACAGGGTTCTTTAAACATTGATAGTCACCTGCTGTCATTTTACCCTAGTACAGTAAGGCTGTGGAATGGATTGCTTACAGAAAAAGAAAAAAGCCCTCAGCAATAACACTGTAAACTTTAAAAAACAGAACTAAATATATCACCTTAAAATTAATATTTCACGAACACTTTTGGGTTAAAATAGAAAATGCGTACTGACAGTAATACTCAAGAATTGAGTTGGTCAGATATTACGAATAATAATAATAATAATAATAATACTAATAATAATAATAATAATAATAATAATAATAAGAAGAAGAAGAAAGAAGAGGAAGAAGAAGAAGAAGAAGAAGAAGAAGAAGAAGAAGAAGAAGAAGAAGAAGAAGAAGAAGAAGAAGAAGAAGAAGAAGAAGAAGAAGAAGAAGAAGAAGAAGAAGAAGATGAAGAAGAAGAAGAAGAAGAAGAAGAAGAAGAAGAAGAAGAAAGAAGAAGAAGAAGAAGAAGAAGAAGAAGAAGAAGAAGAAGTTAAGAAGAAGAAGAAGAAGAAGAAAGAAGAAGCATTGAAGAAGAAGAAGAAGAAGAAGAAGAAGAAGAAGAAGACAAAGAAGAGGAAGGAGAACTACAGGTATGTTCCGTACTGCACACTTACAATGTTAATGAGTCATATCTAAAGCTCACGTTTTACCTTGCATTGCCCTATCACGTAAACCTTTGAAGCACATTTTGTTTTGTTGACAAAACAAATCATAATAGTGTACACTGTATTCTATTCTGACATAGCAAGCCATAACATTGCATATTGCATTCTATCTCTGACATAGCAAGCCATAACATTGCATATTGCATTCTATCTCCGACATAGCAAGCCATAACATTGCATATTGCATTCTATCTCTGACATAACAAGCCATAACATTACACATTGCTTCTATCTCTGACATAGCAAGCCATAACATTGCACATTCGCTCTATCTCTGACATAACAAGCCATAACATTGTACATTGCATTCTATCTCTGACATAGCAAGCTATAACATTGCACATCGCTTCTTATCTCTGACATAGCCACCCATAACATTGCATATTGCATTCTATCTCTGACATAGCAAGCCATAACAT
>JAXRKP010000141.1:12500-15000 GCA_037039925.1 Doris montereyensis
AAATTAGAGGAGAATTTGACCATTACGCAAACAGACTACTCAAAATTAGAGGAGATGTTGACCATTGCGCAAACAGACTACTCTAAAATTAGAGGAGATGTTGACCATTACGCAAACAGACTACTCTAAAATTAGAGGAGATGTTGACCATTGCGCAAACAGACTACTCTAAAATTAGAGGAGATGTTGACCATTACGCAAACAGACTACTCTAAAATTAGAGGAGATGTTGACCATTGCGCAAACAGGCTACTCTAAAATTAGAGGAGATGTTGACCATTGCGCAAACAGACTACTCTAAAATTAGAGGAGATGTTGACCATTGCGCAAACAGACTACCCCAAAGTAGAGGAAATGTTGACCATACGTTGACCACTGCGCAAACAGACTACTGAAAATTAGAGGAGATGATGACGAGGACATAATACGAGGCAGACCAATTAAAAAAAAAAAGTCCTCATTTCCTTTGAGAAACACACACGACAGAAACCTGTCAGGCGCTTTATACTAACACTCTAACAAGATATTCCCTATAATCTATAGCTTGGTAATCATTCACACATGAATCGAGGAGGAAAGCAGTGTGAAGAAGTACATTTCCTAAGAGTGCAAGGTTGAGGAGAGGAAATAACCCTTGAGTTTCAACCAAGGAAGGTCAATACATTTTGAGCGTGTTGAGTATTCTGTTATTATCTGTCAAATCAATTACTTTAAACATGTAGGGAGAGAAAGGAGAGGAGTGAGCGTATGGTATAATCATGACAGGAATGTTGTTTTGCAATTGAAGCCAACATCTTTAGCAAACATGCGCACAACTTAAATAATCATATATCCAAGGTATATTCGCTCTCTCTCTCTCTCTCTCTCTCTCTCTCTCTCTCTCTCTCTCTCTCTCTCTCTCTCTCTCTCTCTCTGTTTTGTTGGATACACATTATGTAAGTAGGGAAAGCTATATTTGAACACTATGGTTTTCAAGGCAAAACAGTCTTACAAGACACTATATTGCTCAGGCCACACTTGATCTTTTTTCGACAAACAGGGCACACGTACAAAAGTAACGCAGAAAATGTTCAGAATGTGTCATCAGGTAGTACAATAACGAACACAATAATAGTAATAAGAAGAAGAAGTAAAAGTAATAGTAGTAGTAGTAGCAGCAGCAGCAGCAGCAGCAGCAGCAGCAGCAGCAGCAGCAGCAGCAGTAGCAGCAACACCAGCAGCAGTAGTAGCAGCAGCAGCAGCAGCAGCAGTGGCAGCAGTAGTTGTAGCAGTATTAGCAGCAGCAGCAGCAGCAGCAGCAGCAGCAGCAGTAGTAGTAGCAGTAGTAGTAGCAGCAGCAGTAGTAGTAGCAGTAGTAGTAGCAGTAGCAGTAGCAGTAGCAGTAGTAGTAGTAGTAGTAGTAGTAGTAAGTTAATGTAATGAAACAAGATAATATGCAAGCCCCATAGGAACAAAGACGAGACAAACACAAGGAATAGTCAGAAAAAACCCCTGGCCACCATGTGGATCGAACCCGCCAACGCTGCTTCGGCACCCATCGCCTCGCCATGAAAAGAAAGCGTGTTACCAACTGAGCTAACTACGCTCCCTAAAAGCAGCAGCAGCAGCAGCAGCAGCAGCAGCAGCAGCAGTAGCAGCAACAGCACAGTGCCAGTAGCAGCAGCAGTACCAATGCCAGCAGCAGCAGCAGTACAGTGTTAGTAACAGCAGCAGCACCAGCAGTAGCAGCAGCAGCAGCAGCAGCAGCAGCAGCAGCAGCAGCAGCAGCAGTAGTAGCACCAGCAGGATCAGCAGCAGCAGCAGCAGCAGCAGCAGCAGCAGCAGCAGCGCCAGCAAGCAGCAGCAGCCAGTAGCCAGCAGCAGCAGCAGCAACAGCACAGCAGCACCAGTATTACCGGCAGCAGCAGCAGCAGCAGTAGTAAGCAGTAGTAGCAGCAGCAGTAGTAGTAGTGGCAGCAGCAGCAGTAGCAGCAGCAGCAGTAGTAGTAGTAGTAGTAGCCGCAGCAGCAATAGCAGCAGCAGCAGCAGCAGCAGCAGCAGCAGCAGCAGCAGTAGCAGTAGTAGTAGTAGTAGTGGTAGTAGTAGTAGTCGTAGCACTAATAGTAGTAGTAGTAGTAGTAGTAGTAGCAGCAGTAGTAGTAGTAGTAGTAGTAGTAGTAATAGTAGTAGTAGTAGTAGTAGTAGTAGTAGTAGTAGTAGTAGTAGTAGTAGCACTAGTAGTAGTAGTAGTAGTAGTAGTAGTAGTAGTAGTAGTAGTAGATGACACAGAAGAAAGGGAAAGTACACTCCCATATTGTTCACAATCATCTTCTACTTGAGAGTTCTCTACTGGCAAGAGCGCTTAAGATAACATGGAATTATAATTTATCTTGCGGGGGTATTGTCAGGTGATACGAAAATAAATATGAGAGAAAAAGGGTGTGTTTAGCAAAGCAACATGATTTATGATAACGATTGATATTCTTGATATTGTACACATAGAAATGTAGACAAAGAGGTA
>JAXRKP010000141.1:22500-27500 GCA_037039925.1 Doris montereyensis
GCATTGATAAATTTACTGGTTTGAGCTTCCACATAACTACATTCATTTTCTTCATTTTTGAGGATGCCTTTGCGACTGAATCCATGAATATGATAAACAAAAGAGAACTTAAGATACAACCTGTCTTAATCCTATATCTACATCAAATTCTACAGATAAGTTTCCAGCAACTCTCACTGCACATCATTGGATTTATTATAAAAACTTTTAATGGCTTCTATTGAAATTTTGTTCTACATTGTGTTCTTTTACAGAATGCTTTGTTCGTCCCTCCTCACAGTGTCAAATGCCTTTCCTAAGTCGATGAAACAAAGATGCAAGTCAATGTTTCTCTCAAGGAATTTTTCTGTTATTTGTCTAATTGTAAATATGATGTTCTTTCACTTCTTCTGGTCTAAATCCCTCTGATTTTCTTCAATCTGATCCTCTACTCTTTTCCTTAGTCTCATTTCCAGTATCCTGGCATACACTTGAACTGGTACACTAAGTAGTGATATCCCTCTATAGTTTGATCATTCCATAGTTGATCCTTTCTTATGTATTAGTATTACCGTTCCCTTTTTCCAGTCGTCTGGCACCTGTTTGACTTCCATAATTGTTGTCATATTGCATGTAATAGCTTGTCTGTCTCTCTCCCTTGGTTTTTAATCATTCCTGGATAAACTTTATATGATTCTAGGCCTGTCCTAATTTCACTTTTCTTATAGCTGTTTGGATTTCTTCCATTGAGATATCTATATCTTCAGCTGTCTCCTCTGGATTACTTGTTACTCTTACAAATTGATCTTTACACCTTGTTTCATATGTTCTGAGGGATTATGTAATTGTTGAAAATACTTTCTCCATGTGTCCATGATTTCGTTGTCTTCTTTCATTATTTCTCCTTTGGCATTTTTAGTATGTCGTATTGGGCATGCTTTGGTCTTTCTTTTCATGCCCTTCCCCCCCCCCAGAACAGCTTTTGATTTCCTTGATAACTTTCTTGAAGTCTTTGTCCAAACTCTTCCCATTGTTCCTGTTTTGCTTTTCTCACTTCCCCTTTGGCGATATTTCTTTTTTCACGTAATCTATCCTATCCTCTGGTCTCTTTGTTTGTAAGTATTTCTTCCAGGCATCCTTACTTTCTTTGATCTTAGTCTTGACATTCTCATTCCACTATGCTGTTCTGTTCTATCTCCCTTAATTTGTTTCCTACCACAGGCCTCTTCAGTACAACTGAGGAGTGTCTTTATACATTTGCCACTTTTTTCTATTGTGCAATCATTCAAATCAATCTGTCTTTCACTGATAAATCTTTTTATCCTAGATTGGTATATTATTATCTGTTTTACTATTGGTTTATTTAGTTCCTTTATTTTGAGTTTAGTAGCTTTCTTCTCTTTCTTTTTTGTTTGTTTTCTCCAGTCAGTAATCTCATTTTGGCAATCACTAGGTGATGATCACTAAATATTTCAGCTCCTCTGTTTACTCTTGCATCCAATGTACAATAAAAAAGGGAGGTGCTAACTATTATGTAGTCTACCATTAACTTTTTTTTTTCTCCAACTGCTGTTGGGAATTAACCCACGATCTTTTGTTGAGAGACTGTCACATTGCCTCTGGGTCACCGCGTTTCCCCAGAAGGGTAAGAAACATTGAACTTCCTTCTCGAACATTAACATGATAAGATAAGAGCAGAATATAAGAACATGTTGACTGCTTTAATCTTCCATACTTTAATACTTCCACCCCTTTCTTATCTTACAAAGAGATGACATTGCTATTTCTCTTCTTCCAATTGGTCATGTCATACGAGATGAATTCAATAAACATGCAGCTTCCAATCTTGAGCTTCTTCTTCTTTTGTCATGTCATACGAGATGAATTCAATAAACACCCCTTTCTAATCTTACAAACAGAGAAAGTTATTGCTATTTCTCTTCTTCCAATTGGTCATGTCATACGAGATGAATTCAATAAACATACCACACCCTTTCTAATCTTACAAACAGAGAAACTTATTGCTATTTCTCTTATTCCAATTGGTCATGTCATACGAGATGAATTCAATAAACATACCACACCCCTTTCTAATCTTACAAACAGAGAAACTTATTGCTATTTCTCTTCTTCCAATTGGTCATGTCATACGAGATGAATTCAATAAACATACCACACCCCTTTCTAATCTTACAAACAGAGAAAGTTATTGCTATTTCTCTTCTTCCAATTGGTCATGTCATACGAGATGAATTCAATAAACATACCACACCCTTTCTAATCTTACAAACAGAGAGAAAGTTATTGCTATTTTCTTCTTCCAATTGGTCATGTCATACGAGATGAATTCAATAAACGTATAATATGTTGGGCATGCTTCTTCTCTTGACGAAATAGCATCGGTGAATTCGAGCGTTTAGGTTGCCAGACTGGAGATCGAATCCCAGACTGGAAAAAGTAGATCCGACGTTGTGTTCTTTGGGGAAAGACATTTAGTGACCTAAAAATATCGACTTTCTGTGCTTTATATATTTGGGTAGAAGGATAATTTATTTACAAGTTCTTTGGCAGAAAAATATCCATATGACATATTTTTGTTGTTGTTACAAAATATTTTGTAGGCGCGGGTAGCTAAGAGTAGTCAAAATGTTGCCGTCATTTACTCTAACACTGACTGAGAAGATGGCACACTAAAACTCGTGTAATGTGGCAGCTAATCGCCAAATCTGGCAACATGGTTTTCGGCTGGATGTCAACAAGCCACACGCCGATTTGGCTAAGCGCTGAGCCCGTAATAGGAGGAAGGATTACCCGTCGGTATGTCTGTAAACACGCGCGTCGGTATGTCTGTAAACACGCGTTACCCGTCGGTATGTCTGTAAACACGCGTTACCCGTCGGTATGTCTGTAAACACGCGTTACCCGTCGGTGTGTCTGTAAACACGCGTTACCCGTCGGTGTGTCTGTAAACACGCGTTACCCGTCGGTGTGTCTGTAAACACGCGTTACCCGTCGGTGTGTCTGTAAACACGCGTTACCCGTCGGTGTGTCTGTAAACACGCGTTACCCGTCGGTGTGTCTGTAAACACGCGTTACCCGTCGGTGTGTCTGTAAACACGCGTTACCCGTCGGTGTGTCTGTAAACACGCGTTACCCGTCGGTGTGTCTGCGCACGAGTATTGGAATAGAGAAATGAAATTAAAAAAAACAGGTCATTTTGACGTCTGTTTTCTCAACAGTTCAAATCCAAACCTAGATTTACAATCCTCTTTACATTAGTAACAATGCCAGAGAATGTCGAAAGAGTAACGGGGGACTGCTACAAGAAAGGCATCTGTTTTGTGTTATATTCTTTTGATTTTCTTTCTTATTTTCTCGAAATGTAATTGTTTCACACTAAATTTCTATCTCCTTCGTCCTTTACCGACTTATTAAATGTTGGCACACAGGTTCGTTTTCTCAATGTTAATAGAATGATGCCGGGATGTTTCATATTTTGCAAACTGGGTGACTGAAAATATAATTTTTGTACTAAAATTCACTTAATTATGTGTATGATATATATATATATATATATATATATATATATATATATATATATATATATATATATATATATATATATATATATATATAAATTATTATTATAAAACATTTTTTTTTTCTAAATATCCAAAATATTTTTAAAAATCCAACGTCACTTTTTAGATATTGAATGGAAAAAAACGATCTGCACATATTTTGAGTGATCTTATTCATAATTAAGGAGGAAATAATCGGCCTTATGTGCTGCGGGGATAAGAAAAAGAAGGGAGGAAATAGATTTTGAAAATTGGGTCAAAATCGAAGATGGCGACAGTTTATATGGACAAGACCGCTACAAACTTATTAATGATATAGGATTACTTTTATTTTGACAGTTACTCATATATATATACTGAAAGGAAAAACCAAAACTCAAAAGCAAAACAATCGCTCCAGAAGGCGCCCCCCCCCTCCTCCTCCTCTCTAACACGCATTTCCCCCCCCCCCACTCTCCAGATGCAAATGAGTACAAACGCTAGCTTGTGAGTAAAAACCTGCTTCAGACTAGCGTCCTGGCCAAGAGAGGATTATTATCACCTGTTCCGCTTCACGCTACAGACACCGGGATACGCTCCTGCTCGGCTCTATGGGCTGTAACGGCCTTGAAGGAACTTTAACTTCACTTGTGTGAATAACGTTTAGTGGGTTATTATCAGTGACTCAAAGCCCATGTGTGTGTTATTGTGTGTGTATGTGTGTGTGTGTGTATGTCTATGATTGACGTTGTTACAGAAAACCAATAAATTGAATTAATGTTTAATATTTTCATTTTGAGGACAAGGTAAATAAATGATCAATGAAGATAAAATCGATTTCTGTTTCAAAAGCACGACCAAAAAGTGACGTTGTTTTTGGTTTAAGACGCTTCCTTCTCTTGCTGATAATATTTGTATTTCTGAAGCTCGATAGTTATTTCCATGAAATGTAATGTCTCTACCCCTCCCTGCCCCCCCCCGCCCTCACCCCAAACTCCTTGTCTCTCTATCTCTGAGTTTATTTCTACCTTACCCATTCTTTATTGATCCCTCTCCTTCTCCCCTCTCTATCCTCCCCCCTCTCTCCCTCTCTCTGTCTGTCTGTCTCTCTGTTTGTCTGTCTGTCTGTCTGTCTCTGTCTCTGTCTCTCTGTCTCTCTCTGTCTCTCAGTCTCTCTCTCTCTTTCTTTCTCTGTCTCCTCTGTCTCTCTGTCTCTCTGTCTCTCTGTCTCTCTGTCTCTGTCTGTCTGTCTCTCTCTCTCTCTCTCTCTCTCTCTCTCTCTCTCTCTCTCTCTCTCTCTCTCTCTCTCTCTGTCTCTCTCTCTCTCTCTGTCTCTCTCTCTCTCTGTGTCTCTCTGTCTCTGTCTCTGTCTCTGTCTCTGTCTCTCTGTCTCTGTCTCTGTCTCTCTCTCTGTCTCTCTCTCTCTCTCTCTCTCTCTCTCTCTCTCTCTCTCTCTCTCTC
>JAXRKP010000141.1:32500-40000 GCA_037039925.1 Doris montereyensis
AACGACGAGTTTGCTCTGCCTCCACCCTTTAGCGAGTCAGTGAGCTCTCAATCTCAGTTGGGGCTACTTCTTAGGATGTGCTGTGGCTTCTCTGTGTGCCATCTCCATGCTCTGTATGATAATCAACATTATCGTGTAAGTTTGAACACATTTCAATTTCGATACCGATTAACTCAATGTTGTGGTTTTTTAACGTATCATGTTTTACCCTAGGATTTTTGTAAATTGAGATTTAAAAAAACAAAACTGAGATCCCAAAACAAAGGCGATATTGGTAAGATTTTGTTTATAATTTTGCAAGATTTTGTTTATAATATTGGTAGGATTTTGTTTATAATTTTGATAAGATTTTGTTTATGATTTTGCTAGGATTTTGTTTATAATTTTGGTAAGATTTTGTTTAGAATTTTGGTAAGATTTTGTTTATAATTTTGGTAAGATTTTGTTTATAATTTTGGTAAGATTTTGTTTATAATTTTGGTAAGATTTGTTTATAATTTTGCTCGGACTGCACTGTATAAGGCGACGTAATAGTCGAGCTGTTTGTTAATCCCAGATCTAACTCCTGGGCAAATAACTCACAGTGAGATGATGTCACCTTATGCCTTGAGGGGAAGTGTTGAAAACTCAATTGGACGCACTGACTAAAGAGCCAAGGGATCTTTAACGTGTACATAGTATCGTTAGTTACAGGATCTTTAACGTGCACAGAGTATCGTTGGTTACAGGATCTTTAACGTGCACAGAGTATCGTTAGTTACATGATCTTTAACGTGCACAAGATCTTTAACCTGCACAGGTATCGTTGGTTACATGATCTTTAACGTGCACAGAGTATCGTTAGTTACATGATCTTTAACGTGCACAGAGTATCGTTGGTTACATGATCTTTAACGTGCACAGAGTATCGTTAGTTACGGGATCTTTAACGTGCACAGAGTATCGTTAGTTACATGATCTTTAACGTGCACAGAGTATCATTAGTTACATGATCTTTAACGTGCACAGAGTATCGTTAATTACAGGATCTTTAACGTACACAAAATATCGTTAGTTACAGGATCTTTAACGTGCACAGAGTATCGTTGGTTACAGGATCTTTAACGTGCACAGAGTATCGTTAGTTACATGATCTTTAACGTGCACAGAGTATCGTTAGTTACAGGATCTTTAACGTGCACAGAGTATCGTTAGTTACAGGATCTTTAACGTGCACAGAGTATCGTTAGTTACAGGATCTTTAACGTGCACAGAGTATCGTTAGTTACAGGATCTTTAACGTGCACAGAATATCGTTAGTTACAGGATCTTAACGTACACAGAGTATCGTTAGTTACGGGATTTTTAATATGTTCTGTTCCCTGATACATTGTATAATATGTATTATAAGATCGAACAGAGAAATAGTCATGATTATTAGAAACTCGTGTCTGGGTCTACAGTAAGATTGAAGGGGTCATTTTGAATAGTATGCCTACGTCCACTTTCGCGAAAATATGAGACAGAGAGATAATCTTTGTGATTAGAAGGATAACATGCTTCAGAAAATAATGAAAGTGATACGACGAAAACGCATCACAATTTTAGACTTTTGATACTTGTAATTCCCAAAGCCATCTGTGCCTAAGTCCATTCTTTTAGGCATTTTTCTCTAAATAATAATAATAGTGTATTGATTTTCATTCGATGGCATAAGAAGAGATGACTTAAATTCCTTTGAAGGCTGTCACAAGCCATACAGCCAGTTGTGTAAAGTGGGACCTAACGCTACTTTGTCGTGAGGTATTACTTCCAGTTGATGTTGGTCTCCATTTGCTCCTGAGTCGAGCGGGAAGACGCGTTTAAAGGGCTTTATTAAAGAATGCAACGTCAGACATGGCGTTAGCGTTGCCAGGATTCGAACTCAGAACCACACGATCCAAAATCCAACAGCTTAATATCACCTTCTAGACAACCGATACTACTTAAGGGAAACTTGAATTGTTTTATTTCAAAGAAAGACTTTTGATCCCTGATAGATTCAATATTATTCATGTGTTTGGGTTGTTCTTTTTTAGCATAGTAAGCTCGATTATCGATCTCATAATTTCACACGTCACGTTGAGCATGGTTTACATTCCCACGTTGAGCCTGGTTTTTACGTTGAGCCTGGTTTTCCCACGTTGAGCCTGGTTTACATTCCCACGTTGAGCATGGTTTACCGTTGAGCATGGTTTACATTCCCACGTTGAGCATGGTTTACATTCCCACGTTGAGCATGGTTTACATTCCCACGTTCAGCATGGTTTACATTCCCACGTTCAGCATGGTTTACATTCCCACGTTCAGCATGGTTTATATTCCCACGTTGAGCATGGTTTACATTCCCACGTTCAGCATGTTTGAGATTTCACGTTGGTTTATATTCCCACGTTGAGCCTGGTTTACATTCCCACGTTGAGTCTGGTTTACATTCCCACGTTGGAGTTTTTTACATTCCCACGTTGAGTCTGGTTTACATTCCCACGTTGAGCCTCGATTTACATTGACACGGCACGTTGAGCCTGGTTTACATTCCCACGTTGAGCCTTGTTTACATTCCCAGCGTCGTTGAGCCTGATTTGCATTCCACGTTGAGCCTGGTTTACATTCTCACGTTGAGCATGAAAAAAAAGCCTTTAGATTGATTTAGAACTATCGGTCACATGCCAGACAAATTAAAAAACAACAACCTTAAATGGTTAGGTGATATGTCCCTCAAACAGTAATGAGCCTAGACTTTTTTTGGTTATCCACACCGACCATGTTGGAGTAAGAGATTAAAATAGAACTTTTCTTTTTGAAAACATATCTGGACACGGCACGTTGAGCATAAAGGTTTACATTCCCAGAGTCGAGTTTTAAATATGAGAACTTGACACGGCAAAACGTTGAGAATGGTTTAAATTCGTGACGCCACTAATTGATTGAGCAATCATTTAGATTCCTAAGTCGATCATGGTTTCAACATTTCGAGCGTCCACGATTGGATTTTACCAATCATTGTCAAACTACAAAAGGTGACGACGAATCAATCGTCACTGACTCGAGCATGATTTGCATTGAACCGACTCGTGACGCCACTAATTGAGTTTGAAATCATTGGGTGACGAGATGATGTCATGTCAACCAACTCATGATATTTATAAGTCTTCAGGATACGGAGAAAGATGTCACCTAATTGATTGAATTGAAAAAAAGCCGTTATTAGATTGATTTAGAACTATCGTCAACAGGCTATTATAGGTGGCGTAGGATTGAATTGAACCACATGCCAGACAAATAATAAAAAAAACAACAACCTTAAATGGTTTATCATCATTTAGGTGATATGTCAATCCTCAAACAGATAGGTGACGGCACTAATTGGATTATAATGAATCATTGTCAACCAACTGTGATACATAGACTTTTTTTGAATTATCCACACCGCCACCATGTTGAATTGAGTAAGTGAGATTAAAAATTGAATTGAATCAACATTTTCTACAAAAGGTGGACTGGATTGAATTGAATCAATCATTGTGAACCCATAATATTTGAAGTGAAGATTATCGTCAACCGACATAGGTCACGGCACATGATATGAATGAACATTGTTGGAGTGGGTGATTGAATTGAATCAAAAAATAAACGCAACACTTGTTTTTAGGGACTAATTGGATTAATTCAAACGATCATTGTGAACTGAAGAATCAATCATCGTCAACCGACTTCCCATCAATCCATGATTATGAAGATGTTGGAGTTATAGGTGGGACTAATTATTGAATTGAATCAATCATTGTCAAACAAAAAACAAAAACAGCTTTCTTGAAATAAATTGAATGAGTCATTGTGAACCGACTATTACGCGTGACGCCCACTAATTGGATTGAATTGAATCAATCATTGTCAACCGACTATTAAAGGTGACGCCACTAATTGGATTGAATTGAATCAATCATTGTCAACCTAATTGGACTGAACAAAAGGTGACGCCACAAATTGGATTGAATTGAATCAATCATTGTCAAACGACTGACTATTGGAAAGGTGACGCCACTAATTGGATTGAATTGAATCAATCATTGTCAACCGACTATAATAGGTGACGCCACTAATTGGATTGAATTGAAAATCATCGTCAACCGACTGTTATAGGTGACGCCACTAATTGGATTGAATTGAATCAATCATCGTCAACCGACTATAATAGGTGAATCAATCATCGCCGATCGTTAATTGGATTGAATTGAATCAATCATTGTCAACCGACTATTATAGGTGACGCATTGTCAACCAACTGTTATAGGTAAAAATTGGATTGAATTGAATCAATCATCGTCAACCGACTATAGGTTACCAATAGGTGAATCAATCATTGTCAACCGACTAATTGGATTGAATTGAATCAATCATTGTCAACCGACTATTATAGGTGACGCCACTAATTGGATACAAAGGTGAATTGAATCAATCATTGTCAACCGACTGTTATAGGTGACGCCACTAATTGATTGGATTGAATTGAATCAATCTAATTGATTGAATTGTCAACATCGACTATTATAGGTGGCGCCACTAATTGGATTGGAATTGAATCAATCATTGTCAAACGACTATTATAGGTGACGCCACTAATTGGATTGAATTGAATCAATCATCGTCAACCGACTATAATAGGTGACGGCACAAATTGGATTGAATTGAACCAATCTAATTGGATTGAATTGAATCAATCATCGACTATTATAGGTGACGCCACTAATTGGATTGAATTGAATCAATCATCGTCAACCGACTATTATAGGTGACGCCACTAATTGGATTGAATTGAATCAATCATTGTCAACCGACTATTATAGGTGACGCCACTAAATGGATTGAATTGAATCAATCATCGTCAACCGACTGTTATAGGTGACGCCACTAATTGGATTGAATTGAATCAATCATTGTCAACCGACTGTTATAGGTGACGCCACAAATTGGATTGAATTGAATCAATCATTATCAACCGACTATTATAGGTGACGCCACTAATTGGATTGAATTGAATCAATCATTGTAGAACCGACTATTATAGGTGAAGCTACAAAATGACGCCACAAATTGGATTGAATTGAATCAATCATTGTCAACCGACTACAAAAGGTGACGCCACAAATTGGATTGAATTGAATCAATCATTGTCAACCTATTATAGGTGACTACTAATTAGGTGACGCATTGTGAACAACGCCATTTGATTGAATTGAATCAATCATCGTCAACCGACTAGAAAAGGTGACATTGTCAACCAACACACTAATTGGATTGAATTGAATCAATCATCGTCAACCGACTATAATAGGTGACGGCACTAATTGGATTGAATTGAATCAATCATCGTCAACCGACTGGATTGAATTGAATCAATCATCGTCAACCGACTATTATAGGCCACTCAATTGGATTGAATTGAATCAATCATCGTCAACCGACTATTATAGGTGACGTCACTAATTGGATTGAATTGAATCAATCATCGTCAACCGACTGTTATAGGTGACGCCACTAATTGGATTGAATTGAATCAATCATTGTCAACCGACTATTATAGGTGACGCCAACTAATTGGATTGGATTGAATTGAATCAATCATTGTCAACCGATATGTTATAGGTGACGCCAAATAATTGGATTGAATTGAATCAATCATTGTCAACCGACTATAATAGGTGACGCCACAAATTGGATTGAATTGAACCAATCATTGTCAACCGACTATAATAGGTGACGCCACTAATTGGATTGAATTGAATCAATCAACCGTATTATAGGTGACGCCATCAATTGGATTGGACTGAATAAATCATTGTGAACCGACTGTTATAGGTGACGCCACTAATTGGATGAATTGAATCAATCATCTTCAACCGACTATAATAGGTGACGCCACTAATTGGATTGAATTGAATGAATCATTGTCAACCAACTGTTATAGGTGACGCCACTAATTGGATTGAATTGAATCAATCATTGTCAACCGACTGTTATAGGTGACGCCACTAATTGGATTGAATTGAATCAATCATTGTCAACCAACTGTTATAGGTGACGCGACTAATTGGATTGAATTGAATCAAATGGATTGACGCCACTAATTGGATTGAATTGAATCAATCATCGTCAACCGACTATTATAGGTGACGCCACTAATTGGATTGAATTGAATCAATCATTGTCAAACGACTATTAAGGTGACGCCACTAAATGGATTGAATTGGATTGAAGGTGACGCCATCAATGGATTGAATTGTCAACTGACTGACTATTATAGGTGACTAATTGGATTGAATTGAATCCATTGTCAACCAACTGTTATTAAAGCCTCTAATTGGATTGAATTGAATCAATCATTGTCAACCGACTATTATAGGTGGCGCCACTAATAGGATTGAATTGAATCAATCATTGTCAACCGACTACAAAAGGTGACGTGACAAATTGGATTGAATTGAATCAATCATTGTCAACCGACTACAAAAGGTGACGCACAAATTGGATTGAATTGAACCAATCATTGTCAACTGACTACAAAAGGTGACGCCACAAATTGGATTGAATTGAATCAATCATTGTCAACCGACTATTATAGGTGACGCCACTAATTGGATTGGATTGAATAAATCATTGTGAACCGACTGTTATAGGTGACGCCACTAATTGGATTGAATTGAATCAATCATCGTCAACCGACTATAATAGGTGACGCCACTAATTGGATTAAATTGAATGAATCATTGTCAACCAACTGTTATAGGTGACGCCACTAATTGGATTGAATTGAATCAATCATGTCAACCGACTATAATAGGTGACGCCACTAATTGGATTGAATTGAATGAATCATTGTCAACCAACTGTTATAGGTGACGCGATAATTGGATTGAATTGAATCAATCATCGTCAACCGACTATTATAGGTGACGCCACTAATTGGATTGAATTGAATCAATCATTGTCAACCGACTATTATAGGTGAAGCGACTAATTGGATTGAATTGAATCAATCATTGTCAACCGACTAGAAAAGGTGACGCCACAAATTGGATTGAATTGAATCAATCATCGTCAACTGACTATAATAGGTGACGGCACCAATTGGATTGAATTGAATCAATCATCGTCAACCGACTGTAATAGGTGACGCCACAAATTGGATTGAATTGAATCAATCATCGTCAACCGACTATTATAGGTGACGTCACTAATTGGATTGTTGAATCAATCATCGTCAACCGACTATTACAGAATTGAATCAATGACGCCACTATAATAGGGATTGGAATTGAATCAGTCATTGTCAACCGGTGACGACTATTATGAATTGAATGAATCATTGTCAACCAACTGTTATAGGTGACGTCACTAATTGGATTGAATTGAATCAATCATTGTGCCACTAATTGGATTGAATTGAATCAATCATTGTCAACCGACTATTATAGGTGACGG
>JAXRKP010000141.1:45000-65000 GCA_037039925.1 Doris montereyensis
CATCACTATCATCATTATCAGCATCCTGATAATATGTATCACCATCATCATCGTCCTCATTATGGTCATTGTTATTATGATCATGAAATCTATCATCGTATCATTGATGTGACGCTATTTACCACACAGACAACAATTTAACAGTAAAAAGCCAATCCATTTACTTAAGTTTATCTATCCTTTCTAAGATATATCTTTTTTTAAGTTGAATGGAAATGTGTTGAATGTAGTAAGAGAAAATTTTGCATTACAATTCCTTTTACGTTTCCAGAATATACATGATCATTTTTGTATCTTCCTTGTATACATAATAATTACAAATAATGGCTTTTAAAAAAAAACTCTAATGAAGTACGAAAATAAAATTCTACAGTTTTTTCATTTATAAAAGCGTTGGTTTTTTTTTCTACTTTTGTTTAGTATAATAATTAGCATAAGTTTGTCTTGTTGAATTCACTTTGCATTAGATGAGAATCGGAAGTCTCATATTGATTTTATTTGTTTGTACATTCATGTTTAACATAGTTTTGTTGCTGTTGTCGTTATTGTTGTTGCTGTTGTTGCTGTTGTCGTTATTGTTGTTGCTAATGTTGCTGTTGTCAAAATTGTTGTTTGTTGTTGTTGTTGCTGTCATATTGTTGTTAATCTGTTGTTTTGTTGCTGTTGTTCTTTGTTGTATGTTGTTGTTGTTGTTTGTTGTCGTAATTTTGTTGCCATATATTGTCTTATCTTTGATGTTTGTTGTTGTTGCAACTGACTACATGCAATGTATCATTCTGTGATTTGTTGCCATCTTATTTCTTTACACTCACGCTCAAACAGACGTCCTTTAAAAATATAATGATGACGATTAAGAACTAGAGGTGGCTTGGCATCAGACCCGGATGTTTACGCTAAATTGGGGGTGGGGGGGGGGTGGTGGTATGATAAGATTGTAGATTGGCTTGACTTAGTTGTGGGTATGTCTTGTTTTCTTTTGTCTTTTCAAAATTCATGAGTACCGTGAGAGTGTCTGTTTGTGTAATTGAAATATGTTTGTATGTGTTTATTGAGTTTGATTTTGTTTTCCCCTCTGTTTCAGCGGGGTGGGCAAGTTTTTATTTTTTGAGTGAGTGTAGTGTTAATGTTTTGTTTTGTTTTTGTTTATTACAATTTATCACATATGGCATTTGATCTAGGGCAGTTTGACCGATACAATTCGTCAAACGTATTAAGTACAAAAAACAGAGATAAAAAAAAGAGTACATTGTAATAATTGAAAATAAGTAAAAGAGGGAGAAATGTGAAGAAAACTTATCAGTACTTGAGACAATATTTTCTTGGCCTTTATAACATAACAGATATAATATGTTCAAAGTTAGACTACGTCGTTTCTAACACCAGAGCATAACTTCAAAGAATCGATACTGAGCTTTATTTGTATGGTATCTGTAAAGTTTGGAAGGGAATGAACTTGACATACCAACATTTGGTAATAAAAAGTTGACATTTCTGCAAACTGGAATAGAAATGGTAATATCAAAAATGAGACAAGGTTTATAATATTTTAGAGCATACATCTTGTCAAATCTGTCCTTTTACACAACTAGCAAAACATTCTGGGCTCTTAAAGAAGAGAACAGACTGAACACAGTTTTCCACCAAAACCAGTTAGGAACTATCCCTGAATGTCAAATATCCCTAGCAAAGAAATTACAAACAGATGGGTACAGCAAAAACAGACCTAGCTACTCGATTACAGGTAGCTGGGACCTTATACTAACAGTCAAACGGATATTTGTTTTTTGACACGTTTTAAAACACGATACCCAATACACCAGCCAATCAGAGTTAATATTCAAGATATTAATAGTTTTGCTCATACAGGAAAAGTTATGAAAATGTATAAAGAATAGTTTGGTGACCTAAAACACTACTAACAGGGAGTGTCTACATTTAGACTGAAACAAAAGACTAGTTAGTTTGCCTTGACATACAATAGCAGTGTTGTAGTTTGTCTAAACACTATTTCAGACTCGGTATGTTTACGACATAAATTGCTAAAGATAGAACAAAGAGTGGATCAACACCACCTTGACTTCCTTAGTGTCTGAATAGACCTAGCCACCCATTTCGCTGCTGGGTCGACAGGTGTCTGAATAGACCTAGCTAGCCATTTCGATGCTGGGTCGACATGTGTCTGAATAGACCTAGCTAGCCATTTCGCTGCTGAGTCGACAGGTGTCTGAATAGACCTAGCTAGCCATTTCGCTGCTGAGTTGACAGGTGTCTGAATAGACCTAGCTAGCCATTTCGCTGCTGAGTTGACATGTGTCTGAATAGACCTAGCTAGCCATTTCGCTGCTGGGTAGACAGGTGTTTGAATAGACCTAACCAGCCATTACGCTGCTGGGTCGACAGGTGTCTGAATAGACCTAGCTACCCATTTTGCTGCTTAGTCGACATGTGTCTGAATAGACCTAGCTAGCCATTTTGCTGGTGGGTCGACAGGTGTCTGAAATAGACCTAGCTACCCATTTCGCTGCTGGGTCGACTTGTGTCTGAATAGACCTAGCTAGCCATTTCGCTGCTGGGTAGACATGTCTGAATAGACCTAGCTTCCCATTTCGCTGCTGGGTAGCATGTGTCTGAAATAGACCTAGCTACCCATTTCGCTGCTGGATCGACAGGTGAGCCAGAAATCTAACTCGGACTTCTTGCCTGGCAGTCATAATTAATTAAATATTCTTTACCGACTGATCACGCGATGCCTCTAAAGGAAAGCTCACTAAGAATCATGTATCGGTGGGAGCTTTTAGCATGAGGTGAAACCAGGAACTTTCTTTGAGTAATTTGAGTAATTTGTTAGTAATTTGTTTGAAAATTAATATCAATTTGTCACAATGTTTGTTTTGTTATGCGACATCAAAGTATAATCAAAATGATATAAAACTATTTACGAATTATATTTACGGAAGCTTTTGAATTTTAAAGTGCTTTATGTTGTGCCTGGACAGTCGTCAGTAAAATTGGTCAGCTCGAACTCTGAGATCACCACCATGGTGGACAGGGTTACTTCAAATAAACAAACAAACGACATTAAAGTTCCAGAATAGAATAATGTTGAATTCCTAGTCAGCAGGCTGCTGAATCGATGGTCTTGTCGCTGATTGGGTGGGAGACGATATCAAACATAACCATTTCCCTCCATCACAGGTCTTACGGCAAACTGTTCCAACTCCTACAAAATTTGAGCCTACGCACCTCCAGTGACAGTAAAATTCATTGACACTGTTACCAAAAATGGTCCTTGTCCTAGAGTTTATGGTTCGAATTCCGGCCTGTGTATGACACTTCATACGTGAATACTTTAGTATAACAACTCGCCCCCCCTTCCCCTTATTCCACCCTCTTGTAACTGTGTAATGACTCCACATATCCTCTGATTTTGATACGTTTCTGATAGGACAAGACTCTAGATATATTTACCTACATAAAAGGCTCAAGGTAAACGGTTGAATTTCGGACACCCAACATCCAAATGATAAGTCTAAACACTGTTCCTTATTACTTACACAATTCCCTTTTCTCCTATCTTCCCTAAACCATTGCTCAACGAGATAATACCTAAAACAATATTTTGTTGCTTGAATAATTTCCTCTTGACATTAAAAAAAAAGAAATGAATAAGATTAATGCAAACTGAACATAATTGTTTCCGGATTGAATTGGCCTATATAATGGCGGCTTAAGATTGGGCCTAACGTTGTAAAATTATAATCTCTGTATTCATTATCAAAATGTGTTCTCTAATGATAAGAGGTTTATGCAATTGAAACTAATATTAATAGCCTAGACACTTGTTTGTAACCTAATCGAGACTACTGAGCTATTAACAGTTATCAAAAACATGCTGGGAAGGAACAAGGAACCGACAAGACATTAAGTTAGCAATTAAAAAAAGCAACAAAACAAAATGAATAAACAACAAACTGACAATAATAAAACACCAGATAAAAACAAAATATACCAAAGGACAACTAGATAAGCACCTCTCCCCCTCGCCTCCCTATCTCTGTCTTTCTCTGTGTGTGTGTGTGTGTCTCTCTCTCTCTCTCTCTCTCTCTCTCTCTCTCTCTCTCTCTCTCTCTCTCTCTCTCTCTCTCTCTCTCTCTCTCTCTCTCTCTCTCTCTCTCTCTCTCTCTCTCTCTCTCTCTCCCTCTCTCTCTCTCTCTCTCTCTCTCTCTCTCTCTCTCTCTCTCTCTCTCTCTCTCTCTCTCTCTTTCTCTCTCTCTCTCTCTCTCTCATTCTCTCTCTCTTTCTCTCTTCTCTCTCTCCTCTTTCTCTCTCTCATTCTCTCTCTCTTTCTCTTTCTCTCTCCTTTGCCTGTACCCAGGCAAACATAAGTTTTGCAAGCCTGCATTACTTTAAATATGTTGCAATACAATCATAATGGTTTGATGGTAATACAGAATAATAACAGAGTTGTGAAAATCTCATTTTAAGGGTGTGATAATCATAAAATGTACGATCTGCAAATGATAACAATAATAAATTAATATAATATATAATATTTATATGACATACAACACACAACAAGGTATTTTAAAAATATATTAAGTGTTCCAAGTAAAACATTACGCTGTGTTAAGAATGAGACTGTGTAAGATTATCTTTAAAAAATATTTTTTTGCTTATATGTCACACTGGCGATAAACCATGATTTATTCGTTATAACTATTTCCGCCTATAAATCACTGTAATTATGTCCCCCTTTGATATGCCATCGAGCGCACACATTAACTCTTTCAGTCCGTAGCTAAAATTAAGGATAGGACGGAGGCCTCTGTAAGACACTGAATAGGAATAGTCAGTGACCTTTTTGATTTTGCCATACTGCCATTATTACAGCACACAAGTATAAAGTGGGCAGAAGCTAAGCAAGCCAAAGTTAAAAGTTCTTCAAGGGCATTACATGCCTTAGAATCGGAGCTTATCACGGTTTCTATAGCGTGAAGCGGACTAGGTGATTATAATCACTTTCTGGACTTGACGTGAGTCTGACGTAGATCTTTACTCCCAAGCTAGTGCTTGTACCCATTAGCTTCTGGATAGAGTGGGGGAATGCGTGATAACTGTTTTTTCCCAATGAACACAATGACGGACCGAGCTTTGCTAGAATTCAAAACACGGACTTCATGATCCAAAGTCCGAATGCCTAACCTCTCGGCCACCGACGCCACCATATAAGTAGTAAAGTTACGAATAAGGACAAAATAAAATGATAATGAACGTTGAAGCCCCGTGCAAAAAAAACGAAATAAATACAAAGCAATAAACTGAAAAACCTTTGGGCACCAGACAAAATCCAATCCGCGACCAACATACACGCATACACATATACACATACATACACATACACACATATACACACACAGACACACACATATATAACCCCCCCGCCGCCACACACACACACGGACAACCATTCATACACGAACATACAATATTCATACATTTACATACTCTCATACAACCATGAACACATTCATTGTACGCACGCGTCTTAATGTCATAATATAACAACACACATACATACATTGTCAAACAGACACACCCACTCATACAAAACACACACATCCATACACACATATGTATAGACACACACAGAGTTTAAAGCAGGGACACACGCTCACACAAACTCACACACACATACACACATGCACAAACACACACAATGTCAAACAGACATATGCTCATACAAACACACACACACACACACATGCATAAACCATGCATACGGTCACACTTACACACATTGTCACTCACACACACATACACACACACACGTGCGTGCGCTCAAAAAAGGAGCACACTGAGAAATGCATTTGGAATGACGCGAATGACAGAACAAAATAAAACAAAAAAGAAATCAAACAAGTAAACAGATAAATAGATAGCCTAAGGATAAGCCTATGAGTATGAAGCAAATATAATAAATAATTAGTCATATATAGTTACAAAGTGATTCAGCCTCTCAGGTAGCCCTTTTGGGGTTTTGTGGGTTTTTTTTCACATTATAAATAATGTAATGTGAGTCTTGAAAACATGAGATAGGAAGAGTTAAAGCTGGATAGGCCTATAATTTATCCGCTGTCTTGCTGGTCTAGTTGTGGTCTTAACAGTAAGTCATGAACTACAGACAGATGTGATGTTATTTGCCATCCAACGACCCAACCCAAAAATTCCAAAATGCAAATATATACCTGGTTCCATCTTCAAACATTGATTGTGTTCATGACTTACTGTTAAGACCAGAAATGGACCAGCAAGACAGAGGATAAATAATAGGCCTATCCGATTTTAACTTTTCCTATCTCATGTTTTCAAGACTCGCAATACATTATCTTCTTCTTTTTCATTTTAACTGACCAAAGTAATTCTTGAGTAGGCCATATTACTTTGTCTGCGCGCATATTTTGATTAAGTCTAAAATATTAGTCCAATTTTGGATTTAAAGTGATGTGTTTACTTTTTTTTTTTTAAAGTCTTCAGTACTATTGCTGAGTTTGTTTCTTCTGTTGGCAGTCCATCCTACAGCCTTACTGTTACAGCACTAGGGTAAAATGAGTACAGGTGACAATCAATGTTTGAAGATGGAACCAGGTATATATTTGTATTTTGGAATATTTGGGTTGGGTCGTTGGATGTTGTTTTTTTGTTGTTGTTATTGTTGTTGTTAATGTGTAGTTGTTGTTGTTTTGTATTTTGTTGTCGTGGGGTACGTTTATTTTTCCCCCCCCCCTTTTCTCAATTAAACATAGTTTCGTTTATATATAATAGCTCATTTACTTGCATACAAATTTGTTGTTTTGTCTCTCAGTTAATTACCCTTTATGCCACACGTCTTTAAAGAGTGATTACAGTATGATGACAGTTAAATCATTAGCTTTGTTTTATTTCTTCTGACGAGGTGATTTATGCTACAATAACACAACCTTTAGAAATCTACTAGCCTCAGCAAATTTTCTTCACAAAAGAGTGCTGCTTGTCAGTAGCAACAGGGGACCGGAAGTGATACTCATTTGCCTTGACAACGACGCCATATCCACAGTAGTCCTTTACTGTGGCAAAGGGTTATCTTTGTTTCCAGCGGAATATGACAGCTATACATTAAGGTAATCGGTATACTGCACAATTGCGGGTCATTAGTAGATGGCAATTATTGTAATATCATCTAAATCTAAATTTTTCGATGGACGCTGTCTTTCTTTAAGAGGGTTTCCAATTAAATTATTTCTCCTGACTTAGGCAGAGGGTCAGGATGGAATGATCAGTTGCTAGTAAAATTATCACCTTGTGCCTGTGGTTGTTTGTATCTGTCTTTTTAGAAGAAAAGATGTGATCTGGGTTTTTGATGTAAATAGATCTAAGTTTGTAATGTACACTCTCTGCTGATTGGTATTATATGTCACTTTGAAAAGAAAATATAACTCATATCTAGATCCATAAACATATTATGATATATAATTGTAAGTACTGACTTGTTACTTGAGCTGCATATATTCACATAATATAATATTAATAGCTTGTGTCACATTGTGTCGGTTTATAGAACCCAGTGTGTGCTTAAGATCATAGTTTGTCATTTGCCATACCCATTGTGCATTGCAATCATCACCATTATCAATGGAATGTGAAAAATTCCCCTTACTCTGCCGGTGTAAATTAGTCTGGGATTATTTTACTTATATTTTTCAAAATTCACTTTTCATCTGTCTAGCTATGTCAGCACCAAGGCCTTTGAGAAGTTCTCAAGGCCAAGTTTTTCGCCAACAGAACTCGAGTCAATACTGCAAACAGAAATTTCAACAATGAAAATGCCTATCCTGAGATCAAACAACGGGGATTTTACTCTGACATTGTCACAGAGGAAGCAAATGAAAAAGGAGTGGAGGTTTGTTTTCAGAGATATAGATCTCTGTGTCTTACGTGTAATGCACAAAGAATTATTTTTGATTTTCAATGTGTCTCCTGTCTCTTTAAAATAACATAGATTTAGATTTATCTGGTACTGATTATTAGCCTAAAAACAGAACTTCTGTTATAAAAAAAAGATTCATTTTTATTTTGTTTTACTGTTGAAGTTCTATGAGGTTGTGGGTTGAGATGGATTAAGTGAGATGGATGCACCCTTACATTTATTCTCTGTATTAGTTAGGTGGTAAATATGAAGAAAGAAATGATCCTTAAAGAAGTATAACACAAGAATTAATAAAGTTTAAGTGTCACTGGTATGTACACCTCTTATTTTCTTTGTATCTCTAAGCATTCAAATAATTTACATTATGTATGTAATCTTGCAATGTTACATTGAGACACTTGCTTTCACTCTGTTTGTTATTAGTTTTGCTGTCTAGCTTATATATTAATTAGAATGTATATATTTGTGTTCCTTGACTTAAGTTTGTTTTCTGTCTTAACTTTGTTACTGATTAGATTATTATGTTTGTGTTTCACATGTTTTTTATATCTCCTGAAGGGATTTTCACACGTCATCACTGCTTGGTATATGTTTGTAATATAAATATCAATTTATTTTAGTTTTAGATAGCATTTTTAAATTCAACTTGTTTAATTTTTCTTCCATTGATATATTCTTTGATCACAGTCAAAAGAATATCACATCGTATGTAATATGTTCACATCTTCTTGAAATTTAAGATGTTCTATTATTGTTCAGTTGATATTCTTTGGGCACTATGAAAAAACAAATCACATAATTGTAATGTGTTCACCTCTGCTTATTTGTTGTCGTAGCAATTTCTCGCTGGTCCAGAGACAGCGCAAGACACACTGTGGGCTGTTTCTAGGGAGAAACATACACCTCTTGGTAATGCTGCATTAAAAAGATTGTTTTCTATTTCATGAAATATTTAATTCTTTGATAAAGTTGTATTTATGCTGATTTTTATTTCATAATTTAATTCTTTTAAACTTGTGAGCAAAAAAATAATATGAAAAAAACCAAAAACATTGTAAAGGTGTGCATGTTGACAAGCATGAAAGCTCATAAATTAGAACACAATCACTTTTATATATATTTACATATCACTAAAAGAGGGTTTTCTCTTTATTGTTTTCCTTTTCTTTTGAGAATACAATAAATTGGAACCTACCACGGGTAATGAGTGACTGAATGTAGAATACTAGATGGGCATTTATGTTTTTCTTCTCTATTTTTTATTCAAAGCAAACTATTGTTCCCATATATATTTTCCAGTGAACTCATTCCAAGTGTCAGGTGAAAAGGTACATGAACAATTGAATAATCAGTTCTATGGAGCAACTACCGAGGACCTCACCATTTCTGTAAGTTAAGATTTACCGGTAGTCAAAATAGAAATTAAATATTGTGAAAGTATCACGTCACTTGCCTAAGAAAAAGAAGACAAGAGAGAAATGTCACAATTTCAAAATTTTAAGCAAATATAGATTTTATTCTCTCTTTTTCAATCACACAGTCTGCATACAATAATTGACAATGAAGGTATGACTGAATGCATAATCTGTCTATGATTCACATTAAAATACTGTCTCTCACTTTCTATTCATTGAATTTTTTTAGGATTTTGATCAAGACTCTTACAAACCAAAAGTCCAACTTCCATTCTTCACCAAACCTGGAGAGCTTCCACGTAAAATTGAAATTGAAAGGTAGGTCTGCTTTGACAGTAGTAAGCATTTCCTGTCCTTATTCATATTATTATCAGCTCTATCTACATGGCTTCATTAGCGTTTCTCACCTTTTCGGGCAATGAGTTGGATGCAGTGTCTACCTACTTTCTATGACCACCTTATTTTAAGATAGGAAGAAAAGCTCACTACGTAACTGGTTATAAGAGGTTGTGGAGTACTATTTTTTCTTTCTTTCTTACTTCTTTCTTCCTTTCCTTTTTTTCTTTTCTTTCTTTTTCTCTTTCATGTTTTCTGTCTTGCATCCTTTCTTCATTTATACTGGATTATATTCCATTTATTCCTCCCTTTCTTTTATTTAGCTACCTATTTTATTTATTAACTCCTTCCCTTTTGATCTAGAGTCCCTGATTGGTTATGCCTGAACATGCCTATTTAAAAAAAAAGATGTAAACAAACGGCAAACATTTTTGCTCAAAGCTTGTAAACAGATCAAATTTTGTGAAGGACGCCTTTAGACTTAACCTGGAGGTAGTTTAGGGTCATTGAATATAAAATCTGGGTAAAGGGATTGGATTAGAAAGTAGATTAATCAAGCTGATTTTTACGATTCAAAGTTCAGCCATAATGAATTATGTGAGCTGATTTTTCTGGCTTAAAGTAGGGAAAGAGTTGAGGTCCTTGCATATTTTAATGCATGTACTGTTTCCTTTTTTTTCTTTTACCACTTTTATTTTCGTTTCTTGTGTTTTAGACGACTTCGTCTGTACAAAAGTCTGGAACTTGAGGAGTTACTTGCAGATAGAAATATCAAATCAGAACTTTTGATGCCAAAACAGCAGCCAGAGGTTATGGTGATGTTGAATCGTGACGATGACGATCCTGCTCCGTTTCCTTCCTATCTTCCACTGCACATCTTTGATAATGATGAACACGACTGTCGCACAGCTACAGAGTGGATTAACATGGGCAACGACAATGGGAATAGAAAGCCAGTGCCAGGCATTGCTTTACTTCCAACAGAAGAAAATGACAGACTGAGTGAGTCTTTTGGATGAGAACAATAAATATCATTACCTTTATGATAAGAATATACATGCACCACTGACTAAAATTTAACAGAAGAGTTACAAAAAAGAGATTTTCTCAATGACCAATTTAAAAAAAATGTCTTAAGAAACAATTATACGTAATTTTGGCCATATGTATATAAGGTGATTGTCCGTTGATATAAGTAAAAAAAACTGCAAAAATTGAAAAGTTGACATGAATATGTTTTCATCACAAAGATAGCTTTGCATTTATCTTTTTTTATTCATTTTCTTTTGAAGAGTCAGAATTGAGTTAAATCTCAATAAGAACAAATTCAAGAGAGTAAAAAAAGTATTTCAACGATGTTAATTCAGGATTGAGATAATATTCTACTTTTCCCTCATATGAATAGTTAAATATGTTAAAAATTATCAGATTGCATCGTATTTTTTTTTTTTTCGATCCAGGACATTACTGCATACAGTTTCTAATCATCATTTATGATATTTGAACTCTTAAGAGGAAAAAAGTCTTGAAGATAAAATCTATTTCTCCTTCACAGAAGACCCAACTGATCCAAGGATTGAATACAAATGGTTCGACGTTGGCGTCCTTGATTTTGACCCAGCATCTAAACTCTACTTTGTCCAAACCGTTGACAGACATGGTCGCGTTGTTGGACCAGATGGAAACACTGTTATCGATGGCGGTGTCCTGGAAAATGGGGAAAGAGCGGGCGTCCCTGGCCAGTGGTGGATTCCCCGAATAAGGCTCATGTATAAAGCGGAAGATCCACGGGTCTTTGCTGATCGTGTAGGAGATGCTTTTCAGAGTCGAAAAATTTGTGAAGCCGAGCTTCGATACAATTTGTACATTGACTGTATGCCAATGGATGGTGTGGGAGAGCTGGACCAGGCTTCCTTGAAGAGAATGATCGACTGGGCACAATCAGCACCGGGCATCGACTCCAACAAAAAGTAACACAACTGTGCAGAATTTGCCTGATTTGTTTAGTTGTACAAGTATCATAAACCTGAGTGTTACCTGATTTCTCTTTACCTTTTAGAATAGAGTAGTTGTCTTGTATGTTTTATTCACTATATAAAAATATTAAAACTGATATTATTGAGTCTAACATAAGTAGGCTTTAATTTTAATGAAAAGAGAGCTATTATTATCAATGATAACATACTTCAATATCTTCGTATTATATGTTTTTTTTAAATTTAAGCGGGAGGAGGGTGGGGGGGTGGGGGGGGGTGGGGGGGGGATAAATCTAGGTGGGGAGTGTTTCGGGTCCTTAACAAGTCATTTTTGCCCAAATAGGGATAAATCTAGTTTGTTGTATTATTGGATAATAAAACAGAATAAAGGAAGCTGTCCAATATGAATATTCTGTCCAATATGAATATAAGGAACCATGTCAATATGAAGCTGTCCAATATGAATAGGAAGCTGTCAATATGAATATGTCCAATATGAATATAAGGAAGCTGTCCAATATGAATATAAGGAAGCTGTCCAATATGAATATAAGGAAGCTGTCCAATATGAATATAAGGAAGCTGAAGCTGTCAATATGAATATAGCTGAATATGAATAAGGAAGCTGTCCAATATGAATATAAGGAAGCTGTCCAATATGAATATAAGGAAGCTGTCCAATATGAATATAAGGAAGCTGTCCAATATGAATATAAGGAAGCTGTCAATATGAATATAAGGAAGCTGTCCAATATGAATATAAGGAAGCTGTCCAATATGAATATAAGGAAGCTGTCCAATATGAATATAAGGAAGCTGTCCAATATGAATATAAGGAAGCTGTCCAATATGAATATAAGGAAGCTGTCCAATATGAATATAAGGAAGCTGTCCAATATGAATATAAGCTGTCCAATATGGAAGCTGTCCAATATGAATATAAGGAAGCTGTCCAATATGAATATAAGGAAGCTGTCCAATATGAATATAAGGAAGCTGTCCAATATGAATATAAGGAAGCTGTCCAATATGAATATAAGGAAGCTGTCCTGTCCAATATGAATATAAGGAAGCTGTCCAATATGAATATAAGGAAGCTGTCCAATATGAATATAAGGAAGCTGTCAATATGAATATAAGGGGCTGTCCAATATGAATATAGGAAGCTGTCCAATATGAATATAAGGAAGCTGTCCAATATGAATATAAGGAAGCTGTCCAATATGAATATAAGGAAGCTGTCCAATATGAATATAAGGAAGCTGTCCAATATGAATATAAGGAAGCTGTCCAATATGAATATGGGAAGCTGTCCCAATATGAATATAAGGAAGCTGTCCAATATGAATAAGGAAGCTGTCCAATATGAATATAAGGAAGCTGTCCAATATGAATATAAGGAAGCTGTCAATATGAATATAAGGAAGCTGTCCAATATGAATATAAGGAAGCTGTCAATATGAATATAAGGAATAGAATATGTCCAATATGAATATAAGGAAGCTGTCCAATATGAATATAAGGAAGCTGTCCAATATGAATATAAGGAAGCTGTCCAATATGAATATAAGGAAGCCAATATGAATATAAGGAAGCTGTCCAATATGAATATGCTCCAATATGAATATAAGGAAGCTGTCCAATATGAATATAAGGAAGCTGTCCAATATGAATATAAGGAAGCTGTCCAATATGAATATAAGCTGTCAAGCTGTCCAATATGAATATAAGGAAGCTGTCCAATATGAATATAAGGAAGCTGTCCAATATGAATATAAGGAAGTCCAATATGGGCTGTCCAATATGAAATATAAGGGTCGGCAAGAAGTAGTTCAAAGCATCTCAAAAGGTTTTATAAGGCTTCAAAATATTATCCTACTGTTTTGTAGGTTTATGTAAGAAATAACATTCAAATAACAGAAAAGAAGCTTTTAAATATGATTTTCTCACAATATAAGATTTTGATAATGATTTATCAAATTCTTTTTTTATTTATAGTGCGATTGCCCCCAGATTTGGCATGTAGCATCAATAGTCATAAACAAAAAAGTATATCAGAAGTGATTTTGTATATCATTTCAAATGTTTGCATAAACAGTTTTTTTGTGGTTAGATTTGCAAAAAAATACAAACGTTGCAATATACATTTTTTTAAAATTCATGAAACCTGAAAGACAGCTGGCATCATTTCCATGCTAACCAATGATAAGCACATTTTTTCCCTAGTTTTCCAGCTATTTTTGACATGCTGGAATCAGTGGTAGTGGTAAAAATTGTCTATTTTAAGGCTATAAAAATCATGTTCAGGATCTGCACCCCCACTTGAATTCACCACAGAGACTTTTTCTTTTAAAATTTCATTATTTAACATGAAGGGATCAGACCTTCTCCTCTCTTCTCACTGACAACCACCCCACATCGCTATTCACACTATTTAATCATGCATTGTATGCGTGTGTGTTTGAAAACTCCTTTACTTGAAGTGTACCAGCACATATACCAAGAATCTTTGAATCATTTCAGCCTTGAAGACTATACACAAGTGCTTGAGAAGGAAGTTAACATTGACTTTTGCCGATCTATGAATCGCATCATATTTGAAAAGACGGTGAAAGAGGACCCTATAACCTTTGCCTTTGTATCAGTGCCACCCACTGATGTGACATCAGTTCCTAACACAGGTGAATATTCATCTTCCTTTTATGCACTGAAAAAAAAAAAGAATAGAAGTTTCCTTGCCATTGACAGAGGGACAGCTGCGAAAATCTCTTACTTTTACAAAATATTTGTTGGTAACTTTAATCAATAATCTTATTTTCTTCTTCCAATAAGTTTTATGTTCAGCTTCTTTTTTTAAAACTTTTGCTTGAAGGGATAAGTAAGCTGAGATTTCTTCATTTGTCCCAAGGAATATCTTCTGCCAGTGGCATATAATGCAAATTCAAAGACATTTATTTATAAGACTTGTTTACAAATCAAGCACAGACTCAATCAGCAACTTGTAAAATGTTACATATTCAGGAAAACAGTAAATAAATCAGATAAATGACAATTTAGATTTTTTACTTATTCACCAATATCACAATTCATCTATGAACTATAACATTTGTGAATGTCTTTATGAGGAATATTATTACATAAGACAAATTTTTTCTGCTGGATAGGCTGCTGCCCAGACGTCCCTGAATATCCCTTTGATGAACAATATGACAGCTTTGCCTTTAATTCTCTGTTGACATTACCTGAGAGTATTCAAGCGATGGGGAAGGTTCGAACCGAATGCAACAGGGTCAGCTGTATGAGCCTGTTTCACATTCCAACAGCAAAGCCAATGAGGCTTGAGGAATTTGAACAAACGCAGTCACAAGCTACAACACAGGTAACTCACTGTAATATAATCTATGTAATATTATAGTGAACGTAAAATTAGATCTTGTAACGCTGAATCAGATTTTTATGCAGCAACCGAAAACCCCTGAAAATTTGCATACTCACACAAAATTAGATGTAGAGTTGCATGGGGGCCTATTCATTTTCATCGATTCAAAGGGTTGAAAAAATGTAAAGTTAATTTAAAAGCTGCCCCCTACTGTGATCTAAAGAGTTAAAAAATGGAATTGCCGTGATTTTAAAATGTTTTTACAAACCATTACCCAATTCACAACCTAAATGCAAGAGTGATGTACTTAAAATCCATTACATCTAAAGCAAGAGGACCATCACGCCTGAAAGAAGAAAAAGAAAAAAAAAAGGAGTCTCTGACTAACAGAGAGTTAGACAAAATGAACAGACTTTCATGAGAGTCAGTAGAATCATGATGTAGAAGAGATGTAAATCCAGAATCTACAGCTAGTTTTTATATTGAACGATCGTTTCACATTGAAAGCTTGGGGCACCTCCTAAAATATAGGCACAGTCTAGCATAGAAAATAGTATTAAGAAGAATCGGTCGGATGGAAAGATCACTTACACCAATTATTTTAAGCTCCAACTATGAGTAACATTGTAGGTTACTGATTGGCCTGTTTGGGTGTGAGTGGTGATGATCGAGAGATTGTATTATTAATGTAACATCAAGTCTTATTGATTGATAGAGTCATGGAAATATTTTGTAATGAGATTTCAAAATGTGTAAATTTAAAATGCAGGTTGGACTCAACCTGAAAGACAGCTGGCGTACAACGTTGCGGGTGAACATCCGAACCCATCTAAGAGATGTAGGGAAAGGCTGGTTCAACATTCATGAGACAAACTGGGAAGTATACCAGATTTCAAAGTTGAAAAAATTCATGGAGACAGTGAAATTTATCATGCAGGTAACTTGAATTGACTGTTTAGTTTTTATCCTTACATTAGAGAGCCATCACGCTTAACTATTACCAAGACCTCTGTGTTTTTGAATGAATGTCCTATTTGTATTTTCACAGTAAGAAGATGTTCAAAATTAGCTATTAAATGTCTTCATAACATGGCCTTGTGCCATCTGTGGCTGAGTGCTTAGGCTGCTGAGCTGATCATGAAAGGTCCCAGATTCAAATCTGAGCAGCAAAGCTAAATCCGACATTGTGTTCCTTGGGAAAGACACTTCACACATTTTCCCCACTTGACCCATGTGCAAATAGGTAAAAGCACTAGCTTGGGAATAAAAACCTGCGTCAGACTAGTGTCCTGTCCAGGAAGTGATTGTTATCACCTGTTACGCTTCACGCTATAGAAACCGGGATAAGCTCCGGCCCATGGGGTGTAATGACCTTGAGGGAACTTTACTTTTTACTCTTTTATAACATGACCTCGAAGTATCTAATGCCTATAATTTCCACCTACATTCCTACACAATCTCGAAAGGTTCAGCCCACCAATTGCAGCAAGATAATGTGAATTAACCTTGTATAGCATCATTCTCATTCTCAATTCTTATGCACGCCGCACCAACAGTTTGGAACTTCCTGTCTGTCGAAACCAGAATTTTCAAGCATTCAAAACCAAACTAAATACAGAACTTTTAAGCATATGTACAACTAAATCCAACTTTTCACTTTTTTGAGAAAACAATGTTGAAATGTCAGTGGTGGTAATTTGGTTTTGTAGTGATGTATCATGTGTGTTGGAATGTACTCATACTATCACACACACTCAAAGACATGCAAGAATAGAACCCAGATAGTCAACTCTTGTAGTTAGGATGCTTAAGGATTAGCACATGAATTATTTAAGTATTTAGTAAGGTTCTGCTTAATGTGAAGAATAATCAACATGCACAAGTATTATATAATTAATCTTGAGTTTTATGCATTCCTCAGGATTCGATGCGGTTCCTTGTTCAAGATTCACTCGTTAACTTCACACAAATGGTAGTTGATTCTTGTCACTCTACTTTGGATGTTGAGGAAGAATTTAAATGGGGCATTGACTTCATTAGCAGTGGTTTTAGGTTTGTGCTATCTTGTTCTATATCCAGTTTTGCACCTATTATAGACATTGTTACTTTGTTTAAGAGGGGCTGTAAATCTCCACTTTAACAATGTATATATATATATACATGTATAGATATTTATTAGTCATACAACCCATTCTTTGAATGGGAGGCAAAGATGAATTTATTGAAACTTTCAACATAATACATCGTTGTGTAATCTATACATCAAACAGACAGCTATTATAAATGAGAAAATATATTTTTTAAGTTTTGAACTTACCCAACGATGTCAACATTGGTGCCATTAACTTGCCTGCGCAGTTGACTGATCAATTTCAAAATAAATATTTCCCCTCTGCATGATGGGCTGGGAGGCACGACAATAATTAATTTCTTATGGCTGCATTAGAAAATATTTCGTCTTGAAATTTTGAATTTGATATGTGTAGATTTACAATCCATGTTTTGACATTTTCTTTATTTGTAGTATTGGAAATGTTTCTCTTTTAGTGACCGTAATATATCCTGAGGTATTGGAAATATATTTCCTTCTATGTCCATGCAATGGGCAAAGAAGCTAAACAATCATGAACTCCTTTCTCAAATATAGAAACAAGACGAGAAAATATCGAGCTTACAATATTTAGATATAAAAATTACAATTTACAAGAAAGACGCTATCTTTAAATTTTAATATTTTTAATTGATTTTAAAAAATGATGGTGGTAAATGAACTTCTTCTTGAATCTTTACTTTGAGAAAAATTAGTTTGTCTGTTTAAAGTTTTTCATTTAGCAACTGATTTGTTCTTTTGAAGCAGATATTCAAATATGAAAGATGAAGATACAATAGAAGTCAAACAAATGCAGACTTAACAACACACTGGTCATTATCCAGTTTTACAAATGAGATCTTATAACAGAGCTCTTGAAAAAAATTTTTTTAAGCAGTAATCACTGCTAATTAGATACAGTAGCAAATTATGCTGTCTAATTTTACAAATATTTCATGCCTTTTCATTATGTGAAAAGACAACATGGTATAAAATGAAATGTTAGTGGTAAAAGTTCATTCCAGGCCATTCTGACCCATAGAGGCCAGAATTTATCCTGTTTTCTATAGCAGGAAGTAGTAAAGGTGATAATAATCACCTCCTGGACAGGATGCTAGTCTGACGCAGGTTTTTACTCCCAAGCCAGTGTTTGTACCCATTTTGCACCTAGGTCGAGTGGTGAAAATGTATGTTAAGTGTCTTTCCCAAGGAACACAACGTCGGGCCTAGCATTGCTATGATTCAAACCCAGAACCTCATGATCTCCAGTGTAACATCCTAACCACTCGGCCTCTGTCATCACAAATGTTAGTGGTAGCTGGCCTAGAAATATCTACGTTTAAGATACCTAAATACTGAAAAAGAGCAAGATTTGTTTTCCAATAGACCTTTATTTTGATACAATAGACCAACAAAGGTTTTGCTTTTACTGCGTCTTCTACTTAATGTCCACAATGTAGACTTACATAGACTTTACAAAGTGTGACACTCATTATTTCAATCTGCAGTAATTTGTTTCAGATGTTTTTTTAAATACAGATGATTTCACAGCCTTGATATTGAAAGGGATTTTCTAGTCTAATTTTCAATCAAGCCTAGTGTGGACTTTTTATAAATCTTACCTGTTTGCTTTCACTCTTTCAAGTCCTGTGTTGTTGCTGTTTCTCGTATTTCACCCTGAGACTACAGAAAACAGTAGATGGAGTAAATTTCAATGAAACAAAAGTAAAGATTGGTACTTTTTTAATGTTCTCAATACAACAGACCTAGGAAGAATGCCCTTTTCCTCATTGATCTTGTGATGGACAAGGAAGGAGTTCATTTCAGCACCAGCCTACCTCAATTTGAGTCGATCCTCGTGTCCCTATTTGACAAAGGGATCAAGCCACCCAAAATGTCCCACAACTGGAACAGGTTAAACAAGATTCTTTTTTTATAGATATATAAACTATTATTATTTATAAGCCACCGCCTCTGGTAAAAGTGTTCTAACTTATTGTTCACATATTTAAAATTTGCCAAGGGAGATAAAAAGCAAACAAAATTAGATTTAAAACACTTATGATTCATTGCTGTACATCGTCAATGCTTACATGTTTTTTGCAACAGTTGTGTGTATTTTTTTTCTTCTGTTCAAGTTCTTTTTATAAGTGCAGGGCAGTATGGTTTCTTCAATTTCAATCTTTTAATAAATTCCTGCACGCATTTTATTTGATCAATATTAACCGTGAAAATTATCTATCAATGAAAAAAATAACAACTCGAAAACATTTTTCTTTCCCTTTTCTCATGAACAGGACATCCTGGAAGACATTTTCCTGTCCGGCATTCCTTTGCTGGAATCGGTTGGAGAACATGAACCGCCAGTGGAGGAACTCCGTGCCACAATCCGCCATTCTATTCAGCAGGCCTTAATTCCACTGAAAGCCTATGCCAAAGAATATGAAAAATACTTGGAGCTCATCAACATAGACATCAACGCTTACGTTGCGTAAGTAAACGGTTACTTGTATTAATGTCCATTTTGAGATAGACTTTTGCTCTAAATGCTAAACCGGTTGCAGGAGTCTATGATTAATGATAAATATATAGTTAACATGGTAAGATGAATTTGTACGAGAGATAACAAGAGGTTACCCCTTTTGTTTACAATTCATTCATCTAACATTTTAGACTTTCCCCTGCTTTTAGTAGAAAAAGATCATTGTACTTTGTGTAAAAAAATTTAGTATGCAAAGTTAGTGAGTCAACACTTTTGTAAACCTTGTAAAAATGTTAATCTGATTTGCAGGTTGAAATGGGCATGTGTTTATTTTCTCTCCTGGTTTACACATACTTAAAA
>JAXRKP010000141.1:72500-95000 GCA_037039925.1 Doris montereyensis
TTAAGCACTAACTATTTAAATGTGGCTAAAGATAGATTTATTCCATCATTGACTAACCTTTTTTACCATTCACACCACCAAACTAATTGTTTCCTTTGAAAGTTGCCTTTGATGTATTGATTTATTCCTATAGCAATTGCTCCACTGCATTTCAGCTTTGTCTTATTTCTTGCTTTACTTTGTAACATGGACTCAAAGCATCTATATCAGGAATGAGATAATATCATCATCATCATAATCATTGCCTTTCCATCCTGCACCAAGGTATAGGCCACGAACAACAGACTTTCACTTATTCTCTCTTGGAAATTCTTGCTAAGTCAATGAGGTTATATACATGCCACAATAGAAAGAAAGTAAAAGGGGAAGAAAAAGGAAAAAAAAAGAAAAACAAAGAATAAGAGAAAACCACACTGTTTAACTCAATGGAACTCTTCTCTCTGTATTGCTATTTCTTTTTTTCTTTGTTTTTTGTGTGTATGTTTCATATCAACGGTGAAAGTTGCAAACCGTGAAAGTGCAATCGTGGATGTTTTGACAAAATCAAAGAAAATGATGCTGCGTTTTTTAATCTATTTTCACAAAACATACACAGGTTGTAGATGTCAAAAACAGGACCCAATAGGCATACATGGATTGCTTATACGATTATTATACAGGTTTCTATTGTTTCTTATCCCATGCAATCCTAACTAGATGAAGCATAGGGGCTTCCTAATGTTAAAAACGTGAAAAAAAGGTGTTACTAATTTTAGATTTACATGGTTTTCGACTTTCACTGTCGATATAGGTTTCCTATGTTATATTTTTCTCTCATTACTTTACTGCTCTCTGGGTATACAGGGATGAGAGGTGGGATGTGCTTTTCTACGTATCATCTTTTTATAATGTTCAGCAAAAGGAACGCATATTTGATCTCAAAACCTGAAGATACAGAAAGGACAAAACCCTGGAAATGACATCTTCATACCGTGATTTATTGACTGCAACAGAATTACAGTAAAAAATCAGTTGAAAAGACTCACTCACAATAAAAAGCAAAACACTCTTATGAAACATGAGCGATAAGTTGCAGAACGGATTTTAAGTCACACAGAAATAATAAATGTTTCTTTTTGTCAACAGCATAACTGTATGTTGAATATGTTGCTTGCTGATTCTAAGTAGATGGAAGAGAATTGCTTTGCATGAAAACACTTATACCATGCTTTAAAAATTCCATGTATCGTTGAATACACCTGCCCTTCTTATGTTTGTCTTTCTGTTTTCACGGTTATTCATTCTTGTATTTTTTGTTGTTGTTTTTGTATTCGCTATTCTTAAACTAAACAATTCTTTATATCACTTTTTGATTTCCTATTCCTATGATGGCGTGCAATCCTGTATCCTGTGTCATGATAAATAAATCAATCTCACCTTTATATGTTATGTCATGTCACTCTCAATCTTTCCCACGTTTTATTGTTTAGATCAACACGATTATATATATTGGCGGTTTTGTGCACAATAAGAGATTGTGTATGTTTGTTTTTCTTTTGTTTTCTTGTTGAATTTTTTTTTTGGGTAGTTATAACTTGATGTGTCAAGCAGTCAAATTCAGATCATGTAAGATTTTCAGTTTAAGTGACAAATTTAATGATAAAAAGACATATATTGAGTTTGTTTTTTTCTTTAAGATTAACCATTTAAAAAATAATGCTTACTGTTAAAACACATGCATTCCTTGTAATGATTAAGGACTAAGAATGTGTTTGTTCAATACAATCACCAAAATGCCCTTCATCTCGTTTGAAATGTTCTTTTCTTTTATATCTTGTATAATATAGACAGGGAGTGTCATAGTTTAGTGTGTTAAATTGAATACAAAGAAATAGAGATGTATAAGGGCATTCAATAGTCAAGGCTTTGATTCCTCTATGTTCTTTATTTTCCTGTAGCATTTTAATAATGTAGGGAATGATCTGACTTTGACTGTTTGTTTGATAGCCATGTTTACCTATCTACCCGTGTCGATGGGGTTGAAATTTAATTTGTGTGAGTAGATAGAAAATGAAATGCTTATAAATTACTCTACCTGAGATTGTCATGATTTTTATTTCTCCTGGTATTTGATGTGAATATTATGAATATGCACACAGACAAAAAAATTAAAACCAAATTTTAAAAAAGAAATGGGACATAATTGCTTTTCCAGCTAAAAATATTTGGTTCTTTGGTGAAAGCATAAATAACACAGCTATCTGACAATCTCATGTAACCAAAGCAGTGTGTGATTTTTTTAGTTTGTTGATGTATAGAATGTTTAGTATGCACCTGAAATAGATGTTGTGTGAATTATAGTGTTAGAAGTAAAAGCAACAATGTGGGTCATATTATGGCTTCTGAGAAACCTGATTACCAAACTCAGGCGCATAGATATCAGTTTCTCTCAACTGAGCATCTGCCCAAAAGAAAAAAAAGAAAAAAAAAAAAAATGTGCTTGTGTATTGTATTTGTTATTTTTAGTATGAAAAGCTGGCTAAACTTGTGAAGGATTTCGAGCCATACCGCAATCTTTTGGATCACAGTCTCTGACTGGCAGAGAGGGCAAGAGTCATGGATGAACGACCCTCTCACTGCTATCAATGCTGAGGAAGTAGAGAAGAATGTGAACGAGTCCTACAAGATCATGCACAAGAGTGTGAAGATCTTCAATGAAATTCCTAGTAAGTGAAGAGATCTAGATTTATATGTAAATAAGATTGTTCGTTATATCAGCATAGGTCCAACTGTTTACGTCATGTTTTTCATAACAGAAAACAATTTTACTCAAGGTGCTTGTACGACGCCCTAGACGGTTGTTACTCGAAGACTTCAGTTTACAGCATTTGTAAATTTCATTTACAATGCAATTCATTTTCTTGGAAATATTCTTACAATCATCTTCTCTGTCTATGGGAATGAGTGTAGAAATTAATTTGTGACACAAGCGATTTGAATAATGGCGGGCGGTTGACGGGCGCTTCTGGTAGGTCTTAATTCTTTTTTTCCTTCTTTTCACTTATCTTTCATCTTGCGGTTTCCTCTTAATTCACCTTGAAATCACCGCAATGGCAGATGGAGTAAATTTCAATGAAACAAACAAACAAATTGAATAATGATATAGTTTGAAGAGAAACGTAACTATTTGTATACATACATATATATTTTTTTAAATATATATAAAAAATAGGAATAAAGAGAAAGAAGAAGAGGAAAACAAACATGATGAAGAAGAAGATGAATGATAATGATGATAATAATAGTAATAATAATAACAAAAATAATAATAAGAAATAATAAAAATAATAATAATAATAATAATAATAATAATAATAATAATAATAATAATAATAATAATAAGAAGAAGAAGAAGGAGGAGGAGGAGGAGGAGGAGGAGGAGGAGGAGGAGGAGGAGGAGGAGGAGGAGGAGGAGGAGGAGGAGGAGGAGGAGGAGGAGGAGGAGGAGGGAGGAGGAAGAAGAAGAAGAAGAAGAAGAAGAAGAAGAAGAAGAAGAAGAAGAAGAAGAAGAAGAAGAAGAAGAAGAAGAAAAAAGATGAAAAAGATGAAAAAGATGAAAAAGAGAGGAGGTCTAGTGTGGAAAGATGATTTGAAGAGATGAGGTTTAGTAGGAAAAGATGATTTGAAGAGAGGAGGTCTAGTGTGAAAAGATGATTTGAAGAGAGGAGGTCTAGTGTGAAAAGATGATTTGAAGAGAGGATCTATAGTGTGAAAGGATGATTTGAAGAGAGGATCTATAGTGTGAAAGGATGATTTGAAGAGAGGATCTATAGTGTGAAAGGATGATTTGAAGAGAGGAGGTCTAGTGTGAAAGGGTGATTTAAAGAGAGGAGATCTAGTGTGGAAGGATGATTTGAAGAGAGGAAATCTAGTGTGGAAGGATGATTTGGAAGAGAGGAGATCTAGTTTTTGTTTCATTAGTAAGTTATCATTTTAGGATTTTTTTGAAAAAAGCATATGAGATCAACCAAAACCATACAAAAATATTGTACAAAAAATTCAATTTTTCCAAAACTATAATACATATCATAAAAAACTTGTGGTCATTTCTTTGTTTTGTCCAGACTCATCATCCATGCCAAATTTCATGAAGATACGTAGAGAAAAAAAAAGTAGATAGGAAATAATGAACAAAAAAGGACATTTTGAGAAAATCATATTTTCTCTTATTTTCTGTTATTTAAATATATTTTTCTCCCATAAACCTAAGAAAAGAGTAGGATAATACTTTGAAACATCATAAAACTTTGAAAGTCTCTCAACTACTTTTTATTGACACTGTTTTAAGTGCACCAGCACCTTTTACTCATTTTGAGATGGTGCCTTTTGATAATAGGTGCTGAAATATGTTCCGTTTTTTCCGGACGATCTAAGGCAACATCCATAATAAATCCTCAAATAAGTTTATTTTGGATAGCGTTTATTGTGACGATCAAAATGAGTACCAGCTTACCATACTTTAGATAATATTTCTAGCTATTATTGTATATTAGCTGTGATGAAAGATAGGCCTGTGTTGTTTCTAAACTTTTTATAAATTCAAAGAATCGATACTGAGCTTCTTTTATGATATCATTATGACGGGGAATGAACTACTCTATCGACTAGTATGATAGACTAAATTTGTCCCATTTTCGGCAAAAATAACATTCTCAGAACCCGCCACCCACCCCCCCTCTACTTCCCCCTTAGAGAGGAGGTCTATTGTGGAATGATTTAACAAGAAATGCCCAAGATAAGATCAAGTGGAAGTGTGTTGTTCATGGTCTAAACCCTGATATAGGGTGGAAAGGCAATGAGGATGACGAGCTGGGGAATAAAGTCTGACAGAGACTAGCGCCCTATCCAGGAGGTCATGTTTTATCATCAATTCCAATTCATGTTACATAAACTGAGGTAGCTCCAGCCCTGTAGGCCAATAAGGGACGTGAAGAAAACATTAAGTGACAGATTTCTCCTACTGAGGAATTCAAGGAGAATGATAATCTGATAGCCCTTATTAATAATTATTTTTTCATCGCCATCTTTATTTCAGATGTCCAGGAAGTGGCCACAGAAATCAAAGGCAGGATTGAAGATTTCCGACCCTACATCCCTCTCATTCAAGGTCTTCGTAATCCCGGGATGAGAAACAGGCATTGGGAACAGGTGAGTGTTGAGATTTGGTTGATATCTTTGAAATACATGTGCATCTTGTTATAATTAATTTGCTTTATCGCTACTCTCAGGTAAGATTTCTAAAGCATGAACCTGGTCCATCTATAACTTGAATTCATACCTTGGCAAGTGTTTTTGTTGTTGTAATCTTGTGATGGCAAAATGGCGTTAAAAACAGATAGGAAAAAGGCATTTATTTGATAAAGTTGCTTTTAAATGAGGTTATCACATCTGGCAGCATTTTTTCTTTTACATAATATGATAACGAGGAAATATATCAATAACTGTCCTGGTTGTTAGTAATAAGAATATAGCTAAATTCTTCTCACCCTGATTTGCAGCTGTCGGAAGAACTTGGATTCCCAGTGAGACCAAAGGCCTCCTTACTTTCTCCAAGTGTCTGGAGATGAAGCTACAGGACCACATTCAGGTCATTGCCAAAGTGGCTGAGGTAGCGGGCAAAGAATACTCGATTGAGCAGGTAAGCCGCTGTTTAATTGTGTCTTTTTTCCTACAAATTAAATGTTTGTCTGGGATCAATGCTTTAATATTAACTTCTTATTCGTGTATGCTAGTCTGAGAAGGACGGTTATTGAATTTGATGATTTCAAATTACATGAAACCTTATCTTTTTATTTAAAGATATATTATTTTCTCCAGCAATGTTAACATTTGTTTTTTCACGGTACATGGGACTGCTTATGATGGTACGGATTAGCAAAATAGATTCCTTATTTTTATGCCAGGAATGAGGTGGTGTTATGTTTGAATGGGCAAGAATATTTTTTGTAAAATTGCCAGCAAGAAAAGCTGTTGTTTTTTATATAAACAAAGATTATTCTTGGCTGGGTGATCTTATCAAACATCTAAGTATTTTGTAAACAATATTCTAACAAGAAAACAATCTATTAATTATGGTTATGAAATTCCATGAGATATGAAAACTGTGTTGCATAGAAGATTGTCAGCCAAGTGGTCATGTTTATCACAAACAAGATAAATTTCATATATTGCCTGCATTTCATTTTGTATGTCCCGTCTGTTATACATTTACCTTGAGTAGGCTCTGGACAAAATGGAAAAAGAGTGGGACCCTGTCAATTTTGAAATCATGCCGTACAAAGAAACAGGCACATACATCTTGCGCAGCTCAGAAGAAACTTCCCAGCTGTTGGACGATCACATTGTCATGACGCAGAGCATGTCCTTCTCACCATTCAAGAAGCCGTTTGAAGATCGCATCAGCAACTGGGAGAGCAAACTGAGGACCACTCAGGTGATTGTAACACTTTCAAATTTTTAGAACTTCAAAAGAACATCTCTTATATTTTTAGATTTAAACCGTTGACTATTCAAAAACAGACTTTGTTAATCTTCTCAAAAGCCAGGAATAATTTTACATCAATGTCCTTCGCACATGAATTTAAAAAAAATTAATAACTGTAAGCATACATATAGGCTTTTCAGTATCCTTAGTCCATTCTCAAAGGCTTATTCATGTTCAGAATGATTGGTAATCAAGTATACACAAGATAACGACCATTATACCCTTGTTATCATCAGTATTTTTCATCTTTATCTTCATCTATAGGATGTGCTGGACGAATGGCTGAATTGCCAGAGAGCTTGGCTGTACCTGGAACCTATTTTCAGCTCTGATGACATCAATAGACAGTTACCAGTTGAGAGCAAACGCTACCAGACTATGGAAAGAATTTGGAGAAAGCTCATGAAAAATGCCAGAGAAAACCCACAGGTTAATTCTGAGACTTTACTCTTTATTAGTTTATGTATTTGTGTATGCATCAAAGAATGGTTTGTGGTTTAGCGCTTCTAGTACAATGAGAATATTTTTCATTAGATAACAATTGAAATGTAGTTTGTTTTCCTTTATTTCAATTCAAATATTTTTCCTTTAGAGAGTAAAAGAAACAAAATAGGTTACATTTTTTATTAACTAATTAAAAATTATTGTATATGATGGAACTTGCTAGTAATAATTTGATTGCTTTTGTTTTAATATACTTTGTCTGATAATTGTTAATGGTTTTTTGTAACTGCCTTCAAAGAAACGCGTATCACTTTGTCTTCTTTTAGGTCATTTCCCTGTGTCCAGACAACAGGTTGCTAGACAATCTCAGGGAATGTAACAAATTGTTGGAGCAAGTCCAAAAGGGTCTGAGTGAATACTTGGAGACGAAGAGAAATGCTTTCCCAAGATTCTACTTCCTGTCAGACGACGAGTTACTTGAGATTCTGTCTCAGACAAAGGATCCAACGGCTGTACAGCCTCATCTCAGGAAATGTTTTGAGAACATTGCCAGAGTAAGTGTTTCTTTTCTCAATGTAAAGTGTGAGTCAAAGAATTTGATATAGTTTTGGTCATGAAATAATTTTTTTAAGCGGGGGAATGGATCCTGAAGTGAAATTTTTCCGTTTGTTCCTATCAATTTAACTTATGTATAAGTGTAATATGCATGGTGTACTAAGTTGAAATACGTCGTTGTTTTTTCCTGACACTTCCGGTTGCCATGGAACTGACGGCCATTTGGATTTTGCCCCAAATTTCACTAAGTTCAATATCGATGGGCTTTTTCATTTTTCAACAAATTTCTTTCAAACTTAATACACATGTTATTTGATACAATATCTAAATTTGAGCTGATCGGATTTTTGTTTCATTTGTACATTTGGATTTTATGAATTTTTGAATATAGCATATGAGAACAACCAAAACTATACAAAAATATTGTACAAAAAACTCAATTTTTCAAAACTAAAATACATATAAAAAAAAACCTCTGATCATTTCTTTGTTTTTTCCCACCCACCATTCATATCAAATTCCACGAAGATACGTTAAGAACTAAAAAAAGTAGATAGGAAATAATGAACAAAAAAGGACATTTTGAGAAAATCGTATTTTTCTCTTATTTTCTGTTATTTGAATATGTTTTTCTCCCATACACCTAAGAAAAGAGTAAGATAATACTTTAAAACATCATAAAGGCTCTCAACTACTTCTTATCGACACTGTTTCAAGTGCACCAGCACCTTTTTACTCATTTGAGATGGTGCCTTTTGATAATACGTGCCGGAATATGTTCCATATTTTCCAGACGATCTAAGGCAATATTCAAAATAGATCCTCAAATAAGTTTGTTTTGGATAGCATTTATTGTGACAATCAAATTGAGTACCAACTTGATGTACGTAGATAATATTTCTGACTTTTATTGTATAATAGCTGTGTTGAAAGATAGGCCTGTATCTTTTCAAAAAATTTGTATAAATTCAAAGAATCGATACTGAGCTTTTTTTATGATATCATTATGACGGGAATGATCTGCTCTATCCACTAGTATGATAGACTAAATTTGTCCCATTTTCTGCAAAAATGGCATCCCCTCCTCAAGAGAGGTGGATTCTCAAAATTCATAGAATAAATCAGTTTTTTTGCAACCAATTGGCTTTGTCTTTTTGTGTCACAGGATGACGGAAGTTATGTTCCCTCAATTGAGATTTTTTATCCATGGAAAATGATTTCGTTTTCTTAAGGCCTTTAAAACACAATGTTTTTTTGTTTTGTTTTGAGTTTTTCTGAAATTTCCATTAAATTTTCTTTTCTTTATTAAAATATTGCAAGCAATCAAATGTTTAACACTACAATAACATAAATCATACATTGAGCCATTGTAGAATTGCTAAAATAATGCTAAATATTATAATCGGTGATTTAATGTCCAAAATTAACTTGCTAGCTACACTGATATTCGTTGTTATACACAGATACATATTGTTTGCATACAATTTGCAAATTTAAATCATTAAAATGATTCTCTGGATAAAACTAATAGAATGCGTCATTCAAATCACTGGGGTTTTCTTTCCTTTTTGTAGCTGAAATCTGAGGAAGATTTGAAGTAATTAAAGTGATTCTCTGGATAAAACAAGTAGAAGGAGTTATTCAAATCACTGGGGTTGTTTTTTCTTTTCATTTTGTAGCTGAAATTTGAGGAAGATTTGAAGATCACCAAGATGTACTCAGGGAAGGCGAATGTGTGGACTTCAGAGAGACTCTGTACCCGACTGGTAATGTGGAGGACTGGATGTTGGAGATCGAGAGAGTCATGAAAGAGTCTCTCAGAATGATTATCAAAGACTCCCTGGAAAACTACCATAAAGTACTTTATTATTATTATTTTATTATTATTATTATTATTATTATTATTATTATTATTATTATTATTATTATTATTATTATTATTATTATTATTATTATTATTATTATTATTATTATTATTATTATTATTATTATTATTATTATTCTTCTTATTATTCTATTCTTCTTCTTCTTCTTCTTCTTCTTCTTCTTCTTTCTTCTTCTTTTTCTTCTTCTTTTTCTTCTTCTTCTTCTTCTTCTTCTTCTTCTTCTTCTTCTTCTTCTTCTTCTTCTTCTTCTTCTTCTTCTTCTTCTTCTTTTTCTTCTTCTTCTTCTTCTTCTTCCTCTTCTTCTTCTTCTTCTTCTTCTTCTTCTTCTTCTTCTTCTTCTTCTTCTTCCTCTTCCTCTTCCTCTTCTTCTTCTTCTTCTTCTTCTTCTTCTTTCTTTACTTCTTTTTCTTCTTCTTCTTCTTCTTCTTCTTCTTCTTCCTCTTCCTCTTCTTCTTCCTCTTCCTCTTCTTCTTCTTCCTCTTCCTCTTCTTCTTCTTCTTCTTCTTCTTCTTCTTCTTCTTCTTCTTCTTCTTCTTCTTCTTCTTCTTCTTCTTCTTCTTCTTCTTCTTCTTCTTCTTCTTATTATTATTATTATTATTATTATTATTATTATGATGATGATGATGATGATGATGATGAGGATGATGTTGATGATGATGATGAGGATGATGATGATGACGATGATGATGATGACGATTATTATTATTATTATTATTATTATTATTATTATTATTTATTATTATTATTATTATTATTATTATTATTATTATTATTATTATTATTATTATTATTATCATCATCACTATTATACAGCACTAAATAAAATCATTTTTACTTTGCTGTTACCATAGATTCCACGTGCCAGTGGGTACTCAGCTGGCCAGGCCAGGTGGTCATTGCAGGCTGTCAAACTTATTGGAGCAGTGAGGTCGCCACTGAACTTGAGAAGGGCACGCTGAAAGACCACTATGAAGTCATGTTGTCTCAGCTTGACGATCTGAGGAATCTGGTCAGGCAGGATATTTCTAAGATTGGCCGCATGACTCTGTCCGCCCTCATCGTCATTGAAGTGCATGCCAGAGACGTGGTACACAACATGGTGGCAGAGAACGTCAGCAATGCCAACGACTTTGAGTGGATCAGTCAACTCAGGTAGGCTAATGTTTTAGAAACTGAGTTTGTGCCGCAGAATTATAGCACGTTTATGAGTATAAATCCTTTTTCAGTTTCTAGCTTAGATTTTTATAAAAAATGAAAGAAAATCTGGTCAGGATGTCAATCATCATAATCCTTTTCCGAACATTGATTCGAACAGTGGAATGGGCTGCCTTCACTCGTTTAATGCTGTAAGACCGTGGAACACATTGGTAACGGAAATTAGACTAGACAGTTGCGCTGTGATACATTTAGGAATCACTTTGAAATCAAAGCCGGGCCTGACGTTGTGTTCCTTGGGAAAGACATTTAACACATATTTCCCCACTCGACCCAGGTGCAAAATGGGTACAAGCACTGGCTTGGGAGTGAAAACCTGTGTCAGAGTAGCATCCTGTCCAGGAGGTGATTATTATTACCTGCTCCACTTCACGCTGCTGAAACTGGGATGGGATGATAAAAGCCTTGAAGGAACTATGGAATGTAAAAGCCTTGAAGGAACTATGGAATGTAAAAGCCTTGAAGGAACTATGGGATGTAAAAGCCTTGAAGGAACTATGGGATGTAAAAGCCTTGAAGGAACTATGGGATGTAAAATGATTGTAAAACAAATTGAGGGAAATGGTCACTGCCACAGATATAAAGCAGGGAAGGTTTTTAATAAATTTTTTTATTGGTTGACTTTGAATGATTTAATATAGAGACAAAGGTGAAAGTTATTGTTAGATGTTTGAGAAAGAATAGGATTTCTTTTATCTAACATTGCTCTTTGTTATGCTGATAGAAACTGGTAACAACAATATTACACGTGTATATCATCCTCTCCTTTTCCCTTAATCTAAATCACATGATTGAAGCGGCCAGTTCAATAGTGTGCCTATGTCCATTTTCATGAAACATGAGACAGAGAGATAATCATGGGGAATAAATAAAAATCATGCTTCCTGAAAAGTGTGAAAATGATATGATGAAAATACATCACCTTTACAGCCGTTTTGAAATTTGGAATTCCCCAAACCAACACTGCTTAAGTCCATGGTTTTTGGCATTTTTCTCTAAATGACACAATTGTGACAGGCACATTATTGAATCGACCCGTTCAATTTCTTACAAACCAGGTGATAAAATCCTTTAAACGCCTATTTTCTCACTTTTAGTATGAAAGGAATATTTATATATTCTTGGAGATTTGCTTTTTGTCTTCTTGACCATCAGATACTACTGGCTAGAGGATGAAAACTTGTATCAGAGAGCTGTCAATGCTCAGTTTCCCTATGGCTATGAGTACCTGGGAAACACTGGCCGTCTGGTTATCACCCCACTGACTGACAGATGCTACCTTACACTGACCGGTGCCCTCCATTTGAAGTTTGGGGAGCCCCCGCTGGTCCTGCAGGAACAGGGAAAACAGAGACCACAAAGGTAGGAATGGTGTTCCCCCACTGACATTATATCAGGAATAAAAGCTTTACCAAAAAGGTTAAAAGGTTGTAATGTAGGAATCAGTTTAAATTTTGTTGGTCATGCAGGGATATGATTAAGCAGCAGAGTCTGTGGAGGCTGTGGAATGGACTGCCAACAGAAATATAACTCAGTGAAATGGACTGCCAACAGAAATAACACTCAGTGGAATGGACTGCCAACATAAATAAAATTCAGTGGAATGGACTGCCAACATAAATAAAATTCAGTGGAATGGACTGCCAACAGAAATAACACTCAGTGAAATGGACTGCCAACAGAAATAACACTCAGTGAAATGGACTGCCAACAGAAATAACACTCAGTGGAATGGACTGCCAACATAAATAAAATTTAGTGGAATGGACTGCCAACAGAAATAAAACTCAGTGGAATGGACTGCCAACAGAAATAAAACTCAGTGGAATGGATTGCCAACAGAAATAAAACTCAGTGGAATGGATTGCAAACAGAAATAAAACTCAGTTGAATGGACTGCCAACAGAAATAAAACTCAGTGGAATGGACTGCCAACAGACATAAAACTCAGTGGAATGGACTGCCTTAAAGTAGCTAAGATATCAGTCAAAAGGAATGCCATGGAGGACCTTAAAGTAGCTAAGATATCAATCAAAAGGAATGCCATGGATGAGTTTAAAGTAGCTAAGATATCAGTCAAAAGGAATGTCATGGATGAGTTTAAAGTAGCTAAGATATCAGTGAAAAGGAATGCCATGGATGAGTTTAAAGTAGCTAAGATATCAGTCAAAAGGAATGCCATGGATGAGTTTAAAGCAGCTAAGATATCAGTCAAAAGGAATGCCGTGGATGAGTTTAAAGTAGCATAGTGATATTATGATAATCGGTTAGTATTTACTTGGGTCAATAAAAGGGAAAAAGAATCCCTAATTTATTTGAGATCTTTTCACATTCTGGAGGTCATATTGCTACTGTTTGGGATATTTGTGTCTAGCATCAATGATAAAAAACGTGTGGCATTCTCTATTCATTTTAAAATCATCAAAGGCACTACAGTGGTCGATCGCACTCTAAGGTCTTAAATTTTGATGCTGTAGTGTTGGACCCGATTATCCTTGTCATTCTCTCCAATATTGAAACGATTGTTTTTAAAGATTAGTGAAATCTTCCATGACCTTAAAGAAAGTACATCCTGTCCTTAGCTAAAATTACGGATGGCGGAAAATTGTCTAGCTGATGGATTGTTGTCGATTTGATTGTCTTTCAAATATAGAAGGAAAAAGAAAGAAAGCTTGTGTAAAATGTTTCCCTTTTGTGGAAAAAAAAATTGGAAGAGGAAACGTATTTTCACGTAGGCCTATGCCAACACACACAATCAACTTGATTTAAAACAGAATGGAGATAGTATGTAAGAAAAGATTGTACAGTATGGGACTTTTGCACGATCTTTTGTAGACACTGTAATCACTTAATGCTAATAAAACTTGTTCTACAAGCAGGGGGAAAAATGTGAAAGGAGTGATATAGTAGATCTCTAGGTCTAGAATCAAAATCTCTTGAGATTTCTATGGAAATGTAAGCTAACTGATTGTGTAAATCAAACTCTGTAGAAGATGTAACAATTGATCAACAATCTTGATATCATTATGGAATCTAGAAGAAGAAGACGGAATATAGCCTAGAAAAAAGTCTTGAATACATGTGTTTCTCATCTCTCGAGGCACCAAACTTATAGGTGGATAAGTAAGGGCTCTTTTCGTGGTAAAAAAAACCCCAAACCCAACAAGATATCAAAATTAAGAAAATTGACAGCCAATCACTAATGTAATAAAACCTGTCCTATGAATGATGGGAAAAATGTGAATCTCATTAGATTCATTTCATGATTATATATTTTATTTTTTATTGTGGTTATTTTATTTCTGAACGTTTTCCTTCTTGAAGCCTAAGTGAAAATTGAATAAATAGTGAATTTTCATCTTCTTTTTATTATATAATGTCTAGTTTTGATTCTCACAACCTTGAGACTACACCTTACTGTACATCAACTTACAACAAAAAGAAAAATAATGTTCTTTCCTTCCTCTTTTCTTTGTCAGTTCTCTTTCTATCTTCCGGTGTGTGGGTTTAGATGCCCAAAATGATCTTTCTTCAGGCTGCCCTGTCCTGGCATTTGCTGATATGGCATTCCCCACCAGAAGACAATTAATTATTCAAGTCCAATATTTGCTTTTGTTTTTGATTCCTTCTTGTGTAATATATGTTTTTGTTCTTTTCAACCTTTTTGTTTATACTCATACAAGTGTTGATATTCTAATTATATAAATAATATTTGTTGATTGAAACCTTCAGGATTTGGCCAAAGCCTTTGCCATTCAGTGTGTGGTGTTCAACTGCTCTGATCAGCTGGATTTCATGGCCATGGGGAAATTCTTCAAGGGTCTTGCCAGGTAATGCAGAATCTCTGCAATCTTTTTTCTCTTTCTGTGAGTGATTCCCTCTTTTTCTCTTGTTTTCTTTTGTATCTCTTTTTCTCTCTTTTAATTACTCTCTGTCTCGGTGTCTGTCTTGGTCTCTGTTTCTGTCTCTGTCTCTGTTATTCTCTCTGTCTTTTCTCTCTCTCTGTGTCTGTCTGTCTGTCTGTCTCTCTCCTTCTCTCTCTCTGTCACTCTGTCTCTATCTCTGTCTCTGTCTCTGGCTCTGTCTCTCTCTTTCTCTGTCTCTCTCTCTCTCTCTCTCTCTCTCTCTCTCTCTCTCTCTCTCTCTCTCTCTCTCTCTCTCTCTCTCTCTCTCTCTCTCTCTCTCTCTCTCTCTCTCTCTCTCTCTCTCTCTCTCTCTCTCTGTGTCTGTCTGTCTGTCTGTCTGTCTCTTTCTATCTCTCTCACTTTGTCTGTCTCTCTGTCAGTTAGTCTCTGTCTGTCTGTCCGTTAGTCTGACTGTCTCTGACTCCATCTCTATCTCTGTCTCTGTTTCTGTCTCTATCTCTGTGTCTGTCTCTGTCTTTGTCTCTGTCTCTGTTTATGTCTCTCTTTGTCTCTCTCACTTTCTCTGTCTGTCTGTCTATCAGTTAGTCTCTTTCTGCCTATCTGTTGGTTTGGCTGTCTCTGACTCCATCTCTGCCTCTGTGTCTGTCTGTCTGTCTGTCTGTCTTTCTCTCTCTGTCTCTCTCTGTCTCTCTCTGTCTCTCTCTCTCTCTCTCTCTCTCTCTCTCTCTCTCTCTCTCTCTCTCTCTCTCTCTCTCTCTCTCTCTCTCTCTCTCTCTCTCTCTCTCTCTCTCTCTCTCTCTCTCTCTCTCTCTCTCTCTCTCTCTCTCTCTCACACACACACACACACACACACACACACACACACATTCTCCCCTCCCCTCCCCCCCGCCTCCCCTATTTTTTCTAATTATAGTTTGTATTATGTTATACACAATGTGTGTCATGCTTACTGTCCACATATTCCTTGTATCTTCCCATGAATTGTTTTCTCTTGAATTCATCAGTGCTGGTGCCTGGGCTTGCTTTGATGAGTTCAACCGCATTGACATTGAAGTGTTGTCTGTGGTTGCCCAGCAGATCACCACTATTCAGAAAGCCCAGGCTGACAGGGTAAAGAGATAGATATATAGATAGATATATAGATAGATAGAAACATAGATAAATAGATAGATAGATAGATAGATAGATATATAGAGAGAGAGACTAATTAACGGGGAGTTTAAGAGTTTTTTAATGTGAAAGAAGCTCTTTTAAATTTCTGATTCATATTTTACTTTAAAATTCTGATTGCCGCTTTGTAAAAGTCAAAATAGCTGACCAGTAAACAGTAAGTTTAGGTGATTTATCTTATCTATATGTTCATAATGGTTTAAGATTTTGTCAGTGTTGTTGTTGTTGTTCCTTCATTGCTTAAATCACAGCTGTTATTGCTATTCAAGGGATTATTTTTAAAATTTATTCCTGCCTCTTATTTGTTTTCAAAATGAAGTGATTCGTTCATAGTTATTTTATCATAAAAAGTGTAAAGGTATACAACGTAATGTTAATAGTATAAAAAGTTATTGAATTGAATTTATTTGAAATATGCTCACTGTTCCACAGATGGACAGGTTCATTTTTGAAGGTGTGGAAATCGTCTTGAAAGCATCCTGCGCTGTCTTTATCACCATGAACCCTGGCTATGCTGGCCGTACTGAGTTGCCAGATAATCTCAAGGTGGGAAACTTAGCTGTTTTGGCACATCTTTGTTGGGTCGTTTATTGTTTTGTTCCATTTTGTTGTTGTTTTATTTTTGGGGGAAGGGGGAGGGAGGGAGGAGAATTATGCTTAATATCATATATTATAGCTAAATTCATGAAGATTGCCAATGGTAATTCATAGTTTAAAAAAAAAACCAATATAAATTTGAGTACACTTTCCAAATGTTGTGATTTTATTATTATTTACTATGACACTTTTTGATTGTATTCTTCTTTTTAAACTGTAGTATCTCAAATAAAACATTTGGTGACAACTCATTATTGTACATTTATGCGGTAAAAGTAAAAAAAAGTCAATGGCCAACCACATTCTCTTTGTGAGAAGGAAACAAAACATTTTATCAAAATTATAAAGTGTCACTTTTCACTCTTCAATTTTTTCAGGCTTTGTTCCGCCCCGTGGCTATGATGGTTCCCGACTACGCACTGATTGCTGAAATCAGTCTCTTCTCTTTGGCTCTCTGATGCCAGACATTTGGCCAAGAAAATCGTTACAACTTTCAAACTTTCCTCTGAACAGCTGAGTTCTCAGGTGACTTTTAATATTTGTTAACTTACTACCCAGTACAAATGAGAAGATGTGTACAGACAGTCAATAATTATTGCTTGTTTTGAATCTTTGATTGTGTTCAAGAAATGATTTTACTATTTAAAGCAAATAAACTTTAAATCTTGTGTCGTTTGTTCTTGTCAGGATCATTATGACTTTGGCATGAGAGCCGTGAAGTCTGTCATCTCAGCAGCTGGCAACTTGAAGAGAATGTACCCAGACATGGAAGAGGTAAGACCCATTGATTAATAGATAGATAGATAAAAAGAGTCATCTCAGTCACAAGGGATACTTGCCTCAAACTGTGTATGTTAGTATAGTAGTCTTAATGGACGTCTCTGGATATATTTTGTCACCAGTTTCCATGTGTCTCTATTTTGGTCTAGGTTCTGTAATGCTGTTAGGTCTTTTCCTTGAGTCAATCTGTGCTGGTAACAGTAACAATGTCATTTGTTTGTTTTCGGGAAAGATAGCTAGAGGCGTTGTTTTGATGTGTTTCTTGTAATGTCTTAAATCTTGGTTTAGTATCATTGGTACCAATATTATTTGTTCATCTTCAGGAAGGACAGCTAGAGGTGTTGTTTCGATGTATTTCGTGTCGTGATTTAGGTCTTAGTTTAGTATTGTTGGTAGTAATGTTGGGGGTGGTGGTGGTGGTGGGGGGGGGGGGGTTCCTTTGTATTCTGTGCTTTTTTCAAATCACTCAAGCATTGTAGTTTGGGCCAAGATCGCATCCTTCCTTTCTTAGTATGTGTCAAGTAGTATCCATCTTTACTCTTTGATTTTATGATTTATTGATTTGATTCTGCAACGATCACGCAGATCAGATCTTGGTTGCTGATTTTTTCAGGCTAGTGGACACCGTTGTTCCTAGGGTGTTTTCTATATTACTCCACTGTTGATTAATACTGCTTTAAAAATGAAAATGTTCACATTTTTGTGCCAGATTTTCTCCCAATTTATAACCAAGAGTCTAATAAATTGTTTTTCCGATCTGAAGACGTAATCAAGTGAGAATTAAAAAAAAAATCATTGTCTATTACATCCCATTAAAAGATAGTCACTGTTTCCTGTTTATTTTTGTAGGAACTGATCGCTTGCGAGCCATTCGTGATGTCAACATACCCAAGTTTTTGGTGGATGATCTCAAACTTTTCAGTGGCATTGTATCCGATCTTTTCCCAAATATCAAGTAAGTCTTAATCATGGAGTTAACGTCGATTGGTTATTATTATTATTATTATTATTATTATTATTATTATTATTATTATTATTATTATTATTATTATTATTATTATTATTATTATTATTATTATTATTATTTTTATTATTATTATTATTATCATTATTATTATTAGTTAATATTTTCATTATTATCATTGCATTGATGTCTTCAGAATTTCTTTCTCCTTGTTTATGATCGACAAAAGTAAAAAAACAGTTATTTCCTTTATATTGCTTTTGAAAATAATATGCCTATCGGTATGTTTGAAACTTTTTTCTTAATTGAAAGTGATTGTTTTCATTTTTCAAACATGATTTGAAGTATTTATTATTCTTCAGAGAGCAGCCTGTCGATTATGGAGAGCTTGATACATCTCTGCGGAAATCCTGCATAAAATCTGGACTCAAAGATGTCGACGGTAAAGATAAATGTTTCAATAGAAAGGACTTTAAGGGGAGGAGCGGGTTCTGAAAGCCATTTTGAAAACCCATAGAGCAAGCCAACTAGGACCTCGATTTTTGAGTTCTATGTATCTAAATAAGAGGAGAAAATATGAGAAACTGAAATTTTGTCGGGTGTTGCCATGGCAACGCCGCCATATTGAATTTATGACGCTAAAAATAACATGCATTTTCAAAATGTAAAATCTGCATCAATTATTTTGGGATGTGTCTCAAAATTGGTACACTCCTTCATTTACATCTATAGAACAAAATGATACCTGGGTTTGATTTAATCTATCAAACTTTTAGTTTTATGGTGTGTTGAAAGTTACATATTCTCCATAAACCTAAGAAAAGAGCAGGATAATACTTTGAAACATCATAAAACTTTGAGAGGCTCTCAACCTTCTTATTGACACTGTTTCAAGTGCACCAGCACCTTTTTACTCATTTTGAAATGGTGCCTTTTGATAATAGGTGCGCCGGAATATGTTCCGTAACTTCCGGCCGATCTAAGGCAATATTCATGATAGATCCTCAAATAAGGTTGTTTTGGATAACGTTCATTGTGGTAATCAAAATGACTACCAACTTGCTGTACTTAAGATAATATTTCTGGCTTTTGTTGTATAATAGCTGTGTTGAAAGATAGGCCTGTATTGTTTCTAAAAATAATTTGTATAAATTCACAGAATCGATACTGAGCTTCTTTTAATATATCATTATGATGGGATTGAATTGCTCTATCCACTAGCATGATAGACTAGATTTGTCCCATTTTCGAGAAAAATGGCATTCCCAGAACCCGCTCATCCCCTTAAAAGCCTCAATATTCACTAGGATCGTATCACATCTTCTTCTTTACAATAACTATCTATCAATTTCTGAGTATTATTGTCAGCTTGCAAGGTTTTCAATCTGAATTACTGTTAATTTTGATTTTAGTGTGATTGAATGACAATAGAATAGGTTAATCAGCAGTATACAATGCTAAAACCCAAGGTAAAAATCAGAAGGCAGACCTCGGAGAAAATGGGAAGAAGATAAAAAAAAGCATTAAAGCAAAAAAGAATTAATTTTCACGTAAGGAATCAGAAAATGTCAGGACAGGATAGCCTGGAGAAAGATAATTTCGGGCAGCTAAACCCATACAATGGAAAGTAGAATGGGAAATGAAAGAAAGAAATAAAGAAAGAATTTAGTCAATTTTTGAAGTCTTCAAGCAGAACTTGCAACGGACTTATTTATTTGATTGCTGTTCAGTTGTTTGTATTAGATTAATAACAAGCCATTTGATCTGTTTGCAATGAAAAATATTACTGTAAAATAATGTACATTTTATTTCATATTGTAAACCTCTCTTTTCAGTCTTCTTTCTCGCCCCTTCATCCCTTTCCAATAGCTTTAAAAAAAAAAACGTGGTTGAGAAGGAGAGATAAACATCAATTCATGGCCGTAACATTACATTTGTGACTCTATTGTTTTCGTCTGCAAACAGGATTTATCAACAAATGTATACAGCTGTTTGAGACAACAGTCGTCCGTCATGGCCTTATGTTGGTGGGGCCAACATGCTCTGGAAAAACTAGAGTAAGTTATTCATTAGATTTAATTTTATTCTTTGTATCATTGCACTTGTAAAAAAAGAAAAGAGAAGTGAATGAATAGAAAAGAAAGAGCAAGTCTAGAATTTTATTTCTCTTTGTATCATTACATCTGTGAAAAAAAAAAAGAAGAAAAGAAGTGAATGAATAGAAAGACAAGAGGAACTAATTCTCTAGATTTTCTCCTCTTTGTGTCATTACATTTGGGAAAGAAAAGAAGAAGTAAATGATAGAAAAACAAGAGAAACTCATTCACTACATTTTTTTTTTCTTTTTTGGGGATTTTATGTGTGAAAAATTGAAAATAAGATAAAATGAGAGAGAGAAAATCATTATCTAAATATTATTTTCTTTTTTTTTTGTGATAGCATTTTAAAAAAAAAAGAAAATTGTTAGAAAAAAAAGAAAAGGTGATGTATTCTTGATTATCAGCGTTTTTAAAAAGAATGTTAGTCCTTTTATTTCTTTCAACTTCCTTAATATTGAAAACAAAATATTTCACAAAAATAGATAGCTACAACCATTCTTACTTCTTTTTTTCCAGTGTTACGAGATGCTGCAAAAAGCTCAGACTGCCCTCAAAGGTCAGCCCTCCCGGCTATGACCGACTTTGAAGCCACACATACTTACGTCCTCAACCCTAAATCTATCACTATGGGTCAACTGTATGGTGAATTTGATGTGCTTACCCATGAGTGGTAAGTTTCTACGCTTTGCATCATAATGATGTTATTAACTTTGTTAATTTGATCCCTATTGTCATCGTCTTCATCTCTTGATTTTACGTAAAAATGCACACCATATGTTATGTATTAGAAATGTTGATTTTGTTAAATTTTTCTTTCTTTTCCTTCATCTCATCTTATCTCATCTCACCTGGCTTCTAGATCCCCTGGCAAATTTTTTGTGTGGTCGGTTTAGGGGCTCATTTATTTTCTGTTCATTTAATAATTGAGATAAGTTCAGGAGATATTTTATTAAGCTTTCTTGCAAAATTTATAAAATTAAATGGTGATTTTTGAAATTCTAACACATTCTAAGACACTTATGTAAAGTGCCTTTATCAGATGATTAACAGGCCAGAAAACAAATGATGCTTTAGTAGTTTGATAGAAGATTCATGCAGAGGAAGAAGTATGGTATTGAAGAAAAGAAGGCTAAGTAGAGTAGTGTGTCAGATAACATACCCTCAGGGGCCATTAAATGTATAGCTCTTATAAAAGGTATTACTATGAAAAGATCCTTATGGAAAATGTATAACTGAAATAACATCATTATGTAAGAACCTGCGACTCATTCGATTGCCCCTACTTCTATCAGGACTGATGGCATCCTGTCTACCTTGATTCGAGTTGGAGCTTCTTCCACGGATGAGGACAAGCGGTGGTTTATCTTTGATGGACCGGTCGACGCTGTCTGGATTGAAAACATGAACACTGTGTTGGATGACAACAAAAAACTTTGCCTCAGCAGTGGAGAAATTATCAAACTCACTGAGGTATTGCGGTGATCAGATCGATCATTATATTACTATATCGCAAGGAATGTAAACATTGTGTAATGTATCTATCTCCCAAGCAATTGCAGAGCTTTTAAAGAAAGACAGAGAAATTATATTTCAATCATTCGCGGTGAGTTTTTTACTCATAAAAAAAGAGACTTCTTCAAAGCTATTGACATTTTATTTGGTTATTAGAAAGAAATGATAATGAAATCACTTTGAAAGAGGAAAATAAATTCCATAAGAATTGCAAAGGTTTGTAATTATTATTCATTTCTTCTGTCCCTTTTTCCCATTCTGTTATCGAGAAACAAAGCCCAATTTTCCTACTTGAAATTAAAGCTGCCTCAGATATCTCATTTTATTTTTTATAAATTTAATTTGTTTGAATTGCTCTGAATTGTTAGAACTTATAATATATTTCATCTGACATAGACTAGTTGGTGTAAAAAGAGGTTACAAGTTTTGTACAGTACATCAATAAAAGAAAGTGAATAAGATGTGCCCCTGCCTAAGATCACAACTGTAAAGAGGACAACTACAGTTTAAATTATGTATAAGGTTGACTTGACGATTTCTTTTTCCATGCCAGCATATGACCATGATGTTTGAGGTAGCTGATCTTGCAGTAGCCTCCCCTGCCACTGTCAGCCGATGTGGTATGGTCTATTTGGAACCTTCCTACATTGGACTTCAGCCGTTTGTAGAATGCTGGTTGAAGCAAGTGCCAGAAGCCATATGGCCATACAAAGAGAAATTTGAGGAGCTCTTCAACTTCTTCATGGAGGTAATAGGAATATATTAAATTGATTTATCTTTTACTGGGCAGTGGACAGGTAAGCACCTGTATGGGGATTAGGCAGTCGCACCCTCCACGAGTCTCCTGTTGCCTTGCAGGCAGGTCTTGGCTGACAAAAGGCTAAGGGAG
>JAXRKP010000141.1:100000-130000 GCA_037039925.1 Doris montereyensis
GGAAAGTTTTCTTGAGCATTTTTTTTCTTTTTCTCTACTGATTAATTACAAGAGTTTTATATTCCATGTTTTCATGCAGAATTCTGGCTCCCAAAATTGTAAGAATATTAAAAAAGGGTGAATTCACAAAGTAAAAATTTCACAATGATTGTTCTTTTTTGTCTTTTTTTTTCTTTATTTTTAATTACTGTCACAGGTTCTTTAAGTTTCAATCGTCTTTCGTTTTTTGTAACATAGAACAAGTCACATTTTACCAGTTTATTCTTCTTTTTTAATCTTTTTTTTTCATTTGGATGTTACTTTTAAGGTTTACTTTTTATTTCTTCTATCACATGTTTTGTTCAATAAATTCACTAGATCTCCTTTTGAATTTTGATTCAGAGATAAAAGAAGTAGTTTTTTTTAATTTTTTGTCATTTTCTCCTGCTGTAAGCGCCTGAAAAAGTCGAGTTATTCTCCACTTTCTGTCATTGCCCTATTTTCTTTATATGACTGAATCTCTTCCTTTGTGTCTGTTTGTTTCATACTTGTCATCTCATTCCCTCATCATTGAATTATTTTTAGGTTTTTTGAATCACAACAATTTTGTTTTCTTATGATATGCACACAGAAAAAGATTTTTAAAATCGGACATGGTTTATTTTTAAAGAGAAAAAAAAACATGAAAGACATGGAGTGAATAAAAAAAAAGAAGAGCATGAGTGGCTGGATCTTATGTTGAATTACTGATTATAACTTATCATACACCCCTGTATTTTCACTTAAAGATTTTACATTTAGAATCCCATCTAAGATAAAACTCCTTTTAAGTGCTCTTCAATAAGAATAAGAGTTACATCTTAAAGAATACTGATAAATAATTTGAATGTAAGATAAGTTCATTTTGTATTGGAGTAGTTTTGCTTGCTTTTATAAAAACAAGATTTGTTTTACTTGAAAGAAAATAAAAGATTTTTTTCAAATTGAAATAGAAAAATCTCTACAAATCATTAGCTGCATGTTCATTTTCTTGTTGGGCAATGGATAAATAAATGGGAATATCATTGGCTATTAAAAACAGGAATTAAACCTACAATGCTGTCCTTCCAAGTCTTATTGTTTGTACTCATTCCTGTGAATGCAGGGAGAGGAACCAATCCCAGAAGAACGTCTGGCCCGTATCGTTGAGCTGATTGAGCCCTGGTTCATTTTTGCCCTAGTCTGGTCCATTGGAAACACTTGTGACAGCAATGGGAGGAAGAAATTCTCAGAATGGATGCGTACCAAGATGACAGAAGCAAATGTAAGAAAGAAGTTGGAATTCATTAAGAACGTGCAGTGTTTTAATATAATTCTTATTTAAACAAATTTTCACGATAAATTTTCAGATGGGTGCAGAAATAATGTGGAAAAGAGAAAACAGGATTTGAGTTAAATCAATACTTACTGTATATATATAATGGAAATTTTTCATTGATTTAGATTATTATTTATTTTATATTACAAGCATAATAAACTGAAGTAGGGCTTTTGAACAAGTTATAGAGATTCTTTACTTAAAGAAATCTTCCGTAATGTTTTACCAAAGATCTCTCATGTAAGCTTAACCTTAAGGGAATCTCTATGAAAACCTTATAAAAATCTTTTGATCTGGTAAAGCTTTTGCCAAAATTTACTCTTTGTTCGTGTGACAATTCACAGATTCAGCTGCTGTTTCCTGAAAGTGGACTGGTGTACAACTACATGCTGGATGATGCTGACATCTGCAGTACTTCACTGTCATTGGACGATGATGAGGATGTTGTTAAAAAGGTGAACAAGTTTTTTACAATGATGCAATACGAGTAATTGGCTTGGATTTTAATATCTCTTAAAATTCCAATGCATTTGACTACACGTTTATTACATACTAGTGCCAATATTTTAATCTGTGATTCCCCTTGATATTTACCATGTACATCTTAAAATTTTAAGAAGAGACGTTTGCAAAATTTCAATGTTAATCCTATATATAGGATTTTTTAAAAAGAAAAAGATCTGTTTTTGATACAAACAATTTTGTTAGGTCTTTTGACGACCTCAAATTTTCATGTCCTGGTTTGTAGGGTATTATGTGTTTTGAGAGATATGATGGAGCTACCTCTAAAAGACATTTAAAGTCATACAGGTGGCTTTAAGTACTTCATGTTTTTCTACTGGCAACCAATAAAGTTGTTTCAATAAAGGTGTGTTGCCTCCTCACGTTTTGTTTTCTTCAAATATTGAAATTAATATTTGTAACCGTTGAATTTTGTTCTGTGATAGCCCCAAATAAGAAAGAATCTCATTTCAAATTCACAGAAGGTGACATGGGTCAGCTGGATGACCCAAATTGAAAGCTTTGAAATCACTCCTGAAACGAAATACGCCGACATTATTGTTCCTACCATTGACACCATTCGAAGCTCCAAGGTTTTGGAGATGCTTACCTTGAACAAGAAAACGGTAAAAGCTTTTGAAGTTTGTTTTTGTCCCCCCCCCCCCCCCCCCCCCCCCATGGCCAACACTTATAATATTTATCTTATCCTTGGTCACTGAGGCTGTGTGATAAAAGAAAATAATTTCGATCTCATGGACTCGAATTCTATGATTGAATTCATGTCAACCACTTGTCTTATGCAGATTGAGGTGCTTTTGTGTACCAGGAAGGTACAGGAATAGATAGATAGATAGACAGATAGATAGATAGAATGATAGATAGATAGAGAGAGAGATAGAGAGATAGATAGATAGATAGATAGATAGATAGATAGATAGATAGATAGATAGATAGATAGATAGATAGATAGACAGATAGATAGATAGAATGATAGATAGATAGATAGAGAGATAGATAGCTATATAGATAGATAGATAGATAGATAGATAGATAGATAGATAGATAGATATATAGATATATAGATAGATAGATAGATAGATAGATAGATAGACAGACAGACAGATAGATAGATAGATAGATGGATAGATAGATAGATAGATAGATAGATAGATAGATAGATATATAGTTAGATAGATAGATAGATAGACAAATACATGGATAGATTTATAGATAGGTAGATGGATGGATGGATGGATGGATGGATGGATGGATGGATGGATGGATGGATGGATGGATGGATGAATGAATGGATGGATGGATAGATAGATGGAAGGATAGATAGATAAAAAGATAGATAGATAAAAACATATAAAGGTAGTAATAGTTACAGGTATATATTGACATAGATAGGTAGAGATCGGATAGATAAAGAGATAGATAGATGGAATATAAATTTACACATATGGATATGTAGATGAAAAGAAAAATTTTGAAAAAAGCAAATGTGCAATAAATTTGATTGTGAGTATTTGTTTTAAACATTTCAATCTTTTACCTTATTTTCATGCTTTTCTTTCTAACAACATGGGTTTATAGTAACACAAAGAAAATTTTGTGTATTTTTTTAATTATTAATTCTTACTCTTTTCTTGTACCTCATATTATTATTTCATTTTCATATTTAATTTAATTTGTTTTTTAAATGATTTCTCACAGGTCCTGTGTATTGGCCCAACCGGTACTGGTAAAACTCTGACCATTGCTGACAAACTGTCACGTAACATGCCAAAGGAATACGTTCCAGATTTCATCATTTTCTCTGCCAAGACAAGTGCCAATCAGACACAGGATCTGATTGATGGCAAACTGGACAAGAGGTGATGAACTGAATAGAAATTTAAGCCGCAAAAGAAAATTTACGTTACTATTTCCTCTTTACTCCAATTTACTTTAGGCTTGTTGTGGCATTTCAGTGATTGCTGAAAGCAGCGGACAACTGGAACTTGATATTTTTTTCTTTTTCTTCTTCTTCCTAATAAGTGATTAACTCCATTCTTGAGTCAGCGCTTACGGTAATACCAGTGTGAGGCTTCTTTCCTTCAAATGACAGAACCGACTCAAAAGGAATAATAACATGATCAAAATAAGACATAAACGTGTTACAGATTTCTTGCGTTCCGACAAAAGATAGAAATCAGAGATGAAGCTTTGTGTTAATCCACATGTTTCTTTCCAGAAGTAATGAGTTTTTTTTTGTTATCATTGCCGTTGATTGATAGCTATACTATACTGCATATAACTTTTATTGGTAAATCTGTCTAAATGATGTTCATGCCGTTGCCTCACTTTGAAGAGGAAGTCTTGTAACAAAAACAGTTTGCCTGCTTTATATCTCTGTTTCAGCTCTTCAACTATGAAGAGGGTAAAGACATGCATTTGATACAATTGAAACCATTTTTGTTGATTCACATAAGGTTTTATCTGTCTTTTAATGCTTCGACTATGAACAGGTTAAGAGATCAATGTAGTGACAATTGGAAGCAAGAGATTAATGTACAGACGATTGAAATATGTCCGTTGCTGTGTATTATGTTTTATCTGTCTTTCAACTCTTCACCTATGGAGAGGTCCAGAGATAAATTATGAAATGACAATTATATGTTTTCTTTGTAGCATTATAATGTGGGCATCATGTAGGTTTTCTGTCTTTTTCCTTTTCATTTTCACAACGTGTAGACGAAAAGGGGTGTTTGGTCCTCCCTTGGGCAAATACTTTGTCTTGTTTGTGGACTACCTGAACATGCCGGCCCTTGAGGTCTATGGAGCTCAGCCGCCAATAGAATTGATCCGACAGTACATGGACTTTAAGGGATGGTATGACAGGAAGGCCATTGGTAAGTTGCTTTCTATACAATTAACTTTTGGTGAGTTTTTTAAAGATTTTGGCATCTGTCTGGTAGCAAAGTCAAGAAAGTGAGCCAACATCACGTGATTGTCGACCTACGTTTGTTGAAAGCATCAACAGATTATATCTGCTATTATCAACATTTTTATCTTACCAAAAACAAAAGAAAAAGGCTCTTCAAGGCTGTTATGCCAGACTTCGAACTTGGGACCTAAGGATTCCAAGTTTTGCAGCCTAATTTAGGACGTTAAATGAGATGTGATTTCATGGCATCAAGGAGTTCAAGAATTATTTTTCACAAGTTGTCAGTGAAACAATGCAAGAATGTATTAACCCATTACACCTAAGTGTGCAGACTTCTAGGGCCTAAGCAAAGAGATATATTTTTGAATTTTATAAATACACAAATACTTCACAAGAATACAAACATTTACAGCATCAAAAAATGGACCACTCTAAAAAAATATGAAAAGTTGACACAAGAAACTCAATCACTGTGAATCCTGGCTTTTCGAGTTCTAAGTCAAAAACTATTATCATCATCACTAGTAGACTATATGATTCATCAAATACGATTGTATTATCACTTCCTATATCAGGACCATCTTCTTCAGCCAACCTGTCTTCATCTGACAAACTCTGCAACCCATGAGTGTAGGAGTCCTGGGATTCAAAGGCCATACTAAGCTTGCTAGAAAAGGTCAACAAATTAAATTCTACAACCCCGAAACTGTTGGTCCAATTTCCATGCAGTGAAAATGAAAGTCTTTGGAACAAGATTCAACTACGGGATCTTGCGACAATTGCGACTCTTTAAGTTTTGTTTTGAGTACTTTTATTACTGGCCCCATTAGAGCTGAGTGTGTTAGGATGGAGACGGGGTTGAATTTTTTAGGAATGTTAGGGTGTAATGGGTTAACCAATTAGTTGTCACCAAAATACATTTCATTGTTCTAAAGGACAAAGAGCCATTTGTAATCATAACGAAATATCTGAGCCAAATTGGTCGAGCAATAGAGACGCTAAGTTTGATCACATTTTAGGCTTGTTTGGGTTTGTATATCTATAGATTGTGTATTACTTCAGAAGTGATATTATCCAGCTACCAGAGAGCGTTTCTAATTTTTTTAAAACAGACGTTGGTGAAAAATCATCTTTATCTTTTTTGGAGCATAATATTGATTATTTTTCACCAGGCAGATAGAATTGAAAATCCATAGAAGTTGTCTGGTATTGCATAGAATTGTTAACAAATCAAAACAACAAACGGAGTGGATTTTGATATAGAAAAAGCAGAGACATTTGATATAACGAGAGACCAAAAAATGCCCCCAAAAATTTTAAAAATTCTTTCTTTCTTCTTTTAGGTGAGTTCCGCAACTTAGTGGACATCAACTTTGTGTGCGCCATGGGCCCGCCAGGAGGAGGTCGCAACCCGGTCACAGCTCGCCTGACTCGGCACTTTAACTACGTTGGATTCACAGAACTGGATGATGACAGCAAGAGCAGAATCTTTTCCGTCATCTTCAATTCGTGGATCAGTAAGCAAATATTTTGAACCGGTTCTTTTGTAGGACTATGATAGCACATTTCTATTTATAATCTGCATCCACTTTTCAAGTTTTGTTGAGTTTTAACTCTTAAGGGAGGGGACGGGTCCTGAACATGTTTTTTTGTATTCTTTGATATAGACAACTTTGAACACTACCATTGTACCCGGCATGTCTAAATTAGCTGAAAATAATATTAGATTTTTTTACCATATTGTTGCCTCTTGGATTTTCATTGCAAAAATACCTACAACTTTATTTCAAATAGGCTTTTTCAGTTATGAACAAACTTGGCTATAATTTTGCACACACATTATTCGGTTCAATATCTAGCCGCACCGTGTAGCTTTTTTTTAATAAAATAAACGATTTTGATTTTATGAATTTTTTGACAATGCATATTGCAACCTTTCCCATTTTTGGCAAATTTAATCACAAAAAAAATTTGTTTTGTAAAACTTTGAAGAGATTCGAAATCACTACTGGGTAAAATTTTGTTTTGCATTATAGATGTTATATACTAAATTTTGTTTTGCATTATAGATGTTACATACAAAATTTTTGTTTTGCATTATAGATGTTATATACAAAATTTTGGAGGCAATTGGATCATTTAAAAAAACTATATCGCATATTACTGTCAAAAAATAACATTTTGAGAAAATCGCATTTTAACTATTTTTTTTCCATTATTTGGGATGTTTTTTCACATATAAACCTATAAAAAAAGAATAATATAATACATTGAAACATCATACAATCATGAGAGGCTATCAAATACTTCATGTCGACCTTATTTCAAGTACCCCAGATCCCTTATTCTCATGTCGGGATGACATTTTTCTTATAACAGATGCGCGGAATGTTTCCCATAATATTTGACCGATCTCAACTAATATCGACAATAATTCATCAAAAGTAGATTTTTCGGATAGAGTACTTTGTGGTAAATAAAATGAGTACCAGATTGTTGTACTTAACACGAAATTTCCGGCTTTTTATGGTACAACCGATGTGTTGACGGTTAAGCCGGTATCGTTTCTAAACAAATCGTATAAAATGAAAGAATCAATATTTAGCCTTTGTTATGGTATAAATGTGAAGGGAATGAACTGCTCCAGTAGGCCAATAAAAAGAGTTTTGTCCCATTTGTGGTAAAACTGTATAGTAACGCTGACAACGTCATACCGTCAAAACATGAATGCCTGTTGAATGCTGAAGCTGTACTTGTAGGTACCATCTGTAGTTGTAGCTGTAGGCATCACCTGTAGCTGTTACTGTAGCTATAGGCATCACCTGTAGCTGTAACTGCTATAGGCATCACCTGTAGCTGTAACTGTAGCTATAGGCATCACCTGTAGCTGTAACTGTAGCTGTAGGCATCATCTGTAGCTGTAACTGTAGCTATAGGCATCACCTGTAGCTGTAACTGTAGCTATAGGCATCACCTGTAGCTGTAACTGTAGCTGTAGGCATCACCTGTAGCTGTAACTGTAGCTGTAGGCATGACCTGTAGCTGTAACTGTAGCTATAGGCATCACCTGAAGAGAATAAAATATCAAATCAGCTATCACAAATCTTTCTTTCTTTTGTTTCAAACTAAATGGCGGGCATCTTTCAGGGAATCCAATCATGTTGAGGCATATATTTAAAAAAAAGGGTAATATTACAAGTCTGCTGAATTTGTTTTTATATCGTCTCTGCCATTCGTGATTTATTTATGTATCAATTTTGGAAAAGCCTGTGTTCTTTGTCGAAAATCTTAGTTTGCCCATTGTTCCCATAATACATTCAATTTCAGCTGATATGAAAACAACCTTGACTGCTCTATCAGCTGCCATGAACATATTTCCATCATCTGTTATTTTTTTGTTTAGATCTTATTCAAAAGTTGTTAAATGCTCCATGCTTGGTTGGATGGCAGTGATAATAGGCGATATGGTTTGGTGCGTACTATTCCTTTTCCTCTGTAGAAAGGTTTTGGTTTCTAGATTAACATTCGATTCAAGTTGAATTTTTAATTTAGAACAAACTCTCAGGATTTAAGTTTATTTATGCTTTGTATAATGGGGACTTCATAGTCCAGATGCAAGTTCCGACCTCTCAACCAAAAGGCAGTGGGTTCGAGCCCTGCCAACGTTTGAAAAACTTCCTCAAGTTATTTTTAGCAGAATTTAGTTGGTCCAGGTAGGCGGCATCAGAGATAGACGATAAAATGGAGATCACAGCACTCTGTGCACATTAAAGATCCTTTGATTGTTTATAGAACAATCTGGGCAAAATTGAAAATCCTACCAAAAACCTCGAGATTTTCTTAGTTGTGAATGTGGGTAAATAAAACATAGCAAAAATAAGTTCTGTATAATCATTATTTTCACTTTGTATTGCAGAAAACATTTCTGGAGTGAGAGAATACTGTAACCAGATGGTAGCTACATGCTTGTCCATGTACAACACCATCCAGACACAGCTGTTGCCCACACCAGCCAAATCACACTACACCTTCAACTTGCGTGATCTGTCCAAGGTTTTCCAAGGAATGCTTATGGCCCAGCCAGAGAGCATCAATGTAAGTTTGCCTTCTCTGTCTTTCTTGTTGTAGTGAGATTCAATGAAAAGTTTACAAGATATCAAAAAATCCTGACGTCATTCTATTAACATTGACGAGAGGAACCTGTGTGCCAAATATTATTCAAATCGGTCAGTAAATGACGGAGGAGATATAAATTTAGTAGGGAAAAATTACATTTCGAGAAAATTGCGAACGAAGAAATCAAAAGAAATTAACACAAAAAAGACACTTCAGATGGGTTTCCTCTCTTGTAGCACCCCCTTACTCTTTTGACAGTCTCTGGCAGTGTTACTAATGTAAAGAGGATTGTAAATCTAGGTTAAGATGTGAAATATTATGAAAACAGACACCATTTTTTGTTTGTTATTCCTCTATTCCTACACTTGTGCGCGTGTTTATAAATTCATCACCAGTACATGACCTCCACCTCTTACATTACTTAACACGAGGCCTAGTCATTTAGGGGGCGTGCTGAGAGACCAGATGTAGCGTTGTGTGGAGAAAGCTGGCCTGTTATACGGCTTTTCAGTGCCATCTTCTCAGTCAGTGTTAGGGTAATTTCGTCAAAATTTTCAATTTCAATTTCAATCATCTTTATTGATCCTTTAAAAAAAAGAAATTATACTTGTGTTATCACAATTTCCGTTTGAAAAATAAAAGAATACATCAATGCATTCGAATTAAAAACAAATTTAACTTAGTTAATCATTAAATGTTTAGATTTTAGGAGAAGTATACAAAAATTCAAAGGTGGGGAAATAAATAATGCAGTGAAACAATATACATAAAAAAAAATTAAACAAAGAAAAGATAGAATAATTATAGACAAATCAGTTTAGCTTCATACACATTCATTAACTTATAAATCATTCATTCATCATCCATCAATTTACATTTCTTAAACATTGTGAGGAAAACGCCATTGTGCTTTCAAAGTAAGGTATGGTCATACTTTCGTATGGCGCTTGGAAAAAAAGATCTAAAATATATTTCAGTGCGGGATTTTAAATGCATAAGTCGACCGCTTCTACTATTTGTTTTGGGAATGGAGAAAAAAGGGTGGGTGTTGTCTTTAAGTATACTTCTGAGTTTGATCTTGCATTGAATCTCATACAGATCTTCAAAGTTTTCCGGCTCTACATCATTTATGAGTTTCCCTATGTGTTTCAGTGTCCTATTAAATTTCTTCTTTTCTCTATCTCTTGTATTTCCTCCCCATGCAGTTATACTAAAAATAATAATACTCTTTATGCAAGCTTGATGGAAAAGTCTTATTAGAGTGTTATCAATTTGAAACTTATAATGCTTCCTCATAAAATACGTTCTTTTGTTCACGTTCTTTAAAACTTTATTTGATTGTTTTTGCCATTCTAGCTTCTCATGAAAAATTATGCCAAGATATTTATATTCATTAACTTTCTCAACTGTTTCATCTTTTATAACAATATCATTATGAATGTTATTTATCTTCTTAAAATCAAAAATCATTTCTTTTGTTTTGTTAACATTAAGTTGTAAGTAATTGTCATCGCACCATTTTGCAAACCTTTCGATTTCTTGAGCATAATTGATTACATCTACTTCTGACCTGATAAGAGCTTGGATAGGTGTATCATCTGCATATTTTATTATTGGAATGTTTTCAAACGCAGTTTTACAATCATTAGTGTAGATAGAAAAGAGTATAGATGCAAGGACAATCCTCTGGGGTGCTCCAGTGTTTGTTACAATTACTGACGAGTCAAAATACCATTCTCTGATTTTAATCTAACAAATTGAGGTCTGTTGGTCAGAAAATCTAAGATCCAGAGAGTTACACTTTTTCCCAAACCCATATTTGACAATTTAGGAATCAGGATGTGTGGCTGTATTGTATTAAAAGCACTTGAAAAATCAACGAAAAGAGTTCTGACATAGCTTTTTGGAGTGTCTAGATGATGGTACATGTTATTTGTAAAAAATAGAATAACATCTTCAATGCCCCTTTTAGATTTATAGGCAAATTGGTGTAGGTCGAGAGTAGGTCCACGTGTAATTGTAATTGTTTTTAACACAATGCTCTCAAGACATTTCGTTAAAATAGATGTCAATGCTACTGGTTTTAAATCATTCATTTGTTTTATATTACTGCATTTTGATTGTTTTTACCTACCCTCACCTACAAAATTTTGTGTTACAAAAAAATGATACCATCATATGGACATTTTTCTGCCATAAACATGTAAATAAATGATCGTTCTACCCAGTATATAAAGAACAGAAAATCAAACCCAAACTCGCCAATGCAATCCGGGCAGCCACCGATGTCACTATTAAGACTATACTCCGGTGTAAAATGCACCAGGAATTGTTATTGTCCTTATGTAAATGCTATGTAATATTCTTATTCCCTCATTGTTTAACTGATTGTATGTTAATAAACAAAGACAAAGGCACACTTGAAAGAAGTAACTTTTGCACACATTAGATTTAAAACTTCTTCCTTCTTCATCATTCTCGATTTTGACATTAGAAAGAAGCGAAAAGAATCATTTCTTCTATGATTTACGGACATCAACACTTGGTATGTTTTCGAACTCCTTTTCAAAAGAAATATCTAGGAAGATCTTCAATGTTTGTTTCTCTATGACTACACGTTTTGCTTTGTGTTTTTATTTTTCTAAAAATCTAGAATGTCACTGACCTGCTGCGGGTTTTTGTACCATGAAAGCTGCAGGGTGTTCCAGGATCGTTTGGTGAATGACGAAGACCGCTTTTGGTTTGAGAACCTGTTGAAGGAGAAGATGGAGACCGATTTCCAAACTAGTTTTGAGGATGTGGTACCTCAAAAAACCTGTGATCTTTGGCGACTTCATGAATGCCAATATGGACCCCGTCCATACAAGCTTTATTGAGGACCACGAAAAGGTAGGGCCACAGGGGACCTTAATTCTAGCTTGTTACCTGGTTTGACATTATTGCCTTTGTAGGGATCTAACTAGAAGTTTGCAATCCATTTCCAACCTATTTAACGTTTTCTAACAAATTGTGAATATAGAGTGGAAAATAAGATACAAAACTTTAAGTCGAGAACCAAATGGACAATGACTTATTTTTATACGGAAACTAAGGCAAAGAATTATAGGCACTCTTCCCTCATGTTATAGTGTTCTTAATTAATATACAAATACTGATGGTACAATACAAGACTGGTTTTGGAAGGATTGAACAATGATGTTAAAAGCATGAGTCCTGTTTTTAAACTGCCTTCTTTATTTAATGTCTCTCTCTCTGTGTCAGCGCCACTGCACATGATATACATTTCACAGTATTCATAGTGAACAGAGTTAGGATGATTCCAATATGCAATGTCTTGGGGGGGGGGGGTTCTCGCCTTACTCTTTGACTCACACATTGACACTGACACACACACACACACACACACACACAATGACTACATTACACATGTGAGCATTTATTTCTTTATCTTAGTTTTTTCTTTGTCATTTTCTTCATGTATTGACACTATTGTATGGGAGTCGGCCAATTCAAAATTTTGAGTCATTGTCCTTAATCGACCAAGCAGATCTCTTTTATTCGAAGAGATCAAACTTTGAACCTATTAGCTAGATCTACATAGACTAAACCCAGTTGTGGCAAACTGCTCAGCAATTTGGGAGTCATATATTTTAGCACACTTAGCTGTGAATAAGCAGGCCATACTATGTTGAAGTCCAACATGTTGCCTAACAACACGCTCGGATATACAGATACACATTATCACCGTCACCTCCTTTTGATTTACTCTGTCTTCATTTTTATTTTTGTGTTGTTGTCTGCCACCTCAAGATGTAATTTACCACAGTACTTATAAATTTCAAAATAATTCACTATTTAAATAATAGAGAGCCCGCGAAGATCTTTTCTTACTTTAATAAACTGTATATTATTTTATGATGCATTCATAATATATTTTCTGCATACTGGTACTGGTTCATTGATCTACTTCAATGCCCTTCATCAAAAATCTGAAAGATAAAAAATTGATATATTGTACTTTTGTACGTTACATTAGATAGAAAGTCTGAATGTGAATTTTGTTTGTCAGGTGACAGTACAACTCTCTACGAATGAGGGAAGTTTTTAATTTTTCTATTCCCTCGCTTACTCCCCTTTGTATGCCTATTCTAGTTGTCTTATTGTATCATGTGATAAAGTCAATTTTCTCATCTGAAATCAATAAAATTGTCTTATCTTATCTTATCTTATCTTATCTTATCTTTTCTTCAGCTCACTAAAACAATAGAAGAATTCCTGGATGATTACAACCAAATCAACACGGCCCAGATGAAGCTTGTGCTATTCATGGACGCAGTTGTTCATGTTTCACGTATAGCCAGGATTATACGTCAACCTCTTGGCAATGCGTTGCTACTTGGTATGGGCGGCAGTGGACGGCAGAGCTTGACCCGTCTGGCAGCACACATGTAAGCTTTGTTGGATTACAACCTCTTTTGTTTACAATGATGAATATCAGTTTGGCAGTGGACAGGTAAGCACCTGTACGGGATTGGGCAGTCCTGCCCTCCATGAGTCCCCTGCTGCCTTGCAGGCAGGTCTTGGCTGACCAAAGGCTAAGGGAGTTAACCTTGACCGAAAACAACCTGCTACCTTGCAGGCTGGTCTTGGTCAACCAAAGGCTAAAGGAGTTAACCCTGGCAGAAAATAACAAGACCCGGTAGGAGCCTTAAGATGGCAGCCCCGCCATCTCTTTAGGATACAGTGGGCTAATCACCTGCTTATCCAAAATCAAACTGAGTCAAAGAAGTACATATGATGATATACCCGGCTTGATCTCACGAAGACGAACATGGAAACGGGCACGGAGTGTGATTTTGGAACATGGAATATCAGGGCAATAAATTGAAAAGAGTTAGAATCAGCTGAAGAAATGGAAAAATTCAAAGTAGATATTTTGGCCATTACAGAAACAAAGAAAAAAGGGCAAGGAATAGAAAATGTAGGACCAAATCATACTTTAATCTTCTCAGGGGTAGATGTCAAAGATAGAGCTAGAGCAGGAGTAGGTATCTAAACCCATACACGGGAAGGTAGAATGAGAAATGATAAAGAAAGAAAGATGAATATCAGTTGAAGGGTAAGGTGATGTTTAAGGTAGTGAAGTTAACGAAAAAGGTAAAACGATATGGTTTACAAAGAGTGTGTTATTTTAGAGAGAAATATTTGATCTTTATTTGGTATGAATGGAAATCATAGACAAGAAGCTCTTTGTACCATAATATGAACAACATGGCATGATCCTTTCTGTATATTAGTATTAGTATCATTTCCTACTTGTGTAACCAGATACTCCATGCACATCTAGATGAAACTGGAAAAAGATAGAAATAAATATGAGCACACAAAAAAAAAGCCAAGCAAATTGTTGTGCAAACTCTGACATAGCAAAGACAAGTGTCAAAGGAGCAGGAAATCCAAGTTTTATGACTTGAATTTAGTATCAAAGGAGCAGGAAATACAAGTTTTATGACTTGAATTTAGTATCAAAGGAGCAGGAAATACAAGTTTTATGACTTGATTTTATGAAATACTTGACTTGATTTTAGTGTCAAAGGAGCAGGAAATACAAGTTTTATGACTTGATTTTAGTGTCAAAGGAGCTGGAAATACAAGTTTTATGACTTGATTTTAGTGTCAAAGGAGCAGGAAATACAAGTTTTATGACTTGAATTTAGTATCAAAGGAGCAGGAAACACAAGTTTTATGACTTTCCTTTGGTGTCAAAGTCAGGAAATAAATGTTTCATGACTTGAATTTGGTGTCAAAGGGGCAGGAAATACAAGTTTAAGACTGGAATTTGGTGTCAAAGGAGCAGGAAATACAAATTTTATGACTTAAATTTCGTGTGAAAACAAAATTGGGGTAGTCCTTGTTAGCTGCTCAAGCCCCCCCTTCCCCCCCTCCCCACTGCCCCCTCTTAACCCCCACCCCATAAAAGAGAATGAGACATATTTCAGAAGCCACTACATTTGCTGTGGATAGCAAGACCAACAATGAAAACTACATTTGATTTTATGAGTTTATGCCATTATTGATTTATATTTTGAAATGCCAAGTACTGAATTTTTTATCTCTTATATCAAGGTCTGAATTTGACTGTTTCCAAGTTGAGTTGGCTAAGAACTATGGGATGTCTGAATGGCGTGAGGATCTGAGGCAAGTGATGATGAAGGCTGGCCTTGAGAACAAAGCAATGGTATTCCTGTTCAGTGACACACAGGTACGTCACATTCTTGTTTTTACCTTGTTGGGTTGACACATTTCGTTATTTTCCTTCAGGAAAATGTTTTTTGTGTCACTCAAAGAAAATGATGTCGAATCAATGACCATTTCCTTATCCTGTTTTTCTATGATAATATTTTGTTTATTTATTTTTTATTCATGAAAGTTGAAAAGCCAATTATTCTAAACATAGCATTGCATTGCATTGTTAGTTTTAAGTTAAGTCCTTGCAATGACAACATGAACATTTCCCTAGCAGAAGTCTTGGAGCCCAAGAGTGTTGATAAACAGTAAGTTTACATGAGTAACACTTTTGAGTAAGAATGATTCGTGCAGATAAATTTTTTAAGAAACTTCACCTATTTTTTTCTTAAATATAAATATATTGGTTCTAAATAAAATTCCTTCAAGGCCGTTACAGCCCATAGAGCCGGAGCTTTATCCTGGTTTCAATAGCGTGAAGCGAAACAGGTGACAATAATCATCTCTTGGTGAGGATGCTACTCTGACGCAGGTTTTTTACTCGAAGCTAGTGCTTATGCTAGGATTCAAACTCGGGACATCATGATCCCTTGTGTGGCAGCCTAACCGCTTGGCCACCAATGCCACAAACATATTATAGTCTGAGTATTCTCCCAAAAGATTTCAAAAGCTAATAGTTTTGTTTATTTTTTTAATATTTGATGTTTATTGGGCCAAAAGTAGACATGGATATACTTTTATGGCAAACACATTGAATTTATAAACATGAACTTCAATTACTGAATTAACATTTAATAAAAGCTATTTTGACATTAATTTTCATCTTGCAGATAAAGAGTGAATCATTTTTGGAGGACATCAACAACATTTTGAATGCTGGTGATGTGCCCAACATCTATGGCTTTGACGATCTGGAACAGATCTACACAGATATGAAACCAATGGTTCAGGATGCCGGCATTCAGCCCACCAAAACTAACTTGTATTCGGCTTACACCAAGCGCGTTAGGAGTAATCTACACACTGTGCTTACCATGAGGTAACTCTTCCATGTTGATTCAATGGAAAGCGTCTATTTGATCTGTTTGTACTTTCAGAGTGAATTTTGATTTGATTGATTTGATTTGATTTGATTTGATTTACCCACATCCACAACTAAGATGATCTCGGGGTTTTTGGTAGGATTTTTTAATTTGCCGGGACTGCTCTGTAAACATCCAAGGCAGCTTTAACGTGCACAGATTGTTGTGATCTGCCAAAAGGACTTCCTTTTTATCATCCGTCTCTGATGGGACCAGGTGTTGATCCACCTACCTGGACCAGGGGGGTAGATTTTGCATGAAAAAACTCTAGCACATTTTTCAACTGTTGATGGGGCTCAAACCCACTACCTTTTGGTTGAGAGGCCGACACCTTGCCTCGGGATTACTGAGTCCCCTTTCTGAGTGAATCTGACAGTAGTATGGGATTAGGGTAGATAGGAGAAAATGGATATAGAGTTATTATTTTTTAGTAGGGAAGAGAGGAGGAGGGGGTGGGGGAAGGGGGATGATGAAGAGGATGACGGACAGGGGTTCTTTATGTAAATACTTTGTTTTATGTGCTTCACTGTTTTAAAAGTTTCTCTCACTATCATTACATACATGATTTAGAAAAGTATCATAGATCCTTCTGATAAATTGAAATATTAAATTTGAAAGTTTAAGTTGATGTTCTTTGTTTTTTATTTTTTTAATGTTCATGTCACTTTGATGACATCTAAATAAGGAATATTTTGTTTAAAGTTCTATATAAGAATCATCATATTTGACATTCAAATTAAAATTATAATGTCATTGTATCATGGCATGAACTGTACAAATGAGCTATAAAATCATAGATTTAAAAAAAAACAGGCTTTGCAATGTTTATAAATTTCTTCCATCCAGCCCCTTGGGAGAGATTTTTAGGGCCAGGCTTCGGCAATTTCCTGCCTTGGTCAACTGTTGTACGATTGATTGGTTCAGCCAATGGCCGGCGGACGCTCTCAAGTCTGTGGCCATGAGATTTCTCACCGACATTCCAGATCTGGACACAACAGATGAAGTCATGGATGGTTTGGTGAGTAATGCCAAGATAGTCTCTATTCTTTGTGTAACTGTAAGATAGGACTAGGCATAGGTTGGGGAGTGGGGAGGGAAGGAGGGGTGGATTTCAGTCAAAGAAAGGAAATAAAGTGATGACTAGTTACCTAGCGATGTAGAAAGCATTGCTTCATCATAATACACAGGTACAGAACAGACATTTGTTTGTATGCTGCTCACCTGGACAGGTATAGCAATTGGGTTTTTTTTCTCTCAATTTCACAGACAACTATCCCAGATTATTATTAGAGTCAAGATAAACTATGCACATTTAAAAAAAAAAAAAATGCTTTAATTATTTGTCCAACATAAAGTTTACTTTATTAAAATGTTTACAGTATACTTGAGATTCATTTTCTCTTATTTTGTTTTTGCTCTTTTCTATATCAGCTTTTTTGTCTTCCATTCCATCAACTATATCTTTGTATGAATTTCTTATTGAGAAAATAGTAACATTGTTATAATGCTGAACTACAACTCTGTTAAATTAGCTTCAATAATATTTTTCTTTTGTTCTTTTTTGTTTTAATTCATTTTGTAATGTTTCGATCTCTCATCTCCAGGTATCCATGTGTCAAATCATTCATGAATCGGTCACAGTCAACTCAGCTAAATTCTTGGCTGAAATGTCACGTTACAACTATGTGACCCCAACAAGTTATCTCGAGCTTCTTGGAATCTTTTCCAAACTTATCGGCCAGAAGAAAATCGAACTGACAACGGCTAGAAAGAGGCTGGACATTGGCTTACGCAAGGTCAGCATTAATCATTAAGACGTAATATGTCACAAGTGTTGAGGAGGGTGTCAATTGCTTTTGTAGTGTTGAAGGATTTGATAAAAGGAGAGGGGAAAAAAAGAAAGATGGTGTGGGGAAGGGGAGATGGGGAGGAATGGGGATAGTTTTATCCTTTACATGAAATTGATTGGTTGGGAGTATATCTTTGTTTTTGTTTCCCTTTCTGACATTTTATTGCAATAATAATGATGATGATAATGATAATGATAATGATAATGATAATGATAATGATAATGATAATGATAATGATAATGATAATGATAATGATAATGATAATGATAATTATAATAATAATGATAGTGATAATAAGGATGATGATGATGTTGATGATGATGATGATAAAGATAATGATGACGATGATGATGATCATCATCATAATAATAATAATAATAATAATGATAATGATAATGATAATGATAATGATGATGATAATGATAATGACAACGACAACGACAATGACAACGACAATAATAATAATAATAATAATAATAATAATAATAATAATAATAACAATAACAATAACAATAACAATAATAATAATAATAATAATAATAATAATAATAATACAGTAGTCTCTGCCAAAGTGCACCCCGCCATAATACACAATATTTTCATGCAAGCGAATTTTACAACGCTAATTACCACCTCAAAATGCAACAACGGCTGGCTTGACCTTGCCAAATTGCAACATATTTTTGAAAGCATGTCTTCAATATGTTGCATTTAAAGAGTCAATTCATGTGAAAAATAAACTCTATGAGGTCTTTTTGCTTGTCCCAATAACAAAATCTGTCATGCATGTGTGTGTGTGTGTATGTGTGTGTGTATGTGTATGTGTGTGTGTGTTTGTGTGTGTTTCATCTAGTTCTGTATTAACTATGCAGGGGACAATGCCTTTCCAGGATGGTCTGTCAGACAGACACTTTGATCAGCTCTCTCTTTGATTACAGTGTGAAAAGCTGAGAAAGGTCTTGTGTCACTTTTTCGTGCCATGCCTGTCATAAGTGTCAACATTTAAAAATAACAATTCCTATTTGACAAGGTCTCCACCATCCCATACCCTCTTGTAGTCTTGATGTGAAAGAAGAATGAACAATCTATATGAAGAGGTTAAACCTTTTAATTGGGAATTATCCTCAAACCAAGTAACAACAAACAAAAGCCAAATGATACCAAACAACTAAATAAACCAAAAGAGGTTATGCCCAAACAAGAATGGCAATGTAAATACTTGTAGTGGGTTGTGGGCCTTGACTCCACCAAAGTGCACATTCACCAAAATACAAGAATTTTTTTGTCACCCGTGGACCGTGCATTTTGGCGAAGACTACTGTAATAATAATAATAACAATAATAATAATAATAATAATAATAATAATAATAATAATAATAATAATAATAATAATAATAATCATAATAATCATAATAAATCATAATAATAATAATAATAATAATAATAATAATAATAATAATAATAATAATAATAATAATAATAATAATAATAATAATAATGATAATGATAATGATAATGATAATAATGATAATAATGATAATTATAATAATTATAGTAATGCTAATTATAGTAATAATAATAATAATAATAATAACAATAATAACAATAATAATAATAACAATAATAATAATAATAATAATAATAATAATAATAATAACAATAATAAAAATAATAACAATAATAATAATGATAATGATAATGATGATAATAATAATTATAATAAAAAGACAATAATTATGCTTATAATAACAACAAGAAAATGCATTAAAAGAAACACTCAAAGAGAGCAGACCTCATGCAAAGGTTCTTATTATTTACTTTGGGTTTGTTAATTTCATTTCCCGATGCTTAGCTTCTGACAACTGCAGATGAAGTAGCCAAGCTGCAGGAAGAGTTGGCCACCATGAGACCTATGTTGGAGGAAGCTGTGAAAGAATCTGTGACCACTATGGAAAAAATATCGATAGATACGGTCAGTTTTATAATTTATTTTTGTTGTTGTTGTTGATCAGAGAAGAATGATGATAACCATCTCATAGGCATATGACTAAAATATACGATTGCCTTTTAGAGACAGAGCTAAAATTAGAATAAATAGTATCTTTAAAGCCATAAATGGTCAACTACTTATCTTATTACATCAGCTTAAACTAAATACAAGAACAATTACTTAAATCAAGCCTTACCTACTTACTTACCTACCTACCTATGTATGGCCCGTCCGGTGAAGTGCCGTCTGACTTTTCTGCCTGAGCTACATTAATAAGACAGTCAACATAATGTGATCCCATCTTGAAACATCGATTGACACCTGCATTTATTTAACCCTAGTACAGTAAAGCTATGGAACACATTTACTACCAACAGAAGCTTAAGGGGGTGGGGGGGGGGGGGTGTTATGTATGAGTTTTGGACCAAAAGGTTGATTTTATGTTCTTTGCATATTCGGGTAGAACTTTCATTTATCTACAAGTTCATGACAGAAAAATGTCCATATGATGTATAATCGTTTTTAAACAAACATTTTGTATGTAAAAACAATAAAAATTTTGACGTAAATTACCCTAACACTGACTGAGAAGATGGCAGTAAAAACCCGTATATTGGCGGTTAATCACCAAATGGGGCAACACCGAGTTGACCTTGTTTCTGCCGACACAGATCGATGCTTCGACCTATTGCTGTGTGATATAAGAGGCGTTGCGCATCAAATGTCTGTAAACACTCGCACAAGCATAGGAAAACCACAAAAAACTGGTCATTTTGACGTCTGTTTTCACAACAGTGCACATTTAAACCTAGATTTATAACCCTTTTTATATTAGTAACAATGTCAGAGACTGTTGAAAGAGTAAGGGGCTGCTACAACAAGGGAAACCCATCTAAAGTGTTTGTTTTGTGTTTTTATCTTTTGATTTTCTTACTTGCATTTTTCTCTAAATGTAGTTTTTCCACACTAAAAATCTATCTCCTCCGCCATTTACCGAACAATTTATATTATATTTGGCACACAGGTTCCTCTTGTCAATGTTAACAGAATAACATCGTTTTTTTTATATATTGTAAACTTTTAATGATATCTTTAATGCAGTTTTTGTACATTCACGATACATAGTATTTTAAAAAATTCATAAAAAAAACTATCCAAGATATTAAAAAAAAAAACCCGACGTCATTCGTTAGATATTGAATGGAAAAGACGATCTGCACAGGTTTTGAGTGAACTTATTCATAACTAGAGGAGGAGATAGATTTGAAAATTGGGTCAAAATGCAATATGGCAGCTGTTTCTATGGCAACAAAGGATGCTACATACTTTTCAATGATATAGGAGGACTGTATTTTGACAGTTACTCATGTACATATTAAAAGCAAAAACCTAAACTCAAAACTCAAAAAAATCCCCCCCCCCCCCACCCCCAACAGCAGTACTGAAAACTTCAATAATAGAATCAAATATATTTCATTAACAAAAGCCTTGCTCTTGTCAATCTCACAGAAAGTTGCTGAAGAGACGATGGATGTGGTGTCACAGGAGGAAGAAGCTGCCACAAAGAAAGCAGAGGAAACTCAAGCCATTGCTGATGATGCCCAGAGAGACTTAAATGAAGCTTTGCCTGCACTGGTAATCAAATTAAAAAAAGAATTCTGAGCGCACCTCCTTCCAATGTTCAATCCAGTCCAATCTGCTCAACAACACCCACTTGTTTTTACATAAACTTCTACACTAGAAGAGCTATTTAAGAGAGAGAGAGAGAGAGAGGGAGAGAGAGAGAGAGAGAGAGAGAGAGAGAGAGAGAGAGAGAGAGAGAGAGAGAGAGAGAGAGAGAGAGAGAGAGAGAGAGAGAGAGAGAGAGAGAGAGAGAGAGAGAGAGAGAGAGAGAGAGAGGAGAGAGAGAGAGAGAGAGAGAGAGAGAGAGAGAGAGAGAGAGAGAGAGAGAGAGAGAGAGAGAGAGAGAGAGAGAGAGAGAGAGAGAGAGAGAGAGAGAGAGAGAGAGAGAGAGAGAGAGAGAGAGAGAGAGAGAGAGAGAGAGAGAGAGAGAGAGAGAGAGAGAGAGAGAGAGAGAGAGAGAGAGAGAGAGAGAGAGAGAGAGAGAGAGAGAGAGAGAGAGAGAGAGAGAGAGAGAGAGAGAGAGAGAGAGAGAAGAGAGAGAGAGAAGAGAGAGAGAGAGAGAGAGAGAGAGAGAGAGAGAGAGAGAGAGAGAGAGAGAGAGAGAGAGAGAGAGAGAGAGAGAGAGAGAGAGAGAGAGAGAGAGAGAGAGAGAGAGAGAGAGAGAGAGAGAGAGAGAGAGAGAGAGAGAGAGAGAGAGAGAGAGAGAGAGAGAGAGAGAGAGAGAGAGAGAGAGAGAGAGAGAGAGAGAGAGAGAGAGAGAGAGAGAGAGAGAGAGAGAGAGAGAGAGAGAGAGAGAGAGAGAGAGAGAGAGAGAGAGAGAGAGAGAGAAACACACACACACACACACTCACACACGCACACTATGATTTTTATACTTTCTAAAGTCAATCAAATTAATTTTTTCTCATTTTTCCTTCAAGGATGCTGCCTTAGCCAGTTTGAAATCCTTGAACAAAGGAGATGTGGTTGAAGTGAGAGCATTGCAGAGACCACCAGATGGTGTGCGATTGGTCATTGATGCTGTTTGCATTATGAAGGTACAGACTTTTTTTCTAGCAGCCAAGTTTTGATTTTCTTTTCCTTTTCCTTTTTACATTTGGTAACATCTCACATTCTGTCAATATTCAAAAGAATTTCAGAGAAGAGGAAATAGATGCTGGCCGAGGATCAAGAGATTTTTTATTTTTAAACCAACAAATCACACGAATTTGTATAAATTGTCTGCTTCACTAATATTCATCAGGCAGAGAGATGTATTTTTCTAATATGTATTAAATTTTTTATGCTTTCTATGAAATTTCAAACCCACTAGGATTGTTGAGGATAAGTTTGACATTGTTTTTATATAGACATAAATGTTTGTATATTATTATGCATTACCTCCTTTTCCACCTCATGTACTCATTTTTGAAAGGAGACATCCTATAAATATATTATTTCTTTTCGAATGTACGTTTTTACAATATTTTCATTGCGATTTTGAACTTGATTTGCCAGAATGTGAAGCCAAAGAGGGTGGCTGGAGACAAACCAGGCCAGAAGGTAGATGACTACTGGGAGGTTGGAAAAGCTCTCCTTCAGGACCCTACCAAATTCTTGGAGAGTTTATTCAAGTACGACAAAGACAACATTCCCGATGACGTCATCAAAAGGATTCAGCCATACATTGATGATGAAAACTTTACTCCTGCTGCTATTTCAAAGGTTGAGTCGTTATCATCATCATCATTATGATCTTTGCTTGTCATTCTTGTCGGGATACTGTCCTGAAATTAACATTTTTCATCCTTCCTTGTAAGTTTGTCTCACGCTTATACGACGTTGTTCAAGGACCTCTGTTGTCTCTTTCGATGTCCTTCGCAATGTTTAGTCTTCATGTTCCTCTTTTTTCTTCCTTCCCTTCTTTCGCTTATCTTTCATCTTGCTGTTTCTTCTTAATTCACCCTGAGATCACCGCAGTGGTGGATGGGGGTCAATTTTAATGAAACAAAAATTCATGTTCCACTTCCTTCCTGCTCCTTGCAAGTTCCACTGAGATGCAGCTTTATAATACTGGAATGTGATTTTTCAGAGGTTGTGCCTTTACCACCTCCATCATCTCCTCTGACCAAAATTATTTTCCTTTCTTTTGTTCTTTGCCTAGGATCTGCATTTCATTTCCCTTGTCTTGTTCTCTTCCAAATATCTTCGTCCCTAAAGATTGGAGTGCTCTGTTACAAAGTATCGTCTCATTTCATTCTTATGAAGAAAAAAGGAGCAAGCAAAAAGAAAATAACTTTTTTTAGAACTTTTGATTTGAATTCAAATTAGATGAAGCAAACTGATACCAGCCATGACAATATCTCTTACTTTTCATAACAGAAACCTGGCTCAAAGATGATAATGATTACATTTTGAATGATATGTTACCATCCGGTTACTCTTTTGTTAAACGGGATCGTCCCCATGGCAGAGAAGGTGGTGGACTAATGGTGATTTTTAAAATGGCATTGCATATCGAACTGATAAACTCTATGCAACCATCCACATTTGAAGTCCTTGAATGTAACATGAAGACCCATAAGTGTTATTACAAGTTCGTTTTGATATGTCGACCCCCGGCATCCAAGAAAACAATGCCTCAATTGCCAAGTTTATAAATGAATTTCAAGATCACATCATCGATATTTCTGCTAAAACAAATAACCTATACATTCTTAGAGATTTCAACATCCATGTCAATTCAGATAAAAATACATTTAATTTCATGAACAGCATCGAGGCATGCAACCTGATCCAACAAGTTAAATCACCAACACATATAGCCGGAAACACACTTGACCTTGTCGTGAGCCATTCCAATGACAACTTTTTCCAAGATGTATGTGTAGAAAGCAACCATATCTCGTGGATTCTAAAAGCCTGTATTAATGAGGTTGCACCAGCCATAACCTCCATCGCCAATTGTTCCATCCAAAAATGCAAATTTTCCCACCGTTTTATAGAAGTACATGTGACTCCACTCTTAAAAAAAGAATCTTGACAACGAGATGTTGAAAATTACAGACCCGTCTCGAACTTCAATTTCTTTTCAAAGAGGATTGAGAAACTCATAGTGCGAAGACTTACCGACCACACCATGAGCTACATTAATTAAAGGAAGATGATGTCCTCTTAGTTATATGGCTTGATTAAAGATAGGTGATGTCCTCTTAGTTATATGGCTTGATTAAAGATAGGTGATGTCCTCTTAGTTATACAGCGGCTTAATCAAAATAACAGATAGATGACGTCCTCTTAATTATATGCCTCAATGAAAGATAGGGGATGTCCTCTTAGTTATACAGCTCAATGAAAGATAGGTGGTGTCTTCTTAGCTATACATTTCAATGAAAGAAAGGTGATGTCTTCTTAGTTATACATTTCAATGAAAGAAAGGTGATGTCCTCTTAGTTATATGGCTTAATTAAAGACAAATGATGTCCTTTTAGTTATACAGCTCAATGAAAGATAGGTGATGTCCTCTTAGTTATATGACTCAATGAAAGATAGGTGATGTCCTCTTAGTTATGTGGCTTAATTAAAGTTAGGTGATGTCCTCTTAGTTATACGGCTCAATGAAAAATAGGTGATGTCCTCTTAGTTATATGGCTTAATTAAAGAAAAGTGAAGTCCTTTTAGTTATATGGCTTTTAATTAAAGAAAGGTGATGTCCTCTTAGTTATATGGCTTAATTTAAGATGTGTGATGTCCTTTCAGTTATATTGCTCATTGTTTCTTTATTATCTCACACTAACGTAGGTGTCCAAAGCCTGTACCTCCATTTGTCAATGGACTGGAGCTATGCTAAGTACCATTTCGTGTCCAAGGGTGTGGCCCCTAAGAGAGAGAAACTCAGGATTGCACAGGAAGATTTGGCAGAGACCCAACGTGTCCTGGACGCAGCTAAATCCAGACTGAGAGAAGTGGATGAAGGTATCGCCACCCTGCAGGCCAAGTACGACGATTGTGTCAGGAAGAAGGATGAGCTCGAACACAAATGCCGAGAGTGTGAGGCAAGGCTTGTACGGGCAGACAAGGTGAGAAATTTTATAGGAAGTTACTTCAAGGTCTTTACAGCTCATAGAGCCAGAGCTTATCCCGGTTTCAATAGCACAAAGCGGAACAGGTGATAATGAATACCCCCTGGACAGGACGCCAGGTTTTTACTCCCAAGCTAGTGCTTGTACCCAATTGCACCTGTGTTGAATGGGGAAACTGCATGTGAAGTGTTTTTTTCCAAGGAACACAACGCTGGTTTTAGATAAACGCTTTATTTATTATGTAAATCTTAGGGTTTTTGTTGTTTTTTTGTGCTTATCACATTCCCACTGAGACATTTTAAAAGCAAATGAACCAAAAACAGTGCATTCCCTGTTTAAAAAATAATTTGGGTGAAATGAAAAGATACTAGAAGAATGGAAGTTAGAACACTTGAACAAGTTGGCCAAGAAAGGAAATTTGAACAACTGCAACAGTTGAAGAATTATCATACTTTTGCCCATACCATGCAAGGCTTTCATTCAACTGGATCATTATAGAAAGAAACTAAAAATGCATGATATTAAAAATTAATGGACCAAACAGTAAACTTACTAGCGAATAACATCTTTTAATAATTGTGTTTTACAAAATTTTCTCAGATTCTATAATTTACAGTTTTTTGAATTAAGTGTTATTAAATTTCCTTAAATCATTATCATGCCTGCTGGCAGTATTGAAGGAGGAGGAGGAGGAGGGGGAGGAGGAGGAGGAGTAGAAGGAGTATGGGGGAAGATGAAAAGAAGAGGAAGAAAAATTAGAAGAAGAAGAAAAAGACGACAAAAGAGAAGTAGAAGAAGAAAAAGATATTCATTTTATTCTTAAGGGGGCGTCCTACTGAATTTTCACTTTTTCCCTAATGCATTTTTGGCTAATTTTTTCCTGCCAATGTGTTGCTTGCATCTAAGGTACTATGTAAATGTAAAAATTTTTGGGAAAAATTATTCGGTTGTCATGGTAACGGCGGCCATGTTGAATTTTGATGCCGAAATTTAAAATCTTAAAATCTCAAAAAGTATATGGGCTAGCAATGAAATTCTTTTTCAGACATATTCTTTAAACCCTTAAATAAGGAGTAAGACATATTTAATTTATCTCAGTTGTTTTTAAATGTGCTTAAAAAAATCAGTATTTTATTAAAAAATAACTATTGATAAATTTTGTAATATTTTGATTTTAAAGGTGCACAAAAGATATGAAAATCAAAATAAACCAGTGAAAATCTCTAGTTCCCAAAAACAAATACTAGTCTAGCTGTGTACCAAATTTTAACACTCTGGCATGAATACTTTCTGAGATTTTAAGATTTTAAAAACGTTGTATGCTAGAAATCACGTCTTTTGAGAAAACGGGTTTGAAAATTCAACTTTCTTCAGAATGATACAGCCATATTAAAATTGGCCATAGAATTAGTACCAACTTTCAGGCTTTTATATAAAAAAATCAACTGATGTACTCGATTCTAAAGATGTTGAAGTAGCATTCTAGAGTGGATTTGGAAATGGGTATTATGAGCCCAAGACTCTACTAAACGCTGTTACAGCTCACCCGACGCCCCCTTAACCTCAAAAAAATGTTTAATGTTATCTTTATTCACAGTTGATTGGGGGTTTGGCAGATGAAAAGGACAGATGGAAGATCTCAGTGGATACGCTGGGGAAGATCATAGACAATATCACAGGAGACGTGTTGGTGTCCTCTGCCTGCATTGCTTATCTTGGACCATTCACTGTAAGTTGTCATCTTTGTTTCGTTTTCTTTATTTTAATCCAATCCTTTTTTTTGGGGTATATAGTGAGTGAGCGATTGGTCTGAGATGCTGGTAGGTTCAACTGGTTTCCTTTCTGACTTTTTTTTTTTTTTTATCTGTCTCTCACCTTGCTATTTCCTCTCAATTCACTCTAGGATCATCACATTATCAGGTGGACAGAGCAAAATACAACCAACTTAATCTGTCTGTGTCTGTGCTTATAATAATATCTCCTACCTTTCTTTCTGATTTCTGTCTCTCTTGTCTCTCTCTTCTCTGTCTCTCTCTCTCTCTCTCTCTCTCTCTCTCTCTCTCTCTCTCTCTCTCTCTCTCTCTCTCTCTCTCTCTCTCTCTCTCTCTCTCTCTCTCTCTCTCTCTCTCTCTCTCTCTCTCTCTCTCTCTCCTCTCTCTCTCTCTCTCTGTCTCTGTCTCTCTGTCTCTGTCTGTGTCTGTGTCTGTGTGTGTGTGTCTGTCTGTCTGTCTGTCTCTGTCTCTGTCTCTGACTCTGTCTCTCTCTCTCTCTCTCTCTCTCTCTCTCTCTCTCTCTCTCTCTCTCTCTCTCTCTCTCTCTCTCTCTCTCTCTCTCTCTCTCTCTCTCTCTCTCTCTCTCTCTCTCTCTCTCTCTCTCTCTCTCTCTCTCTCTCTGTCTCCTGTCTCTCTGTGTGTGTGTGTCTGTCTGTCTGTCTCTGTCTCTGTCTCTCTCTGTCTCTCTCTCTCTCTCTCTCTCTCCCATCTATCCTCTCTCTCTCTCTCTCTCTCTCTCTCTCTCTCTCTCTCTCTCTCTCTCTCTGTTTTCCATCTATCCAATCCTTGCCCTCATTCCTCTTTATTCAACTAACATGGTGAGCTCATTCTTCATCATAAAAACTACAATATCACATACATACCACCATACACCACTCAAATCTACTCAATTCCTTCATGAATGTCTATGCTTTTCTGTTTATCTACTTTACAAAGGGGGAGTACAGGCAAGACATGGTCAGCTCATGGGTGGTCAGCCTAGACAAGGAAAAGTTCCGCGGACAGAAGACCCGACTCTAATCGGCACCATGAGTGACCCAGTCAAGATCAGAAGCTGGCAAATTGCTGGACTGCCCAAAGACAATCTGTCTGTTGAAAACGGCGTAATCGTCCAATGTTCCCGACGCTGGTCTCTCTTCATTGATCCGCAAGGTCAAGCAAACAAGTGGATTAAAAACATGGTAAGAAGAAAACATTTGATTTTGAAAGTGTTTAGCCACTGCCAGAACTTATCTCAGTTTCTCTAGCATGACGTAGAACATCTGATGGTATATTGTCTCAAGGGCCGGACCCAGGCCTATTGCAGGATTTACTCCCCAGTTGATGTCAGCACCCATTTTTGAAAATGGGAAAATGCATGTTAACAGCTTTTCCCAAAGAACGCAGGATCAAACTTAGTATTACTAAGATTTGAACGGGGGCCTCATAATCTTAAATCAGGCTGCTTGATCAGTCTTTGTTTAGTGCTGTAGTGATCTATTGTTTTAAAAAAAATTTAAATTATGCTTATAATAGTCCTTGTTTGAAATGTTTTCTTTTTTCTTTCCTCATAAAATAGTTGTGAGATAAGATTTTCACACCATGTCTGCAATGTGTAAAACACAACTTATTCATGCGCCATTTTCTCTAAGTTACTACCGACATATGTGATATTGTATATTTAGATAAAAGATTATTTAATTTCTATGCTTGAAAAAAAACCAAAATGGGGGAAAGTTGAAGACATTTTATGTGCTTTTCTTTTCTCAGGAAAGAGAAGCTGGTCTTGACGTCATCAAACTGTCAGATAAAGATTTCTTGCGTAGCTTGGAGAATGCTGTTCGTTTTGGAAAACCTTGTCTGCTGGAAAACATCAGCACTGAATTGGATCCTGCTCTAGAGCCCATTCTGTTGAGACAGGTGAGTTTTTCTAAACAGTTTGTTTAAGATGTTTTGGGTGGCGAGACTATAAGATTGTCATTGTTGTCTTTCTAATGACTTCCTTCTTAGTCTTTAAAATCCTATACGCAGTTGTCAAATGGGCATGGGACGTTTGAACCTTGAGAAAACCCTTATAATGGCAAACGTTAAGTTTGCTTCAGGCATCAGTTGGCCACAATTTAAATACCTGATGATCTGAAATCCCTGTTAGTACATTGTGTGCTACAGATACCCTATAACTGTTAAAAGGCTCAATTTGCCTTAAAATTAGGCATGGCTTGCTGTTTGTAAGACTATGGTGAACTCAGTCCTTTTGGGCTTACATCCCAGGTGTTTCTCTCACATACAGAGGTGATAAAAACACCAGGTGTTTTTATCACCTCTGTATGTGAGAGAAACACCCACCAGCAATGTTCCCTCTAATTTTTTCTAGTCTGTGTGGTGTGCGTACATTTTTGGTGTTGTGCAAAGTTTAATGAAAAAAATATCAATTGTGTGCACTGTGTGCTTGACAATGTATGTTAGACAAGAAAGTTGGGTTTCTTTTGGTGTGCACAGACATTTATCAACTGT